>VZRV01009508.1:973262-1225843 GCA_013398115.1 Falcunculus frontatus
CCCCGGGGCTCTCCGCGCCCGGGGGTCCGGGCTGTGGGGCGGTGTCACCCTGGGGCGGCTCTGGCAGCGGGTGGCGTGGGTTCTCGGGTCGCCCCGCGGTCCGGTGTCCCCGCTGGCGATGTGTGATGCTTTTCCTAGGCTCGAGGTCGGCGAAGCGGACTTCGTCGTGCTCTGTGATGCGCTGAAGGTGTCGGAGGGTGTGAGGGAGAAAGCGTGGAAGACGTACGAGAGCTTGTCGGCAGCGGATGGAGCTCTAGTGAGTAGCTGCTGCTCTAGCATCGCTCCGCAGTAGTGTCTGTCCCGTGCCACTGCTCAGATACTGAGCTGTAACTTTGCGGCAGCGGCGGCCGAGGGTCCCACAGCCAAAGCTCACAGAGTGTGACTTAGCTTTTTCAAAGTGAAAGTAGACTGAAGCGGGATGTTCCATGCTCACGTCTCTGTAAACTGTCTTCTTTAGTTAATGTTTTTGATAATGTTTTCTGATAAAGGTACGTGCTCAGGAATCCTTTTAGATTACTAACAAGTGACAGTAGAGAACAGCACCATGCGATCAGTTAATTCTTCGAAGTGCGAGTTATTTCAAATACGTTTTAGTCAGCTTTATACCGATCGTCTCATTGTGTGTTTCTGTGTATTTTTTCCCTCTGCCTCTTTTATGAGGCTGCAGAAAGGATATGGAGAAGACTGTTGCAGAGACAGGAATGTCTGTGTTAAACTTTTTTTTTCTATTGCATAATGTTAACCTGTGCTTATCATTGAGGCATTTCCGTTCAAAGTTAGTCACGGGGCATGTGTAAACAGATTAATAAAATGTTAGGCCCTTTCTTGATTTTTGCTTTTCCTTCTCCTCGGTATGACTGCTGTGTCAACAAGCTGACTCAAGAGAGCAGCTATAATAGAACTAAATCATGGCAGAAGCTTTGTTATAGAGTGCAGATGTAGTTCTGTAATACCTAGCTGGGGTATTATTCCCACTGTGTGGACTTGCATTGATGTACATTTTGTGACTTCTGCTTACCCTTCTGCAACTTGAGCTGACCTGCCACACCTATGCTGTCACTACAAATATTTTGTTGTCTGTGTTTTTAAACTGCAGTGTGGATATACCAGCTCTTGATGCATTCACATCACAGTGTTATAATAGTGTGGGAGGGAGACTGTGCACAGCCCTTTCAGTAACAGATACGATTTCCAGTCATGGATGTTGATGGGAAGCATTTACCTAAAAGCATTGTTGAGTTCTCCTATATGAATGAGAACAGGAGTAGTCAGTTCCCTTGACTGAGAAAAAACAAGGCGGGTTTCAGTATAATCCTGCAAATTTCATTTACAGGTAAAGTTTTGTTTTCACTGATCATTACTTAGCAGTGGCCAGGTAAGATACACACCTTGAAACCTTTTGGCATCTGAAGATTGCCTCCTTTACCTATTCAGAACCAGACCTTCACTATGATACATAGCTAATATCTGTTGTCTTGCAATTAAAACTGATTGCTGAGAGCCTTTCAATTAACAGGGAAAAAAAAAATCTACATTGTATTGTGTTTCAATCCAAGGCCCTTTCCTCAAACTTACAGACATATCTGCAGGGTGTTGAAATGAGTAAGCTGACAGGTGTGTGCCTCCGTGGGGACCTGGAAGGCACTGGAGTTGCTACTTGTAGCTGAGAGCAGGCTTCACCTGACTCTGAAGTCAAGCGAATTGACAGCCTGGCTAATTGCTGCTGCTTTTCCCAAGTCAAGCTGTTATCATGGTGAGCTTGGCTTCTCAGGGTGACTGTAGTTCAAGTTGCAGGGATTCAGGAGGAGGCCGCTCTTTTCTCCCTTCTGATGAAGGTATTATGGTGGAGAGGCTGTCCCAGGGTTTGTCCTGCAAGCACCAGCTGCATATGTTTTAGTCAGTGAGGTTCAGTACTAACCTATTCAGTTCTGAACTGGAACAGAGGCTGTGTAGTAGCTTTCTGTTCTCAAGCAAAAAAGGAAACAGCAGGCCACCAGTTGAGACAAATATTTAGCAGAACGCTTCTGTTTAACAATGTAGTTGGTTTGACTTGAGGAAGCTTAAATCATCAGGCCACTGATGGAAATAGAGCTCGCATCTAAGAATCCCCCTCTCAAGCCATTTACAAAGTACAAAGATGTGAAACCTTATCTTTCTTGGCTCACTGGCCTTGTTCTTTGTGGTTGATATTAGAATTGTGCCTGCCAAATCTCTGAGGATGTGAAGGGCACTTGTAGTGCTAACTAGGAAGCAGTGTGGCCCAGACTTAAGGTGCTGTGGTAACTGGCAGATATTCAGGGTGCAAATGTGGGTTTGGGTGTAGTCTGAACATCTGCTGTATCCTTGCTCAATGAATATTTAGTGACTTGAAGTGAAAATCTTGTAGTACTGTCCTTTTGGACTCACTTGGTGTGCTGTGGCTTAAAAGTATAAAGTAATTCTTTTTGGCAGGCATATACAAAAAAATTGCTAGAATGTACGAACCTATCAGCCTAAATGTGCCCGTGCTTCAGTGAGACACTTTACTGGCCAGGCAGACATCAGCCAGGAGGAGAGAACTTGCTCCCTGGAATGAATGCCAATGCCCACTGGAGCCACTGCTTTTTTTTCCTTCAGGATGTCACACCTTTCCACACTGGTATTTTTTCTTTTGAGCATTTGAGCTACTAGTGATGGTACTTCTCTCTGAAATGTCAGCTTTCTTATCTTGCACTTTCTTTCTGTGCTCTGTAGCTTTCCTTGCAGTGCTCTCAAGTTATCTGTTTCCGCAGTGTGTGAGTCAAGGATATACAGCTGCACCCTATGGCAGCTGGGCCTTGAGTCCTTGAAACAGCTGAACCTCTTGGAGAGGTGCGGAGGAGGAGAAAGGTGACGAGAGAGATGCTAACACAGTTTTTCTGGAAAATGTGGCTGATGTGTAGTTGTAAAAACTAGATCTGCAGAGAGGGATTGTTAAAAAGTACTACGGCTGTCTGTTAAATATGGTGGTGTTTTCCTTCATGGTGGGAGAACATTAAAGCTTTCCTCTGTGACAGTCAGAGTTTAATGACACTCTTCTACAATAAAATGGTAACTCAAAATCTCTTAGACAGAACCGTACACTCTGGTTCCAGAGATATTGTACTGAGTCAGTGTTCTTGGTGTATGGGGTGAAGGAAGGTGTCTGATGCGTGATCAGGAAGATTTTTTTTTTTAATTCTTTTGATATCTGGTGGACTCCCACACAAGCTTAGTGTAAAGAGAGCTTTTCTGTGTCATACAAATGTTTTTGTCCTCTCTGTCATTTCTTTTCTTTACCAAGCCAAGTTACCTAGGTAAGCAGAATGTTTTAGAGTTGTAGTTTTACTGTCTTAATTTCAACACTCTTGCACTCTGGTTGTTGTTGGCTTAGCGGTTGGCTCCGATGCTTGCTTCTCTTGTACTCTTAATTTTTTGTAACTCTCCTGAAATCCGTGTTGTGAACCAAGAGTGTCTGTAAATTCTAGATGGAGTGAATAGATTTAGTGGAATTACTAATGTACTTTGGTGAGCAGCATGTGATTGTTGATGTAAGAGATATTAAAAGTAGTCCAGGAAGCCAAACTAATACTACTATGAAAAAGCTCAGGGCGTTTGTTATGTTCTGCTACTGTTTGTTTTGGTAGAGAATAACAAAATGAGAATCTGAAGGAGAATATGGGGTGGTATAAGCAGGAAAAAAGGCTTGAGCGAATTGTTGCTGAATATATTGGAAAGAACCTGTGTGAGGAACAGATGACATAGTGACTATATTGGAACCAAACTTCTCCAAAGAAAATTGAAGTGGTTTAGGAAATTGATAGAAATTGGAGTCTGCCAAGGACCTTAAGGCACGGGGTCTGTTATGCTTCAAGCTCATCAGCTCAGTTGGTCATAATATGTGGTGCATTGGAAGGAGCTCCATTTTCTGTTGGCTGTTCATAGCACTGTTTGGGAAACGTGGCTCACTGATCTGCTGCAGCTCAGCTGTTCAGACTCAGGAATTCCTGAACCATTTTTATCAAGTATTTGTCTAACTCACTATTAAAAAACTGTCATGGTGAAAGATCTGCAGTCTGCATAGTTAGTTTCTCCTACTGTAGCTCTCTTTGCCCATGTATTTTTTCCCACAAGTACTGTACTAATTTGTTTCTGTTATAATTCAAGCCTGTGGTGTAAAATTCTGTACCCCATGAGAAATGTACTATTGCTGCCTTTTCTTTTCCTTCAGAAAGTCTCTAGCATCTGAAGACATTTTAGGCTTTTTTTTTTTGTTTCTAATTACTTATCTTACATCCTGAAATTCTCCAACTGGTGAATTACACTGGTATGAAGATGCTGCAGAGCACTTGATTTGCACAGGAGTTGAACTGCTTAGTGAAGAAAATGTACAAGGTAAACTGTAGCTTAAGTTGAGGAATGAAATAATGGCGACTTAATATGGAAGGTTGGTCTGTATAGACCAAAGAGTTTGTGTTTAGCAGGCCAAGTGTCCCCCATCTGTAAAATTTCACATTTAAATTAAATCAATTCCTTTTGGTTGTGGTTTCTTATTAAAAGGAGAAAATTTTAATTGGTAAGCCATCTCATCCTCATGTTGAAAGACGGAGAGGCCTCTTGCTTTTGGCAAAAGCATGCAACGCATATGAGCTAATAAAGTATTTTCTGTCTAGACTTTGTCTCTAATTTATAGAACTGCAGCTGAACTGAACCTGAATCCATTGGATGGATGAGCAAAATTACAGATATTTTAGGATCCTCTGTTATTAAAAAACAAACAGCTGCTAAAAGTCCCAAACCAAACAAATCATTGCCACAGCCTCTCGCTGATGATATTCAGTATCTGAGCAGCAGATGCATTGCTTGTGTGTGCCCTTGCACTTTCAAAGCTCAGGCAACTTGTATAGAGTTACTTTTTTTACTCATCTTCTGCCTGTCCTGGGGAAAGATTGATGACCCCTCCAGTCTTGCTACATGCAAATGTGTGGTAGGAACTTTGCGTATCAGATGAACTATTTTCACTAGTTCAATACTTTCCATTGACTTCATTACTTTTAGCTGGTATTATATTTGAATTTGATCTCATCCATTGAGAACTAATAATAGTCTTCCATCCCAGACAATGTTCAATAGAAAATTTAAAACTAGTATTGCTGTAAAATGGAGGATCTAATTGTCTTTACACAGAACTTCTTATATATGGGCAGAAAGTGTAATGGTCACTATCAGACTTTTTTTCCTCTGGGATATTTTTCCTGCAGGTTTTTATTCTGAACAGTTTTCCATTGTGAGAGCTTCTTGAGTCTATTCTCCAGTCATCTTCCACCCACTTTAATCATAAACATGTAAAGTTAGAATGGTTTGGGTTGGAAGGGACCTTTAAAGGTCTTCACATTCCATCCCCCCTGCCATGGGCAGGGACACCTTTCACTAGATCAGGTTGCTCTGGGCCCCATCCAACCTGGCCTTGACCACTGGCAGGGATGGGGCATCCACAGCTTCTCTGGGCAATCTGTGCTGGTGTCTCACCACCCTCACAGTAAGGAAAATAAGTTCTTCCTAATATCTAATCTAAACCTGCTCTTTCAGTTTGAAGCCATTCCCCCTTGTCCTTGTCCCCTGCCCTTTAGATGCCCTTGTAAAAAGTCCCTTTCCAGCTCTCTTATAGCTCCCTTTAGGTACTGGAAGGTGCTGTAAGATCTCCCTGAAGCCTCCTCTGCTCCAGGCTGAACAACCCCAACTCTCTCCAGCCCTCTGATCGTCTCTGTAGCCTCCTTTGGACTCTCTCTAACAAATGTCTGTGAATGTTTCTTGTACCATCAAGCTAGTTCTCTATATTGGTTGGAATGTAGTAACTGAGATTTTAGTAAGCCAAGTTCCACATGTTCCTCTTCAAAAATCAGGTGCTTGGTATTTACAGTGAGACATCCTATATCCCATTTGATTCAAGTATCCATCTGTGTTTGCATGTTTCTCGTGTACATTTCCCTTGACCTTCTTTTACACAACATCATTTGAAGTTTCTATTTCTGGATCACTTTAGTAGGCTGCCATCAAAATCGTTATCAGTGTTGGCAGAAGAGTAAACATCTCTAAATGCGTACTGGAGCTGAGACTTCTTGTGACCCTCTCCTCCTTGGGACTGGTTTAGCACTGGAGAATCTCTTGAGGCCGGGAACAGAAGTTATTTCTGTTAGTGCCTTTAACACCTTGCAGCTACATCTGGGAAGAAAAGAAGCGAGAATCACATTTCACAATAGGTAGTGCTGGATGAGCATTTTAAGCCCGTGGCTCCTCCCAGGTTGTTTTCACTAGATTTAAGTAAACCAGTCATCTGGTAAAAACCAGATCAAATAAAAGTAATAGTAGGTCCAGAATGATAAATATTTTGAAAGATTTTGTAAGAGTTTTAGATCTTTTCCTACAGAAAAGTGTATTGATTCAACAGAACTGACCTACATTGCCCAAAGTTATAGTACTGGTTCCTTGGAATCCTAAATAAAAGATGATAAAAAGAGAGAGAGAAATCTATATAGACTATTAGGTGTCAAAGAATCTTAGGGCTGATGTTGGTAGGTAGGTGTTACTTCATGATGAGTTGAATTAAGGTCACTGGAAGTCATCTTACTGAAACTGAAGGACAGCCAAGGGCAAATGTTGAGCTGTTGTGCCTATTTTCTGTCGTGATGCTGTATCAACAAAGATCTTGAGTCAGACTGGTGAGGAAGAAAACCCTCAGAAATTTATTTCTGGCTATGAATTTGTCTTCATTTCATTCCCATGCATTCAGGTCCATCTGAGATGAATCATCTGCTTTGGCTGTAAATAGAGCAAAATAGTTGGAAGGAGTGATGCTGCTGTGTTTTCGTTCAGCAGTCAACTTTAACTCATTTGTGTAGGAAAGAAATTAACTTGGGGAGGGAAGGGGTGTGAAGAGGAGAGTACTTAGGAGTGTGACTTGCCCCTTCTCCTACCCCTTGATCTTTATATTTGTTCTGGTTTCAGCTGGAAGAAAGCTGATTTTGTTCCCAGTAGATAGTATAGTGCTGGTTTGGATTTAGTATGAGAATGTTGACAACACTGGTGTTTTAGTTGCTAAGTAGTACTTGCTCTAAGTCAAGGACTTTTCAGGTTCCCATGCTCTGCCAGTGGGCATGCACACAAAGATCTGGACGGAGCATGGCCAGGACAGGCGTCCTGAACTGGCCAGAAGGATATTCCATACTGTAGAACATCATGCCCAGTATATAAACTGCTGGAGTTTTCCTGGGAGCTGCTGATTGTTCCTAGGGGGTGAGCTGGGCATTGTTCAGTGTGGGGTGAGCAAATGTATTGAGCATCACTTGTTTCTGTTGGGTTTTATGCCTCTCTCTATCTTTCATTTCCATTGCAATCATTATTTATGTTGTAGTTATTATTGTTGCATTTTATTTTGTTCCAGTTATTAAACTATTCTTTTTTCAACCCATGACTGTTTCTTGTTCTCCTCCCCACTGCGAGGATGGGAAGTGAGCAAGCATCTGTGTGGTACTTAGTTGCTAGCTGGGGTTAAACGGTGACAATATTTATGGGTTAAAATTACTGAAATCTTCATGCATGCCTATAGCAGATACCTTATTTTCTGAGAAAACTGCAGTTTACCTGTGTCTTTGGTTGTTTTAACCAGCAGTAGCTGGTGGGATAGTCCCAGTCTGGTGTTCTTCCATGTTTTCCTCTCCTTCCTCTCTCAGCTCTAAGGCAGGCATGCTCAGATGCTGCTCACTTTTTCTTTGCTTCTAGGAAAAAAACCCCAACCCATAATCTCTTTATCTTGGGTTGTGTGTAATTTTTCTTGTTAGGCCAGCAGTCATCCAACATCTTGTGTTGAGGAGAAGGTGTCCAAAGCATCCTGTACCATCAGCAGTGGGTGTGGGAGTAGCCGTGATACTGGAGTTTGACTCATGATAATGGTTTGAATCTCATGGATTGCTAGGCTGCCTCTGAGACTGCCTTCTTGTTTAATACTAGAAACAAATTAATTGCTACCCCAAACCATACTGGACGAGGAGTTTAAAGGTCATTCTTGCAAAACCAGACCTCACTACTATCAAATAAACCATTGCTATGGCCTTCTAGCATTCATCCTGCCAGAGTTGAGCTAGGCTGCCTAGGAAAGCTGGGCTTGTTTGGATAGGAAACAAACCAGGAACACCTTCACCACTTGGTAGCACTCAGTCTTCCTACTCTACAAGATGTTGTATTTACAGGACAACATTGCGGTCTGAGTTTTCAGGATCATGAAGTGCAGGAAACTTACTTATTAAACAGGGTCAGCTGACTCCAGGGGCAGGGGTGTGCTGTCTGTGCGTAGTCACCCTCCTTCTTGGTAGTTCACTAGCTTGCTTTAACCTTCACAATTTTTTACATCCCTTTATGTATCAACAAATGCATCTCAGTCTGTTAATAGCTTATTGCAAAATGATTTTCTCTTGTGCAAGGAGTCATGATTCGTGGAAACACTCAAATAGGAAGAAAGTAGTGACTTAAATAATTGTCAGTTACCACGTTGTTGAGGGTGGCTGATTACTCTTGCATTGAAGCCTGTTCTATAACTCTTAACAGTTGCACAAGCCAGTGAAACTTTTTGTTCTTTGGAGAAGGCCCCCAGCCAGTCTTCCCTGATGTATAAATACTGTTCCCAAGAAAGACACAGAAAAATTGCAAAAAAAAAAAATTGTTGGCAGTATGAGTGAAATTGTATCATTTATGGGCACAGCAGGTTATTGATCATGGTTACACTGCTGACTAAGCAAGGATATGAGTGGATGCTGAGGGTGCAGAGGATTTTGGAGCAGTTTTGGAAGACCATGTAGGATAGAGTGAGCTAGGTCTGGTGCAGTCTTACTCCTGTTGCCTTTGGGGAGCATTTTCTGGAGTGAACAGGCCCCTGCAACTCACATCGGTGTTGTCTAGGAGGCAGCTAGGTGGAGTGATCAGGGAAAGGATAAAAAAATGGGCCAGGGAGTGAGCTAAAAGCAGTATGGAAGAGCAGGAATTCAGTGTTTCCATTCACTTGCTCCTGGTGCTCCATTTCACCTCTGTCCTCCAACAGATGTCATGTCCGACCTAGAGGTGCAGAGACATGCACTCTTTGCTGTGGGCCTGGGTGATGTTGGAGTTTTATTCAAAGGGATGCTGGATATCCGAAAAGTGTTTTACAAGGTTGCTGTTTCTGGAGTTTCACAGGGCTATACCCACAGCTCGTTCTGTCTTCAAAATAGCTTTGTTTCCAAAACCTGGATTATACCTGCTTAAGGGGTTTTTTCCATGCTTCTGCAAATCGTCGTTCTCCAGAGGTTTTCCACTGTGATGCTGTTTTGGTGGAAGGGTATTGGAATCTTAGGTGATGCCTATCTGGCTCTTAAGTGAGTGGCTTGTGAACCATCATCAGGAGTTCTACTCCATGTGGATGCCATGTCTGTCATTGTGGGTTGGCTTCTTTCAATGAAGGTTGATTGGTTATAACTTGGACCTTCTAAGTAGCAGAAGGCAGACCTTAAATGTAGAAGTATGGTAGGAAAATGGCTGGAAGTGCTTGTTAGCATCATGCTTTACTAAGCAGAGATGGGTTTGTGGTCCAGCAGTGGTTGACACAGCTGTATTCACTTATGAGTGTTTATTGCCTGTCATTTTAAAGATTTTAATTATTTTTTTATGGCTTGGCTTCTTATTCCTTAACCTTCAGTGTCTTGTTATGGTCAAATATGGTAATTTAGGGGAAAAAAAAAGGAATCATGACTTCTGCTTTGCAGAAACGTTCTATGGAACCAAAGCTTGTATTTCAAAGCTTTGCTGAGTTGTATGGGTAAAACTGATCTTGTACTGTAGGAATAAGAGTTGAAGGGCTTGGTGTGTCTCCTGTATTGTAAAACCTGGAATGGTTTTCCGTTATCAAATAATTGGATATCATAGTCAAGTGTTTGTTTGAGGATGTTTTGTTTAACCATTCTAATCATGTTTGGACAAATTAATGCTTTCCATGTATTACCCATTTTTATTGAAAAATAAAAACTGTTTTCTCTCTTTTTTTCTTAAAGGCTTGTAACAAAAAGAAAAAGGAAACATGGGGAGTATGTATCTTTATTGTAGCAATTGATCTGGATGAAGTGACATTTACTTTCACTGAGCTTTTGAAAAGTATAAACCTAAGGTAAGTGAGTTTAAATATGTGAATTTAGATTTCAACAATTAACTCGTCAACACTTTAAAAAGAGAATGTCTTTAAAGCATAGTGAATCTTTGTGCGTATGGGACCAGTTGATTTTACAATGAAGGTTACTTATGGAAATTCTGAATATATTGGTAAACTAGAAGTCTTGCTATCATATGTTAGTTGAGGGAGCAGTAATACTTGTTCAATTCATCTGTGGCTGGCTTTGGTTGTATCACTCAGCTCATTCTTGTTCTTGCTCTCCTTCAAGTATTCATCAGTTTAGGTTGGTGCAAATTGCACTTAAAATATTTTTCTTTCCCTCTATGGAGATATTCCATGAAACCTTTTTCCCAGCATTAGGCTTCGGCTAAATCAAGAAGTGAGGAAAAAAAAATATTACTCTTCAAGTAGTTTGCCAGCATGCTGCTGTTTCTCAAACATTTTAATGCCAGTCTAAACTTTGTACTTTGATACACGCTTTTTGCTAGGGGAGTGTTACTGTTGTAGTGTATATTAACTAAGTTCATAATACAGAAATTAAGGTTATAGTATCTGCTTTTAAGGTAAATTTAGGTGGCAAAAGCAATAGGCATAGCTTGTGTTAGATTTAGCTAAGGGAAAGAATTCCAGTGCCATCTGCCTAGTAACTGTGCTGTGTGGGGAAAGCGTACGCAGGAGCCGAGCCTCTCAATGCTCTAGGGCAGGAGGCTAAGTCCTGGCAATAACCTCAGGCTTGGGCCAGTTTTCCTTGAAGTCATCTGTTATAATTAGACTTCTCCATGCCCTCTTCTACCTTGCATCATCTCCCAGAGCAGGGTCAGGTTGAATGTCTTGACTTAATCTCTTCAGTGTTGGCTGCCTTGGAACCACGTGGCTGAAAGCCAATTGCATTTGTGCAGCGACATTCAGCGTGTTCCACCCAAGTTCCACAGACCAACTTGTGCTGAAAACTGAGAGACTTTTTCCCTTAGGGTTTCAGAGAGGAAGCTGTTACTCTGCTGATCGTGATTTTAGCAATACTCAATTGCCTGTTAGCCCTGGGCTTTTTGTCAGCTGTACGATCAAACTGGCAGAGATTTCTACTAGTCATCGTATCCTCTAGAGCCTTCAGATATATTGGAAAGATCTTTTATTCTATGATAAGAGTTCTTAAATGAGCTTCTGACTGGTTTTGTATCTTGTTTCTTTAATCTGTCAAAGATCAAAAAGTCTCTCAGAATATTATATTCTGATAAAGGATCAAAATTTATTTGATACAGTTGAAATAGTTGAATATATTTGATAGCTTCCTCCTTTTTAATTTTTAGCAATCTGCTCATTTTAGTAATGAACATAACAAAATGCTTCCTTGATGGCCGTAATATTACATGGATGAGTAGGGAGAGCTTTGATCCCTTGTGTAATAATATTTCCAAAGGGTGGAGATTGCCCCAATACCTGTTGAAAGACTTGAAATTCCATATAATTCAATGCATTCATCTCAGTTTTCATTCCTAGGTCTTTCTTTAGCATGGGTGGAGCCAAGGTTCATGTTCTTAGAGTATTAGGAGCATTTCTATGAACAGGAGAGCTGAGAGGTGTGTGTTGGATATTTGTGGTATTACTGGCAGAGCAAGAACAAAGGTGTGTCTAGCTAGCAAATTCTGACTTCCAGAGATAATATCTGTGCTAGGCAAGAAAATTTTCCTTCTGTAGTAGAGCCGGTATCGTGAGATACCTCTGCTGCCAGGTTGAACAGTATTCCTACGTCTGCAAAACGTAAAGGTGGGGCTCAAGGTAAACAAGTAACGTTTCCCAAGGCAAGGTTTCAGTCACTGGTAATAACAGTAAGAACATGCTGGAGTCTAGTGAAGTAAGGCAATGGGTTTTCATGGAGATGTGTTTTTATTTTCTCTTTTTTAAGAGCTGTTTGAGAATACTTGTTTTCATGAGTTATGATAATGTATCATCTTTTTTTTCTTTTTTCAGTGTATGCACATTTTTTCAGTTTCTGAAAGAGGTGGATGTTAACATGGATACTGTAAGCACTAAAGTTGATAGCACTGTATCAAGGCTGAAAAAGAAATATGATGTCTTATTTGCACTATACCACAAGTTTGAAAGGTAGTGTATGTTTTTTCATTTTGAAATTGATTTCTTTGTCTGTCAGCATTTAAGTATTTGAATTTTTCAAACTGTGTATTATAGGAGCCCATTTAAACTATGTATGCTAATATTTGCAGAACAGTGAAACTGAGCTGTTTGCATGCATTAAATAAACACCTCTTACATTTTACTCCATAACTATCACAATGCTTTGTTAAATAATCCCCTTGTTGCAGTACAAACAGTAGTAAGAGTAGCATGACAAGTGATTGCTACTCACTTTGTTAAGCATTTTACAGATATAAAAAGGATTGGTTTACTATCTGATATTTTTTAAAGTTTAACATTTTGCCTTCCAAATCACAAAAGACTCAAATATCTCTTAAATAACCTTTGACAGCGGTAGGAGATCTCCCTTTGGTAGTTTATAGAATGAAGGCATATATATCCTAGTTTGTTTTTGCATAAACTGAATTTTTTTCTTGAAATGATGTGTACCTAAAATAATTGGGAAGCAACATTACACCACAAGGCTTGCAGTGACACTGAAGAAATACTAAAGATTTTTAAGTGCCCTTTTATAGAGTGTTTTGTGCAGCTGCAGCACACTTTGCTGTGTTGTACTGAGTAACTATGTACAAATCTTGTCTTTCTGGAGGAAGGCAATTTTATTATACAAAGTTAAAATTGTTTTGCTGTCTACGCTTTGACATAAATATGCAAACACCAACATTATTTCAGGCTTGGCAGGGCCATAGTTGATCTGTTGTTAATCTGTTCTTTGAGTCAGCTTTTTTTTAGAAGTTAGAAAAATGTTTTGTGAACTGGTGTATTTTTTAACTACACTGAAGTTAAAGATATTGCATCATTTGCTTGCAGAAGCGTGTTCAAACATAAGAATTTATTTTGATTTTGTAGGACTTGTGGCCTTATTTATCTGGAACAACCTAGTAGTGAGTAAGTTTGATTTTTCTAAATTGTGTTTGTCAAGATAAGATGTAAAATGTGATGGCATTTTATCTTTTAACCCTTCAGGACTGACCTAAGTCGTAGAGTGTCATGTATTTACTTCAGATTTAGTGTGGACTTTGAATTTCAATGAGATTATGGGAGATGCAGAAATTATATATGTTGCATAAATATCTATCTATATATCTCTGTATATGTGAGCTATACGTATGTGTTATATATATTATGTAAGTATCTTTTAATTAAAAATATGTAGTGTATATATATACATAGAAGTATATATATTATAAAGTGCACATATATATATTTTAAAAAATATATATATATATATAAAATATTGTATTTGTATATAAGTATATTTTTATGTATCTATCTCTCCTCCAACAAGTATTGCCACCCAGTGGCATATGTCTCAGTATGGTGGAAATGAACATTCAGATGAAGAGTGAGCTTCCTAATCACAGCAACAAATGAGTGTACTAAGAGATGCCTTAGCAACTCCTGAATGAGCCTGAGTTCATGCTGCGGCTGGAGAATAGGGCATTAATCAAAGGCACAAGAGAAAACAGCTCATAGCAGTTCAGTGAATTGTCTACATTCACTTTCTTTTCTGAGGATGATACAAATATTTCCTGATTATTTACTTATTTCTTTTCTGGCTTTACAGGGACTTAGGTTTTTCAGATGTGTAGTCGTAATTACAAAGGGAATGGAATGAGATTTTTAGTAAACTTGGCTATATGGGAAATGTTGCATATTGTTAAATAGTTCCATAGACTGAAGCATGTTTTCAAACATTGTAGCCTAAATTATTACAGAGCTACCAATGCAAAGTATTTTTGTTTCCCTACAGGATTTCTGCTGAACTCAGTTCTGTATTAGTCCTAAAAAATTACTGGATTACTTTTTTGCTGGCAAAAGGTGAGTTTTGATTAAAACACAGTCATTTTGATGAATATTTTTGAAGTGACTTTTTGTTTTACCTGTCCAACAATAGTATCCTTATTACAAGTAAGTATTGTACAGACCCAGAATGTTTTGCTTGCCTGGCTTTTGTAACTAGTCAGTAATATTTCTTTATATGCAATTTGACTGTTCTTTTCACTGATATTACTTTCTGTATATAAACATATATATATTTAAGCTTTCTAAAACTTCTATGATTTCTTTTTCCTTTTACTTTAAAGGTTGCCATTCTGTATTTAAATCTATTCTGAGGCGCTTTGTAGTCTGACAGCATTTTGATAATGGATAATTACCTTAAAAAATTGTTTAAAAAGTATTTAAAAATAATTACCTGTCATATTTTTTAAAAGAGACTTATATATATTTAAAAAATACATAGTTTTGTAAAAAAAATGTAATAACAAGATATTTTAATAAGTCCCTGAAAGCAGGTTCTTTGAATGTTGCAAATATTTCTTGAAAGGTATCACTTACAGTTCATGTTGAGTGATGAAACATTTGTAGTAGTTCATGGAGTTCCTGTCTCATTGTACTTCTCCTACTAAAAGGAATGAATCACGTATCTCAAGTGCTGCTTACTGCAGGTGTGTGTTATCAGTGAAGTGTATACATCCCTGATACCGAAATCAGACTTGGATCAGCTGAGTTTGATGGAGCTTTGTCACTAGAATTCTCCAAGCATAAGCATAAAGCAAAACCCACTAAAGTTTATTTAGCCTGCCTTTTCTTGAGAACAAAGAAAGCTAAAATTTACTAGAAAATAGTTGGAGCTTCAGAAGAGCCTGGGTGATGCTTGCTACTTCTGATTGAAAATAAATAACAAAAATGGCACGTGTAAGTGGAGTACAGGTAGTGATCTGTAGCTGTTCAAAATCACTATCAACTTGCTAAGATTTTCATGGCAATGCACGCTGTCTTGGGATGGCCCTGTAGATCTTCTCTGGCATATGAATTGTAATTTGGGAAAAACTGAAATAATGCAGCTCTAAAAGTGCTCTTCATGCTATTACTTGTGTGACTTTTAAGCAATTTCATATACATTCGACAGGCTGAGCATACAGTGTGATAGCATGTTTTGAATTTCTCTTCACTATATACTAGCAGCTCCTGCTTTCTGAATATTTAGCAGCTTTCAAAAAGCTTGCATAAGACCACAAAAAAAGAAAGCAATGAGGAATTACACAGAAGTAAGAAGTTATTCCTTTACAGTAAAAAGAAAAAGAAATCAGGACTGAGCACTGAGGGCAGGATTTTGTGCACAGTAATATTATTTGTATGTATGCTATCTCTAAAGCCATGAACTTAAGAGCCATGAGTTTTCAAATCAATAGCCTTTAAGGAACACTGGCATCCTGTATGATGCTTCCTGAATTCTAGTGGTAGTGTTTTACTATATGAACTTCCAAAGCTTTGTTTTTCAAAATTACTTCTAAAATTAAGTCAAACATCTCAAAAAGATTTTCTTTACCCTTTTAAATATTTGCAGGTAAAGTGTTGCAAGTGGAAGATGACCTGGTGATTTCTTTCCAGTTGTTGCTGTGTGTCTTAGATTATTTTATCAAACTGTCACCTCCTGCTATGCTCAAGGAACCATACAGTAAGAATTTTTTGGTTTTTGTTCATTGAAGTAGAAAGTAAATTTATTAAATTTCTATTAGTCCTGCTAATATTCATAATTAACATCATAAAGCTTCTCAAGCTTATTAAAATGCATTTTTTCTGTTTTAGTTCAATTTAGATGATAGTGAACTTGAATTCAATTACCTTAATGTGGCAGTATATTTAATAAAATTTTTCTATGTCCTCTGCCCATACAGGTTGTTCAGGGACTTGTTAAAACAGCAGGTTTAATTTGGCAAAAGAGTTCAGGTATCTGGGTAGATTATAACTGAGAACTATTATTTAGGTTTGTCTTGAGTTACAAAAGGAAAATGTGGTGCTGTGACTCTTATTTCATTGATGTGGAACAGTATCACAACAGCAGAAATGTACAAGATACTGGACTGTACAGATATTTAAAACAAATGGATAAAACAGTGGATAGTAGCTCAAAATACAAGAGTAGAGGTAAAATGTAGACAGCTTTGCTTTTATTACATCCTCTTTGTTATTGGAAGTGTCACTATTTTAAGTAAAAATATAATGGGTCTTCTGTATAAAAACTTCTATTTGGCAGTAAGTTTTTATCCATTAAGTTTTTATACCTAAAACTTGGAAAACCTCACTAAAAAGGTAGAGAAAGTAAATATTTATAGCAACTTGCAAAGATAGAATTCTATTTGAGATAACAGTTTTCTTCAGCAAGCTATGGAATATATACTGAAATATTTGGAGCCACAGGATGTGACTCACTTTGTTTTCTTTACTAATTAGATTATCCTCTGCTGGGTTAGGATGCAACCCTAGTATATTTAGCCTAAATCTGTTTGCTTTATTTCTTTCTTTGGCAACTAAACATCCACCTAGGTTGTAATGTCATAGAATAGATAAGGTATGCACTACTATATTCTTTAAATTCCATGTTTTGGAGGATATTTATCTGACCTAGTGATTATTTGTTGCAGGTAAGAATCAATAACCTTCCTTTTATTCTAATGGGAATGTGAATAAAGGGTGTGAAAGGATGGACTAAGGACAAGCAGATCTCTGCTTTCCTCCAGTGCTATTTTGAATTTTAATTTGTCCTTCCTAGTAGGACAGACATACATGCTGCTGCTTATTTCCAGTGTTACAAAGCAAAAACCATTGAATTGAAACTACCCATTTTTGAATTCTGTGTTCATGCTGATTTATTTTTTTCACAGTGAAACTGTGCAGAATAGGAGCTCATTATTAGAAACAGTTTGGTTCTGTGCATCATACATTGAAAAAAAATTCTGCCACTTGAGACTAAATTGCTGATATGGGTGTCACTGTCCTAAGTGCAAAGCACTGGGTTTCTAACGTGAAGCTGTGTAAGAACTGTCAAACAGCTCTGCATTCTTTGAGAAAATAACACAATGTATTGTTCAAACCCTCGTGACCAAGAGGCTTCGTGTTGTGATAAATGATGTCAAGCTTTATGATCTGACTAAGGCTGAAGGGATTAAGATGCAACCGCCCCTGCAGTGTGTTTTGTCAGAGTTTCTCAGAACAGTTGTCAAATGCAAATGAAGTTACAGGTGAGAACAGCATGCTGATTACAGTGTCAGGTTTTAACCAACAATATTTAATCATATTAATGTATGTTATTAATATAATTTGCATATTTGAGCCACTGAGCCCATGTATTTGGAGTTCAGCAACATGAAATATTTTTACCTTGCTGTATAGAGGTTTTTTGATACCTTCTTCAAGGTGGACTTGTTTGTTTCTGCTTGTGTGTCTGGGGGTATTTGGGGAAAGGACAAATTCCCTCTAGGACCATATTCCAGGTTCCCACCAGCACTCAAGTCCTGCACTGATTTACTGTCCTTCAGCTTCTTGTTTTATATGTCTGTAAAAATATAAAAAATAGTAACTCGTCTGTGAAAAGATAAGGCTTTCCTAGCTTTGCAAAACTGGTTCTCATTTAAAGCAACTTGCAGAAAGTGCTGTTACTTTCTGTGTGGAGTATCTTCTTAAAAACAGAATGTCCAAATACTGATAGAGGAATTTAAAAATTAACTTTCTTTTTGTATAGATTTTATGTAATGAAGGTTTCTCACCTAGCTAAATGGATGAAAAGGAAAATACGTTTAAGGGGAAGACCTGAAAAAGTATATACAAAATAGAATCTTCTAGGTTTAATAACTTAAATTTCTTCTTTCTTAAGATGGCTCTAACCTTGTGATGGCTCTGAATATCTTTCCAGAGTCTTCTGTGTCTGCAGTGACTGTAAATGGTTCAGCTCGCACTCCAAGAAGAGGTCAGAACAGGAGTTCACGTACCGCAAAGCAGCTTGATACCGATACAAAAATTATCGAAATCCTTTGTAAAGAGCATGATTGTAATTTAGATGAGGTAATGCCTGTGCCTTAAAGTCTGACAGATCTTGCTGCTAGACTCCATCTGGAATATGTATTTATTTAAATGGTCTTTTTTTAAAATGTTATTTTTTTGTGCCAGATTAAGTCTTCTGTCAAGTAGTTACCTTCAGTAGTGAACCGTTCTATAGTTTCTCTAGTCAATAGTTTAAAAAACAGACCAAAACCACCTAAAACAAGCCCTTTGGTGTGGGTGATAATTTTGCCAGGGTAACTGAATTGTGAAGAATACAATATGAAGTAACAGGCTGATCACGGCATGTAGCATATGGATGCAGGGCTGCTCTTATGGGGTTTCACAGCTGTATCCCATGATGAGAAAATGTATGCAAAAAGCACACTGCTTCTGTGGGAGATCTTGAAAGACCCCATTTGCCTTTTCCTCTGCTGTTAAATCTATTTCTGTGTAGAAAGGACTGATTTTTGAATATCCAGATGGATGATGGAAGCAGAAATATGAGAGGGCTTGAAAGAGTGCAGTTCTTTTCCAGTTTAATCACTTAATATTCTAGCAAAGGATTGCATTTGCATGCTTACATATCACTATGTTTTGAATATATGACAAGTTTCATTCTTGCTTTATTGAAAACAAACCACAGTGCATTACAGAAATGTCTCTGTTTCTTGATTTAAAGATGCAAAAGCAGTGTATGCATGGCAGACTCTGTACCTTGCTAATGTTATATTTTTTTCTTTTTTTTTAGGTCAAAAATGTGTATTTCACAAGCTTCATTCCTTTCTTGAATTCTGCTGGTATTGTAGCTTCAAATGGACTACCAGAGGTAAGTGGAGGAATTTAAGACAGTGTCGGGGGTAGACCCTGGCTCGGTGCCAGGGACCCACCAAAGCCACTCTTTTACTCCCCTCTGCAACTGGATGGAAAGAGAAAATATAACAAAAGATTCCTGAGTTTAGAAAAGGATGGGAGAGAGATCACTCACCAAATACCATCACTGGCAAAACAGACACAACTTAGGGATGTTAATTGAATTAATTGCCAACAAAATCAGAGTGGGATAATGAGAAGAAAAATAAATTTTAAAAACACCTTTGCCCCACCCCTTCTTCCTTCCCAGGCTCTACCTCCTCCCCATCAGCAGTGCCAAGAGATGGGGAGTCAGTTTATCACATGTTCCTGCCACTGCACAGGGAGAGGAGTCCTTCCACTGCTCCAGTGGTGGGTTCTTCCTACAGGAGACCATCCTCCGTGAACTTCTGCAACATGAGTCCATTCCACAGGCAACAGTTCACGAACTGCTCCAGTGTAGGTCACTTTTCCACAGCATGCAGTCCTTCAGGCACAGCCTGCTCCACTGTGGGTCCCCCACAGGCTCACAAGTCCTATCAGGAAACCTGCTCCAGCGTGGGCTCCTCTCTCTATGGGTCTGCAGGTCCCTGCCTGATGGGGTCACAGCCTCCTCTCAGGCATCCACCTGCTCCAGATGGATCTCTGTATCCCTGTTTCCCTCCATGGGCTGCAGGGGCACAGCTGCCTCACCATGGACTTTACCATGGGCTATAGAGGAATTTCAGCTCTGGCACCTCCTTCTCCACTGACCATGGTGTCTGCAGAGTTGCTCCTCTCACTCACACCTCTTTTCTCAGACAGCAGTTGCTTCTGTGTAATAACTTTTTTCCCTTCTTAAATATGTTATCACAGAGGCACTGCTATCATTCCTGACTGACCCAGCCTTGACCAAGAGAGAAGGTCTGTCCTGGAGCCGGCTGGCACTGGCTCTGCTGGGCATGGGGGAAGCTTCTGGCAGCTTCTCACAGAAGCCACCCCTGTAGCCCCCCCAGCTACTAAAACCTTGCCATGCAAACACAGTACCGACAGTTCAACAGCTGTGTTTTACTTCATGCCAAATTGCTTAAGATGCCCTTTACCCGTTGACGGAGTTTTAATAGGTTCTTCTAAAATCATCTAGGAAAATGAACTGTTTTTCAGGAGTGTTGGTTAGCAGGGATTCCAGCGTTCATAAAGTATATTTAGCTTATACATTTGAATTTAATAAATGAATCTCCTGAGGCTGAACCAAGCTTTGCTCAAAGCAAAAAACTTTTGCTTAAAGCAAAACATAAGAGTTGCATATCCATGACCTTGGTAAGGCCGTTCATCTAAAATACAACTATTACAATATTAGGTCTCTGAAGTCACTGAGTAAATGCTTAAAGTCTTAAATTACACACCTTAATTTAAATATAAATGAGACATGTTATTGTAGTGTTGTTGGAAAGATATCCTAAAGATTAGTCTCAGTTTCACAACTTGGCAGAGTTTGGACTGCTGTGTCTGTGCAGAATTACTTTCATCTTGCTGAGCTGTAGCCTGGATGCAGCAGACTACCTCCATGCAATTGCATCCAGAGTGCATTTTAATGGGTGACTTCTTGCAGTGTGTTTACATTCATCATTCTTGAAAGAGTAAGTTTAGCTATGTGTCACCAGTAGATGTGGTAACCTGAAAATAAGCAGTTCTGAAGCTGATCAGAGCAATGAGTCTGCAGGGTTCAACCAAGTATATCTTCTGTTCAGTTTCATAGTGTGTTGGGTGGGGCACAAAGTACAGGACTCACTAAAGATCTTAATCTCTTCCTTAATTAATTTCAGGGTATCAGTAGCCTGTTTAGACTTTTTAATTTATGTGTGTATGTGTAGTTGGGAAACCCTATATGAACTTCCAGGCAAAGGTCATTATACAGCTTATTCTTGAATCAGAGGGTTTTCATCCAAGGCTGCTGAACTTAAGCATGATATCAAAATTATTAGCCTAAGGACTTGCTGGTGAAAATTTTACAACATGATGCATTTGAAGAAAAATACAGTCACATGATCTTTGCTCCTTAACCGTGAGTGCCAGAGCAGAAAGAGCTGTATTTTAGAGGTAGTTGGTTCATACATGTAATCAACTAACCAGTAATCTGAATGAGATCATCACTACAACAGCTAGTAATGTGGCACATTTAAATTGACTTTTTTTCATAAAAAACCACTGAGCTTTTGAAAGATATGTTCCTTCCAAAGCAAGAAAAGCTTTTGAGGCTTATTGTTTGTGTTTACCATGAGTTTGCTGGTCAGGCTTTATGCACTGATGGATAGATTGATACAGAAGTCTTACTTTTGACTGAAGGTTTCTTCCAAGTTAGCCCAGTACAGCCATCTTGTCTAAGAGCTGCTGGTTTTTTGAGAAATTTATGAAATACTGAAATGTTTTAGATGAAAAGAATGCATGAGCCATTAAGAAGGTAATGAAAAATTAAAATATAATTAAGTTTTAAAATAAAAAGAATAGTGATAATGAGAACTGAAATATAATCTTTGGATTAATAGACCTAATCTCAAAGTTTTAACTGTGAGATCAGTTTGGAGCAAATCCATTTGACAACGGTAAAGAAGAGGGTAAGGAGCAAAGCTGTGTAGGTGGTATTTGTAACTTTCTCTCTCTTGGGACTGAGAGTGGACTGATTTGGGTTCATATGCACTGTTGCCTGTTTTTCTAGCAGGAGTTTGCCAGAGCACAGCATCATTTAATGTTTAAGGGCTCAGGGAGCCGATAATTGAAGTGGCTGCCTTCTTCTGCATGAGCACAGCAGCAGATTTGGGGGCCCTCATAAAAAAAATTGCAGACTTCCAATTAGTGTTAGTCACTCCAAGTGAAAATAAAATGAAGCAATTAAAAAAAAAATCAAAGAAATACAATAAAATTTTCCATGCAAAGTGAAGTCATATCAATCTGGGATTTTGTCATTTAAGAAACTTTTAACAGGTATTTAAAAAACTGCAGTGTGGGTATGAAATAGCAAGTCTATTTTTGTAGCAATAGGCATGTCTCTTAAGAGCTACTCCAGTGCAAATATATTAATATAAAATGAGGAAACCTCTACTGAGAAAAAAGAGGTTTGGCTTTAGGCCTTGTTGTCCAAACCAGCAAAGACAGGGACTGAGCAAATTGCCTGACATCTGTTCTAAAAACAAGCATTTTACATTTCCTGCTCTTGAAGACACCCCTTTTTCTGGAAGGAAAGATTTAAAAGCATGGAAATGTTAGTTTGATTTGCACTCTAGCTCTTTTTCCAGTGTCAAGACCTACATTTCTTAAAAAAATTCTTATCATCTTGGATTGTTTTCTCTTATAAATAATTTCCCTTTGGGTATGTTTCAGCTGTTTTATAAGATGTAACTTTGTGAGCTCCAAGGTCATTCTTTTAGCATTTCAGCGTTGTAATCATGAGGTAGGAGTAACTTATGTTATTCAGTAAGTTGTCAAACTTGTTCCTGTGAAATAAATCTGGGTTTTTTTCAATGTCTTTTTGAGGTTGAAGTTATCTTGAAACAGTATGACGAGCTCTATCTCAAAAACAAAGATATAGACGCGAGACTATTTCTGAGCCATGATGAAACTCTGCAGCCTGATGTCATAGCATGGTAATATTCCCATTTACTGCTCTCATTCTGTAATAGAAAATGTGAACTTGTGTTGCTCTCTGCCCCCTTGTGTTATAAATGGAGATCTCTGTATCCTGTTGACCTACTAGCTCTGTAGTTCAGCTGAGGTATTTCTGGCATCACCAGCCTTGCTTTATATCATCACTTAAATAATTAGAGACCATGTGACTGTGACTCTGCCTAAATTGATTTGGAAGCTGTGCTCTAACTCTTATTCTGTGCAAGGCCCAGGGAAAAGCTGAGGAATAATGAGGAGGAGGCATGTCATGCTAGCTGATTGGATGTGCCAGAGGTTGTGTTATGGCTCTGAAGCCAGCTGGCTCTGAATGGCTTGGGTGGTGGATGCCCCATCCCTGGAAACATTCCAGGTTAGGCTGGACAGGGCTCTGAGGAACCCCATTTAGTTGAAGATATCCCTGCTCATTGAAGGTGGATGGGACTGGATGGCCTTCACAGGTCCCTTCCAACCCAAACCATTCTATGATTGTTTCATTTTATCTTTTTTTTTCAGTGTTACACTTAAATGCTAGCGATTTCTGACAATTCAGCATTTCTATAACTTACTGTGAGCTCACGATGTGAGTCTGAATTTATCTATGCTATGAAAATACACTAATTTAAAATTGGATTAAAATTGAACTAATACCATCTCTACATATGAATTAAGATTTTTTAAAATAGAATTCTAGATAAGAAAAAAAGCTTGGAAGGAAACTTTAGAGGTTGTCTAGTCCAATATCCTGCTCAAAGCAGATCTACTTGGGAATTTAAACAACTGGAGTGATTGGACATCTAGATCGTCTAAAAATCTGTTACACATTTTTCTCTTCAGATTAATAAGTCTTTATAGAAAACATTGTCTTTTGAATGGCATTAGTTCTTCATAAGTTTGTTTTCCATTTCTGTAGCTCACACCTGGAGAGGACACCACTAAAAAACAATCCAGATGAGGAAATCAATGTTATACTTCCACAGACTCCTGTTCGGTATGAGGTTTTTCTCTTAAATGTGTTCTTTTGTTTAAAATTGTAGCTAGACGTACTCATCTTTAGAATAGTCTTTTTTAATTTTTAAGGAACTGTGGGCTTGGTTTTGATGGTTTTTTCCATAAACCATACTGTAGTTCTGATCACTGACACTTTTTATTTATAGTAGATATAAAGGCCTCTAACAGTGGCAAAGATGCTTCCTTAAAGTTCTTGACATTAAGAAAGTCCAGGAGTACGAAGTTTCTGCATTGCTAAAAATTTTAAATGTGCTAAACCAACTTTGATCTTTAGAGAAAGTGTAGTGATATTTAGATTCTTTCCATCCACACTTGGGCTTTGCTCTGAGTTTTCCAAAACTGATGCTATTTAAGGCAATTCATGTGAAGGCCTATTCACCAGCACTGCTTTTGGGCTGTAGTAACTGTTTTTCATGACGCCACAGAAGTGTCAGTAGATGGCAGCAAAGTTTTGATCACCAGTTTGGAATGGAAAATGTATCCCTATCTCTCCCTGATTAAACAGAACCCTATATAGGATATGCTGAAAGCACCATGTTTATTGCTTTGAATTACCTTACAGTGTCGTATTTCTGAACTTAGGTTCATAGAATCTGCTTTAAAGCCCCGTGAAACGGGGAGAATCTAATAATTTTTATCAGTGGATTTGTATCTGGTCAGTTATATAGAAATTAGTATATGAGAAGGGTGTAAGTACTAGATCAGAGCATAATGAGAATGGGTTGTATGTTTTCATTTTATGGTTTTCCAGTGTTCTTATGCTTTTCCTTATCATTAGTAGAGTTCTGGCAGAAGTGATTTTACCAATACTTTGTAAAAAGTAGATTAAAGAAGAATGCATCTTTGCACTGCTACAGTTGTAATGATTGAACACGTTTTTCTTAGTTTTGCATTTGACTGGTGATATGAGCCAAATTGAGGTTAAATGACACAGAAATTTAAAACAGACAAACATACAAAATTCTACCAAAAAACCAAAAACCTCAATGAAAAATTCAGGAACTAACAATACCACAGAAGAATCAAAACTGTTTCTTAGGTGTTAAGACATGCCTTTGGTTATTAAAATTATCACAATCTGTATAAATAATAATCTATATAAATAATTAGATAAATTACATTGTTAGAATTCATAATAGTTAGCACAGTGCAATAGATTTTCCCAATAGTTTGTTTGATAACTGGAGTGAGAATGGAAATCATGATTTTTATTGTGTGGGGATTTGCTGTTCAGTTTCTGGAAGCTGTAAAGCCAGCCTTAAAGCTTGTTATGCATTTTATTGTGTTTTTCCAGAGCGGCAATGAATAACATTCAGCAGTTGATTATGATTTTAAACTCAGCACCTGATAAACCATCAGATACTCTCATCATGTATTTCAATGTAAGTGACTACAAGGGTGATTTGTATAAGATTCTTGGAATTATCACTCGAGCAAAATATACGCCTGTAGATCTGATACACGTGTTTTTGAAGGAGTAAATTTTTATTGGGTTGGTTTAAATGTAATCATTCATCGTAGAAAGCACTTCTTGCTAACGGTTGTGTACTGGAGCCTTTTAAGTGCTTAAATACTTTTGCTACTGAGCTAAATATTAAAATTCTTTTATGTATGTATTGAATGGGAAGAAAAGGGGGTATAAAAGGGAAACAAAAAAGAGAAAAATATGTACTGCACTCTTTTAAATACTCCATTTTTATTTATGCTTATGACCTTATTGAGAGGTGTTACAAAGGGAAGCAGGACTTTTAATCATTTAAATGATTAAAATGTTTTTGAAGTAAAATGTCTTTTCTTTGCCTTTCCTTCCCCTGATTTGCTTCCTGTACTTTATTAGAATTGCACAGTGAACCCTAAGGATAGTATCCTGAAAAGAGTGGAAAGTTTTGACCACATCTTCAAAAAGAAATTTGCTGAAGCAGTTGGACAGGGTTGGGCTGAAATTGGCTCACAGGTGGGTATTTGGGTTGAATATCACTCGTTTGAACTGTTAGTTAGCACTAGCTAATGTGAGACCTGACTTACTGACTTGTCCTTATTCAGTGCATATGAATAAATGTAAAAAATAACAGTATTCTTTTCAAATTGAGGAAGCACTGTAAAGATACTATTTAACAAGTTCTTCTTAATATATAAGGAGCAATAGGAACTGGGTGGAAATATGTTGGAAGTACTTTACTGAAGAATGGCAAAATTGCTGGCTAAAATACATTATGTGAAACATATATTTGCATTCATTAAGCTAACTTGGCCTAAAAATGCAAAAGGTGACTCACTTCCTTATAAAACCAGGAGGGCAGCTGTTCCTTCAACAAGGATTTCGGAAAATAAATCCAACCAAGTTTGTACTCGACAGTCTCCTTCCTGTCTGTCAGCCCTGCCTTTTATCCTGTTAGCGTGAATCAACGTGAACGCAGTTCATGTTGTTACACTTGGTTAAATCTTCACATGGTTGGGGGTAGTCACACACCTTAGTAGTCCTTGAGGCCTCTCCAATGTTATTGGCGAGTGGAACTGGGGACAGTAACTTCTTTATAGTGGCTCTGTCAAAAACTGGAATGTTCTGGATTGTTAAAACACGAGAGTCTGCCTGTTGTAGTCTGTTAGAACTTCTTGTAATATTCCTTAATTTCTCCTTCTAACAGAGGTACAAGCTTGGAGTGCGTCTCTATTACAGAGTAATGGAGTCCATGCTGAAGTCGGTAAGTTTAGTACTGCTATCTTAGTACTGGCAGTACATCTAGAAATGCTAAGAATATTCACTAGTTTGGTCCAATTTATTTATTTCAGGAGGAAGAGCGCCTCTCAGTGCAGAATTTCAGGTACTTGCCCCTAACTTGTTATTGAAGTCTGCTATTTTAAGTCTTGGGACAAGTACTAATAACTTCCTTTCTCTTCAGCAAACTTCTGAATGATAACATCTTCCACACATCTCTTCTGGCGTGTGCTGTTGAGGTTGTCATGGCTACATATGGCAGTAAGTTAAATCTAAAGTCTGGTATTTAGTGATAATTATTACCATCTCTTCTAATATATAAAATAGAGTAAATAGCAAAAACCCCACCCAAAATGCAAAAAGCAACTCACTGAAATGTCTGAGCTAGCAATGAGCCAATAAATAAAAAAAGGAAAAAAAGACCAGAAGTGGAAGAATGTAGAATTTGTGATAATTTTAGTCTGTTTTCCCTTCAGGAAATGCTTCACAAAGTGACAGTACCAGTGCTGAAACAGACTTGTCTTTCCCATGGATTCTCAATGTATTTGATTTAAAAGCTTTTGACTTCTACAAGGTGATTGAAAGCTTTATTAGAGCGGAGCCCAGCCTAACACGGGAAATGATAAAGCATCTAGAACACTGTGAGCATCGAATTATGGAGTCTCTCGCTTGGCAATCTGTAAGTCACACTTTAAAGTAGTGTTTGCCCTTGCATAACATGCTTACCTAGAAAAAAAGAAGTCACACCCAACTCTATAAAATAAGTTGTGGTCTTGCTGAGATGTAGTTGTAGAAAAATGAATTACAAGAGCAAAACAGGATTAGTTTTGGGGTGTCTTCTGGTTTTAGGAAAAAAGGAGGGTATCAGAGGAAGAAGTCAACATAGCTCTGCTGATTTACATGATTGTAAACCAACATCATCTTACTAGTCTGGCACAAATTGTAAGGGTAATATCCTTAATTGTGGTTTGGTACCAAAGTCGGCAATAAATTCTATGCTTTTATTTGAAAGTTAATTTTTATCCAGTTGCTATTCCTACTTGGCAATAGCACCTCAGTTCTGGGCATCTGATATGTTTGCTAATAGTACTTGAAATATTGTTTTGCATTGTCCTTTGCATTTCAGTCACTTAGGTATTTTTGGATGCCATTAAAATAAAATGCTGGAGGGTTGGGTTGTTTTTTTAGGCTGTATTTCAGTAAATCAAACATTGTTTCTTTTCATTGTTTGTTACTTATAAACCAGAAATAGGCTATTTATGCCACAAAGCAGGAGACTATAGAGACATAAAGCAACCATTTAGGAGCCCATCCTGTATCTTTTAGTTCTGGAGGGGAAGGGATGTTTTAAGAGGCAGACACTATTTTAGGAAACTTGCAGTCATGTAAAAAGTGTTTGAGAATTGTAATCTTCAGAGGACAAAAGATAGAGGTACAGATACCAGGGTTTGACTCTCTCCGAACAAGAAGCGACTCCTGCTACCTTCTACAAACCAGCTTGAAGCCAGCTTACTGATCAGCAATACGCCATATCCACCAGTTTCTACCCAATAACTCTAACAAGGCATGTAGGATAATCTAATTTAGACCTGGACTTTCAGACTGAAAAATCCAAAGAGTAGTATTTTCAAAAATAACAGGCATTTCAGGCTTTTGCAAAACAAATTATAATGTCATCAACAATTATTTCAGGTTTTTTGAGTGCTCTGCTTGAGTGTGTTTCAATGTTTTGAATCTCTCTGAGTTTCTAGAGGGACATGTTTGGTACTGTTTTGGGGTGGCTGATTTGAGTGTTAATAACATGGAGTAGTTCAGTTGGAAGTGGCTTTAAAAAAAAGATCACCTAGTGCCAGAGAAATATGTGGAGTGGAGCCCAGTGGAGGGGATGAAAAGAACTGTGCATGACATGTGTCCAAGGGCCTTGCTGCTTCCTTGACCTCCGTATCACCTGGTCTGGGTCTCTCCAGGCTCCAGACAGTGAGTGTCTCCTATTGTTGGATGCTTGGCACCAGAGGGCACAGCAGGGTTCCCTCAAAAGCTGAGGGCAGCTGTGGCAGCCAGGGCAGGCAACCCAGGATCCTGTGCTGGCCTCCATTGCCTCCTCTGGCTGCCCGGGAGGGGAGGAAGGGCTGTGAGTTGTAAATAGCAGAGTGCTCAGGAGAGGAGGAGGACAACTGAGACGTTTTCTATGCCAAAATGTCTTTCTGAGTCTTTGGGTCACTGAATCCCCACATATAAATGTAAAGCCTTGAGTTCTCTAGTGTGGAAAATCTACCCTTTCCTCACATCTGAATATTGGCTGGTTTTGCCTGAAGAGTTTAATTTATTAGAAACAGGAGAAAATGCTTACATGGCTGACTCAGGAGGCTGTTGAGGTATCCCAGAAAAGCTCAGCTAGTGAACAAAAGAATGGTTTACTGTATTCTTCTGCAGTTCCTTATCTCTGGGTATTGTCTCCATGCAATGGTGTACAAGGTTTGCAAAGTGTCTGCTTAATTGGCAATTCCCTCAAGGATGGGCAGGCAATTAGAGAAGTGTAGTTCATACCAGTAAATAGCTCTGAAGCTCCAAATACTTGATAAAGGAGAGAATAGCCAGATGCCCCCTTCTTATTCATAAAGAATGTCTCACCGTAAGTGGTTGCTTTGGGTTAATTTTCAACAGTCCAAGAAAGATGGAATCTCGAGAAAGTTCAAGTGTCCTCAAATGGTTAGAGAGTGGTTTTGGTTTTGGAGGGTTTTTCTGTTGTTGTTGGTTTTTTGTTTTTTTTTACAAAAAGTGTTGCAATGAAGAAGAAGAGCATAGAATGAGTAAAGCTTATGCAAAAAACCCCAAAAACATCTAGCTTAGTAAGTAAGAATAGAAACTTCTGAAAAACATTTATTTACAAATATTTGTATAATGCAACTTTGATTTCACCACTTAGTTGCTATGTATTTTTATTTAATTCTGGCATCCTCCACCCTCCCATTTCATAACAAGTGCATTTCATTACAAGGCTTGTCTGCTTCAGTCTTTGCTCATTCTCCTGACTGCTTTAAAAAGCAGGACTTCAATGAGAGATTTAAAAGGATTGAGCAATTTAATACAGAATAGCTTGAATTTATTGTAGTTTTACTCATCACAGAGCTTTTGTGAGGAAAAATGCCTTGTATAATTTCTTGGAAGAAAAAAGTCTCAAGTGCATCTGACCTTTACCTGACTTTGGAAGCTGTATCAAGTGAATGCAAAGTATTCTGGTTTTTACTGTTTTCTGAAGATCATGTATTACTCCTTAGCTACTCGTTGTGAATATGTTTATTGCTTTTGCATAGCTAGCTGTTTTAGTCACCTATGCTTTAGGAAGGAAATGAAACTTTTCTAGGTCATCCTTTCTTTTAACAAAAAAAAAGCATAGCTAGACAAAATAATTGGTGGAAACCAGTTGAAGGTTCTTCTCAATAATTCTTGATTTTAAAAAGGGGCAAGTACATACTGACTAAATCATGTGAAAAGTACTTCCTTTTTCTTAAATCCTTACTGAACCCTGAAAGGAGAAGTCCCATTTAACCACTCAAATATTTACCAGTGAGGTTATGAGGCTTCCACATGAAGATTATGTGGAGATCATCTTAGAATATGTTAATAATGCTGCATAATTTTTATTTGCAAAATAGAAATGCCCTGTACAATATTCTTTCTTTACTTTGAGTTTGTGCTCACAGTATTTTGAGCACTATTTTGATTTCGTAACTTTAAAGGGAACTGAAATTACTTTAGACTCAAAGATGCTGAATAGCCTTTGCTTCATTTTTATCATACTTGTAGAAATACGACTTAAACCCTTCCATAGTTTAAATCTGCTTCCTATGAAAGGGATAGCTTGTTACCTGCCCGCCTGGGAGTTCATGCTCAGCTTTTTCCATAATTCTATCAATTGTGGCCACCCAGGAAAGTCATTGTTTTGAATATCTCAAATGAAGGTTATGTGAAAAATTCCAGAATTTCTGAATTTCCCTTAGAGAAAGCCCTGTCAACTGCCATGTCACATCTTTGACTGAAGTGTTGTTGCTGTTTGCTGCAGTTTGTTAGGAATAAACAAGGAAGAGCAGCTTTTCAGTGCAAGCAAATCAAATACAAAGTCTCTCAGTTTTCAATCTATTTTGAGTGAAATACCTGTGGGTTTTTTTGGTTTTGCTGTGCCATTCAAGGAGGTAAATGCCTATGGAGTATCACTGTTATTTGGATCTGCAAATCAATCCAGCTGTATTTCCATGCCTCTCAGCTTCCATTCTGCTCACAAGCTCTGAATGGGGAGGTACAAGCAAGGTACTGCGTTTTTCATGCTGCTGCTTAGGGAATGTGCTTCTTGCAAATGCCCTTTCACAGGTACAGTATTGGGGTGGTGAAAGGGTCTCATTCTTGTGCACTGGGATTGCCAGCCAACCACAGCCTTGTCTGAAGATAAAGCGCGTTAGAGACAGAAGCACTCCACACTTTCCTGGTTAGCTCTGCAGACCGTAGGGTTCTGTTGTTAACTTGTTAACTCATCCATGTGAGCACTAGGGGTATTCCTAGGGGTATTTCTCTTAGGACTACAATTTTCAAAGGTTATGTGGTAGCTCTTGCTGTTGACAGGAATGAGGGTCAGCTGCATCACCACCTGCAACCTGCCAACAGTTCAGAACAGAATCTGAAGGTTCATTGTGGCAGGCTAAAGGAAGTTCATTCACAGCCTGGTTTGGTCTGGTAACTTCAGCTGTGGTTTTCATGTTTGTTTTTGTGTGAGTAACAAACATGTGAAACCAAAGCAGTGCATTGTACTGCAGCTGTTGACACTGTAGCCTTCTCTGGCTGTATTGCTCTTTAATACATGCTGTCCTAATTAGTGTTTGTATTTTTCAAAGGAGGAAGGAACACCAGTATTGATATGTGTTGTGATTTGGAGTTGTAGTATGTTTTGGAGTTTTAATGACTGATAAAAGATAAAGATGGCTTCACGAAGTTACTTCTCGTAATGGTTAAAATATGATTAGAAGTAGACAAGTGTGCTTTGCTTTATTTATAACCTCTTCCATGTAGCATTACTTAAACTGTGCTCCATAATGTTTCTCCTTTTTTAGCTTCTTCTTTTCTGTGGTTTCTATTGTCAATTCAACATTTGCAATGAAATCTACAGTATTGTTTTATCACGCATCATAACTTGATGTTTGCAGTAAGTATTTGTCAACTAACTGTATAGTCAGTGTTTATGCTTCAATACCTCATCCCACACCAAAGACTTCTGTTGGTTTTAAATTATGCAGCTCATTGTGGCAGAAGTGCCTTTGTGCTCAAAACCATGTATTCCAGAAGAATATATTATTGCATTAATATGACAAACTCACTGAGCTGTAATAACAGCAGACCTACTTTGATCATGCATTAAGGAGAAAAATATTAAATAGGTATGTTTAAGATTTGCATAAAAAGCGTTAGACAAATCCAGGTCATGGTAAAATCTGTGAGCAGCTACAGGTCAGCAAGTGCTCCTTAGTACTTCAGAATAGTACAGGCTTAGCTGTGCAGCCTCCTGGTCTTTGACTGTACAAGGACACAGTTACTGTGGAGCTCACTGTTCTCCAGTGCTTAGTGCCTTTTTCCTTGGGTGCAGCGTACAATTTCAAATTAGGTTTCTGTGCTCCTTGTAAGGAGGAATTGAGCATCTAGAAAGGAGAGTTAATATATTTTCTTGTGGTTTTTATCCTTCTCAGTAGGGTTTTCTGTTAGGTATGTTTGAAGTCCTACAGCTCCTGTGAAGGTAGGTGTCTACATGCAGTTTAAAGTCCTCTTTGGTTTTGACATCTTAAGTGATTCCTTTTAAATGAGGAAGAAGTAGGAATGGTCACACTGTTGTCATTTGATACATTAGGTTACTGGATAAGTGGTTTACTGTTGTGTTAAAAGAGTGAATCTAAAATCTTGTTGATAGGCAGCCAAGTATGGCCAGGCAGCAAGGGCTGGGTATTTGGGGCTGAGTTTTACTACTGGCCTCAAAGGAGCAATAGTTTGGGCTTAAGTATTGCCCCGCAGTCATCAAGGGCGTTTCATTGGTAATGTATTCCCTGACCTGTTCTGGCATTTGTCGGCTCTCCTCTGGACAACGCCTAGGCAAGATTTGGGGCATGGTGCAGCTCAGGCACTATTTTCAGCTGCTGGTATGGATTAGCAGTGGAGAGTGTGTAGTTATGTGGGTGCAAGCTGTGCTTTGCCACTTGCCCTTGAGGCCTCAGGACAGGCTGTGGCTCGTTGTGTTACCAACCACAGATGTAGTCGTGGGTTCAACCACGAGTGACTTCAGTGCTGGCAAATGAGTCACGCGTTCCTGTGCTGTCTTTCCTCTGGGCTGCAGGACTCGTGCACGTTTCTGCACAGCAGCTGGCTTCTCTTGGGAAAGCTAGTCTGTGTCAGGCATACTCCTTTCATGCCTGCTAAATTTTGCCTTTCCTCAGATATAGGAATACCTAATTTGTGAATGGGGGACAGCCTTAGGCACAAAAAAAGTGCTGAGCATACCCATAATAACATCTGCAAGCATGCTCACTGGCAGGATGCAGTCTACCAAGGGAGCTTCACTGGTGTAAAGACAGGCACCTCAGGAATCGCAGTCATCAGATTACTCAAGACATCACTCATGCCTTGTGGGCTTCTGGATTTTAGGCTCCTAGTATCTTGTCTCAGCTTGGAAGCTGCAATGGGCAGTGATTTATAATACGAAATTTTCTAGTGTTTTTCTTTCAGGGGACAAAACATGCTAAGTGTCACTGAACAATGGCTTGTCATGTGCTCATCATGCTCCTTTCAACAAAGTTACATTGGGAGTATGCAGCTTTAACCTTGAAAAAGGAACTGAGAACATATTTGAGGTTTTCTGTCTGTACATACTATATATATTTCTGCTTGCATCATGACTGTGTTCCTGAAGCATGTGGGATGAGACAGGTCAGGACCACCACTGCTCCTCGGCGTGATAGTGCTAAAGGCTCATACTGGTTCTGCTGCATGTGCTCTCAAAAATTTTTTTAAGGTTATGACATTTCAGTTGTCACAGCTGTGGCTGGAAAGCCTTCTGTGATTTTGCCTTTATCATACAGGGCACATTTTTAGGAGTCTGTAAAATGATTGCTTTTCGGGTATTTGTGAATGTTTGACATAGTGTAATATAAATATATGAATATATTTATGTTTATATGCTTTTTTTGTTTTGGCTATAATTATACACACACTCTTTGATACATGCTTAAATAAAATACTTAAGAGTGTTTATCCCATGCCTTTCTAGTACTCCTGAAGAGTTTCCTTTAATAAAGATCATGCTGTGCTTTTTGAGGCTTGAAACTTTTATCTGCCTTAACAGCTGAAGGCAAATTGAAAAACCAGGAAGAATAGCAAATTATAGTCTTCACTGTCTCTCCCATCACTTTGAAAATCTTCCCTGCCACTCCTATTTATCATGAAGATGACTCAAGCTGTTGTTCATGCTTGGGTGTTACCATTTGAGCAAATCCTCTAGGCTACTGGAGGAGAAGCCAGAACATTTAAAGCTGAGGTCCTGTGTTTCCTGCTTTTGTCTGTGTTGACAGCGTGTTCACTTTTTAGTAGGCACTCACAAAGTGTATAAAGCACTCACTAAGACTGGAGGATTTTGGTTAAGTTTGCACAGTGTTAAGAGGTTTATCTGTTGCAGGTATACCAAGTCAGCCCAACCCTCAAGATGCTCTTTGTTCAAGTACAAACACGACTAAAGGGATTACCTAAGACATAGCAACTGTGCAGAGTTTTCATTCTGTGAAATATAGATGCCATTCTTGATTAAGAATTTTAAGTTTTTCCCTACTCATCTACTGCTTTAAGGTATAGAGTTTCTCTAGGGGAATATGAGTCCTACTTCTGTAACTTAGATATTTAGGTTTCCTCTGTACTTGAGACAGAGCTGTACTTCCAGGAAGTAGTTCATTCTATTTATTTTAAACAGGAAAACAGGATTATTCACTTTCCACTGTCATCTGTCTCAGTGACAAACCTAAACTAGATTTATACTGTTTGTCTGTTAAGGTTAGTAGGAGCAGATCATATGCTTAATTCTACTTTTCATAACTGCGTTTTCCCTCTTCCTTAAAGCATGAACGGGAGATCAGCAAGAGGTGGTTACGTAATTGTGTCTAGGTTTGCTTTAGGTGGCTGCTTGTGCTGTGTATCTTGCCTGTAGTCACTGTTGTGTTTTCACATGGAGGTCATGTACCCAGGCTGTGTCAGGATCTCTCTGGTTATAGATTTACAGCTGTAACAGGGAGCTGGGGTTTATAGGCTGTGCTCAGTGGAGCTGCCAGCTCTGTTAGTGCAGCATAAAGATATCTTGCTTGTCTGTACACCAGTACAAAGTACAGATTTAGTCACAGAAATCAGTCTGCCTTAGCCTGATAGACTTTACTTTAGTCTGTTTCTCTTTAAGGTTGCCTGATTATAAGTAACAAGGAATAGTGAAATAGTTTTCTAGGAATCCTTGCTTTTCAAGTTGTTGGGGTTTTTAAATTTTTTTTTTTAATACTGTCCAATGTTTTGGTGGTCATATCACAGCTGTAGGAATTTGATTTTAGTCCTACTATGTTTATAGGTAGTTTGAACTTCAGCTTTTCATCATGCAACACTGTTATATCTGCATTGTAAATATTTTGTAGGAGTGTTCAAAGGTTCATGGTTCAAAGGCCCATGAGGGAAAAATGTATTAGAATTCAAGGAGGTATCTTTGCAATTCTTCAGTTTTGTAAAACCTTGCTGAATTGTGGCAAATTTGATGTGACTGTCTCCCTAAATACAAAAGTAAATAAAGCTTAGGTTGAGTTCTTTGACTCTTTCTGTTGCTCTTTCCTTGGATGGGACTACCTTCCTTGGATGGGACTATGCTCTCCGACTTTGTAGTTTTATAAATGAATAGAATGAAGTTTTGTTTTGGTTTTGGGGGTTTTGTCGTTGGTTGGTCTGGTTTTTTGTTTTGTTCTGGCTTATTTCATCTGATCCTGAGTCCTGAATAATTGTCACAGGCATTTATTACTCTTTCTTTCCTTATTGCTGTGTCATTTGACTCACTCACTCACTAACTTTTCTATGGAAGATAAAATTAGCTTATGTTAAGAAGCAAAGTGGGTGCCAAACAAACATTCTAATGTGGAGGTTTGGGGTTTTTTTCCCAGCTGTGTGCTCAGTTTTCAAGCTCTTAGGCCAAACCAATATCTTGTCAAACTGTCAAATTATCTATTATTGGAAGGTGTTTCTGTTTCTTTGTTTGCTGCATTTTCTTTAAGTTATTACATGCATAAAAGTGTAGGGTTTGTTTTGAGTTGCATTTTTGTAGACCAAATAAGTGCTTTTGTGCCTCTTTTTACACTATATAAATCTATAGTATTTCAGTTACGTGTTTGTATCACTATCTCACAGTAACTTTCCAGTAATGAAAAGCCCTTGTCAGGGATGTCGATGCCCTTGTTCACAGCTGTTGAGCAGGCATAGTGTTCACCCTCCTCCAGAAAGGTAATCCCTCCAGGTTTGGTGGAAGCTTCTCCTTTGGGTTGGGTTTGCCTGTCAGGATGGGGTAAGTGCAGGTTGGTAAGTGCCCACGGCACAGCTGAGTGTGGAGCCTCTGCAGCTGCGTGCCTGGTGTTCTCCTGAAACCCTGAGCAGAGCCTTGAGGCTCACCCAGGTCGACTCTGCCTGGTCTGAGCTTGGCTTGGGTACGTGCCTGGACTGCCAGCACCCTGTCCTTTCCTTTTGGGAGTAACCCTGCCCAGACCAGAGCCCACGCTTGGCACACTCTGGTGTGCCTCCTGCACCTTCCAGCAGCTGGGAGGAACTCACAGATCTTACCTGGCCAGCAGCAGGTACTGATTTTTTTTAAATTTTATTTACATTGGCTACCCACGGGAGCATGTGAAACACAGTAGCATGCAGTAAATGTGGTAAACTTTCTTTCACACATAAGAAGTGTGAAATAACTTAAGTATACAACTAGACCAGCAGTTTTCGGATTTGATTTCATTAATGAAACATATTTTTTGTTAGGCTGAAAAGGCAGATATTTTGGTACTTGCTTCACCATTGATATTCTCTTTTTTGTCCGTGTTTTGCTATGTACTTAATAAATTTTTCCAATTGACTTCCTTTCATAAAGCAGCAGTATTTACAGAATCCATCTGAAAAGCAAAGCTAACCTAGCCACAGTTGTTTTCAGATGAGATAGACTTAATATTATTCCCAAAATGATGGCATTAATTTTGGGTGCCTCCTGTCACTAGCAATGTTATTTAAGAATTTTGTTCTTTAAGGCAGGAACTCACTGTTTAAAAAAGATAGAGTTAGGGGAAATATTAAAGTGATGTGTGTGCAAAAATATTTTTATCTCATCATAAAAGGGTTAGAACTTTCTAGAGGCCTTCCTTTGTCATTGTTTGTGGTTTGATTCTCAGGTTTAAACTATAGAAAATTTACCCCTTCATACTGCTGGATGGCTTTTAGTTTTGATAGAACTAGAGTGGGCAGACTGCTTCTTAAGTAGAAGAAAAAGAATTATTTAAAATCTGAATTCTCAGCTCTGGAATTTTTAGTTTTCCAGCAATGTAGTAGGTTTTATGGAAGACCAGAAAATGTGTGAAGGGTTCTTTTTGTTTTAATTTTGTGGTAATTTCAGTTTTCTTACGGGAAGAACTGGGCTTGCTTTATAAGCAGCTGTATGACAGGAACTGGAATGGGGGTGAGGTGATAAATATGAAAGGCTTCAGTATCAAACCAGACTTGTCAAAGCAAAACTTCTCCATCCAGCTTCTTGCAGGAGTGTTAGACTGTGCAAGCTTGGCTTTCTGAATTTGGCTCATCTTAAATGAGCCCTATTGAGTATGTTCTGTAAGTGTGCTAATGCAGTGATAGTTGTGTTTATACAATGTTTTCAACATTCTGGTAATTGGATAAGAATGCAGCCCAGGCATTTCTGTCTTCTAGATTTAGAATAGTTCTGATTTACATTTTGCCTTAGCTTTTGAAATGTATCCTCTTTCATTTTGTCAGTGGTGCTCAAATGCCAGAAACCCTGAGGTCTAAATGATAATAGTCTAGCAAAAAAGGGAACTTGTCAGGATTTACAGGTCTGCTTAGATGCAAGAACCTTATAATATTACATTTACTGCTGGAAAAGTATGAACAAATTGCCCTTCACTGATAAAACTCTTAGAAAATAACTTGAAAGAACAAATAAGGCTAGAGGATACTGTGCTGAGGTGGGATCTTCAAAATCACCGGTCTCAAAGTGAGCCTCACTGTGTTCTCTAATTTTAGCCGAGTTCTTTGTGTAATTTTAGAAGTCTCATCTTTGGTTATGATGGTGCTTGAAATTACAAGTGAAAATCACTTACTTCTCATTTGCAAGAGATGCTGGAAGACTGTCTAATCAGGAGTGACGTGGAAAGACTGAATGACAATCTAGTGCTCCCTGCCTTGTTTCAAAAGAAGTGAGAGGGACACTAATGAAACCAGTGGATTTGAAACAAAAGGAAATTTGGGTTTCTGCGTTTTGTTCCCCCAATGCACACACACACACAGTGTGAACTTTTTACTGCTGTGAACATTAAAAACTTTACACAAGTTTGAAGGAGGACATAACAAGCTCACAGAAGAAAAATTTTTGCTGAACACACAAATATATCTGACCAAAAGTCCTGAGATATGACTGAGGAAGTGGTACAGTACTTGAGAAAGCCTTGTGTGCTTCTCCTACTGTTATCTTGTTCCCCAGGCCTTGTCTGCCGTTGGAGTCAGGATTGTAGATTAGCTGCATGTTTGGGGTCTGATCCAGTACTGTCATTCTTATCTTTTACCTGGTCTCAAGAGCTCTTTTTCAGTTTCTGCATTTTTGTGACTGAGGTTACTTCCTTAAGAAACAAAAGCTTGGAGGTTGATTTCAGTTAAGGATTCCTTACCTGCCTGAACTATCTTCTGTAGGGATTTTTTTACATGCTTTTAGATGAAAACTATAAAGACGTATTTGACTTGGTATTGGCATTTGTTTAAATGTAAAAGACTTGTATACTGAGGTGAAAAAAAATTGCCTGGCATTCTATTCTTGTGAAAGCCAGAAATTAAAACTTCAAGCTGAGTACAGAATGTATAAAATAGGACATCTTTTGATTTTGAAGTAATGGTTTTTTGAGGTAAATCTGAGGTGTTGATAGTAAATTTTCTTTTTCCTTGTCTTTTACAACTGCTTGTTAATTCACTAGTTATCAATATCTACCTGCCTTGATTTAGATCAAAAATATGCTTGGAATCAATTAAATTTGCCCTGATTTTATTTTTATAGAAGTGTGCATTTTCTGCACTCTGTAGATGAAGAAACCACACTACAAAGAACAATTTTTAAAGTTTTGATCCTAAAACTGAACTCCTAACTCTCCCTGTGTAGTCATGTGAGTAAAAATAATTCACTTTTAGGAAGTACTGGTTGCAACACATTCAGATCCTCAGGAGCTCTGACAATGTAAGCCTTTTCTTGTTTGAGATGTCTTGGCATGACTTAGGAACATAACTTCTCATTTAGACTTTACATTTAAATTTTGGCATAAGACCTTACCAGAGACACAGAAGAGTTGGTATCAAAGTCAAGAGCAGAGAGAGGAAGTGCATCTGTTGAGGAATGTACCAGTGGAAGCATTGTTCCATCCACACTGTTCCATCCTCTCCAGGATAATCTTGTTGCAGAACCAGAAAAGGCAGAGAAAACCTCATCCAGTCCTGAATAGCTGGTACCCTGTGTTTATATCAGCTTGTTGTGGGAGGCACAGTTTTACTTCCCCTCTTCCCAATCAGTCAGATCAAGAATTTTTCAAGTAATGGTCTGATTCTCAGCATTACAGATGATACTTTTTGACTGTGTTGGGTTTTTTATTAGGGTATTCGTTGGTTTGGGGTTTTTTTTTCTTCTGTGGAAGAGTGAAAATGTTTAATAATAAAAAATACAATGTTTCCTCAAATAGATTCTGGACACTGAGCTATTAAGTGATCAGAAAGCTATTGTACTGTGTTGCACTGTGCTCTTTCAAAAAACAGAAGCTGCTGCTCTGGAGAGTGAGTGCAAAGCAGAGAGAGCTACTGTGTGTGCTTCTCCAGGCTACTTGAGGTAAATACACCCAGGAACGTCTGGTTTAAGGGGGAGTGCTCGTATATGTGACTTTGTCTGCTTGTTCTGCTTTTAAGTCAGTGATGGGTTTTTACTTTTCCCTGCAGTTCTGTAATCTCAGAAAGAGTAGGTTCTCTTTACCAGGGTGAGGCTCTGGAGTGCTCACTGCTGTAAGGCAGAGGGGTGTTGCTGAACAAGTTGTCGCTCAGCTGAGTAACAGCTTTGACAAGCTCAGGGGGGTTGTGCCCTGGAAGCGTCACCCAGCAGTGACATTAGGGGCTGTTGTCTCACATTTCTTGGAGGGAGTCTAATATTAAATGGACCCCTTACAGAGAGAGGCACTGAGACCTTAGAGATGCATGTCTGGTTTTGGACTTGGGATTTGTCAGTGGCATATGGAAAACATACAGAATTTCTTCTCATGCTGAGAGTTTTGTGCATATTTTGGAAATCGGATATGAATCAGAAGACTTTAGGATTCCCAACAAAGATAATTGCTTATTCTCAGATGTTATGCAGACATTTATATCTATGCTATCTTTGTAGCTTAAGCCCATACTATTTGAATTTTCCTTTCATAAATTCTGTATATAGAGACTGAAAATGCTGTTGAATTTAAAATTCAGTCAACACTGGTTCCTAGCAGTCATTGAGTAACTCAGTTTCCCAGAAGTAGGAGGCAACGTATGGTTGATAGGTAACAATTAAACAGAAGCTTTGCATAGGGAAATAAACTTATCCAGATAACAACTTATCATATAGTTTGATGGTTCAATATGCATTTTCTCAACATTGATTCACTCCTTTGTGTACAGCCCTGGTATAAAAATGTCTCAGTGCTGTATCTGTGTTGCAGATGACTGCCCTAAATCTTAAGTGCAAATTGGTTTAGACTCAGTTCTTATTCTTGACTCCACTATTTTTGGGGAGGAAAAAACAACACTTATTTTACCTTTTAAATTTTATTTTATTTTACAGTGATATTAAATTAATTCTGTGGAAAATACACACAGTATTCTAGTAGCTGGGAAACATATATAGCAGGATGCTGTAATGTAGTTTTGTCTATGTATTCCTGTTTCTAACAGTAATATATGTAGATTCCTCCTTTTTCATGGTGCTGACCTTTCAAAGTGTCTTGATTAATTTTGCCAGCACATAGCCCCATGTACTTTATTTTTATACTTTTTAAAGTTTGAAAGAAAATAGCATTTGAAGTTTTAAATGCTCATGTTAAAATTATTTCTGGGACACAAAAACTGAGAGGAAGTTGCACTCCAAAATTACTGCATCTTGAATTTCTTTATGGGACACCAAATAGTGTCCTGGAAGAAATAATTGACTTGTTGCACATATTCATTTCTAGTTAGAAAAGGTCTTGTTTTTCTAAGAAACTGTACTTTGAGATTGAATTAACTTATTCAGAGGATGTTATTTTCCTCAAAAGTCATGCTGAGTTGAAGAACTTCTCACAAAAGAGTTTAATAAAGTGATACTGTACCTAAAACATTAACTTCAGTCATCACAAGTTACTTTGTTTTAATTACACAGGCTTCTGAGGAAGGGGTGAGAAGGAAAACCAGTTTGTCTGAGACGTTTCCAAATGCTCTAAACTACCAGACTTAATTGCTTTATGGGGGCCAGGTTTGTGGAGAGAGCATGTATTTTTATCAGATAAACCTGGGAGAAACAGAGTTCTTGTAACCCACTGACTGAAGCCTCCTGTGAAAATAATGGTCCCTAAGAAGGAAGGTGCAGGGAAAAAGACAGTAGGGGGAGGAGTAAGAGACAAGAGGGAAACTTTAGAGAAGACACAGTAGCTGAAGTGATATGACAATATGGGGCAGTTTTTCCCCAGTGTAAAGCAGGTAGCTTCACCCCCATCCTCAGTAACTTGGAAACTGATATCATGATTAAATTGAGAAACTGTTTTAACTTCAGGAAGGAAAAACAACCTACTTTTTCATTTGTGTTTGACTTGACAAACAGTCTTTGGACTTCGGTTAACCTAGTCTAAACCCAAAAGTTCATTTCTAACATATAATCTGTAGGAACAGACCTTTGACATAGATTTTTAAAATACTTTTCCTGTGTGCTATTATGCTTAACACTTTTACAGCCTTGTAATAAACTTTTCAGATATGAAGGAAGCACAACCTTTATATATCAGAATATATGTCCACAGCTGAAGAAACGTGCAGGCTTCTAATTCCAGTTTAGTCCCAATAGTCTTTTAATGTAGTTTATATTGTAGAGTCACTGTCAAATATTTTCATTTTTATGGTCTGAAGGCTGTGTTGAATGAAGTTTTCTGAAACTGGCCTTTCAGAGAATCTGACATCCCGTGGTCTGGTGGACCGGTTCTTTTTTATGGAATTTTGAATGGTATCTGATGTGAAGTAATAGACTATGGGGTCAAAACAGCAGTTTGAAACAGCAATGCACAGAGTGATGGGGTACATAGTCCTGACTGCAGTCACCACTGAGCAATTGACCCAGGTCTGTGTTCTCATAAGGGAGTAAAGTATTAAGGTAACATTATAAGGCACAAAGCAGAAGCAGAATATCACCAAATGGACAAAAATCATTTTGAGTACCTTTTTCTTGCTTACTTTATTCCGGCTTAATGTAAGCGGTTTATTCAGAGTCCGTAGGACCACAGTGGAGCAGGTCACGTTCAGGATGAGCGGGATAAAAAACCCAACGGTTTCAATGAAGATAACAATCCGGGATAGGTAGGTTTTCCACGTGTCCTCTGAAAAGTTTTCGAAGCACGTCCTTTGCTCCGTGTTGTTCCAGCTGTTTGTGGACTGGAAAAAGCTTGCTGGTGTGCTGCCGGCTAGCACAGTTATCCATACTGCAACACAGACAATCTTTGCATTCCTTTTGGTCCGGAGAGTCTTGGATCGGAAGGGGTGTACGATGGCTAAAAAGCGATCCACGCTAATGCAAGTCAGAAACAAAATGCTCCCATACATATTTGTGTAAAAGAGGGTGACAGAAATCTTGCAGAGGATGTCTCCAAATGGCCAGTTTCTGGTTACAAAGTAATAAATCCTGAAGGGTAATGTAAACACAAAAAGCAGATCTGATATGGCTAAGTTAAGCATGTAAGTTGTAGTCTCGTTTCGCACTTTTAAAGTACAAGTGAAAATGTAGATCGCTACACAGTTCGCTATGAGGCCAAGAACAAACACCATGCTAAAGATACACCCATATAAAGTATATTTAAAGGAGTCCTCAGTGGAACAATTAGAGCTTACCATTATAATGGTATGTTAAAAATTCCTGTGATTTGATGTTTTCTCTGGTATTTTTAGTGCAACTTTTTTGAAATTCCAGAAGAACTTGCAGGTCAGATGTATTTGAACGGTGTGCTTTGGCGAGTTTGTTGCGCTGCGAAGCTTCAGGGAAGGAAGGTGATCTCTGTGGCCGGGGAGTACATCTCCAGCAGAAATCACCAGGAAGTCTCTCTCCTCTGCCGAGTGCTATTTGTAATCACATAGCCAGTCTGCAAAAGTCAGAAAATGCATCATTTGTGGCAGATGAGGTCACCCCAAAGCTTGCTTAGTTCCATTTCCCGCCTCGATTCAATGAAGCCATTGTAGGACTTTCTGCCTTACTCTTGGCTGCAGATTGTGGCGGCGAAGCCTTGTCCATCCGAATTTACTGGGAGCGTGTGCTTTAGGAAGTGTTCTCCTGGACGCTGCGAAGTGTCGGCACTTGTGTTTCCCCCTCTCCCTTCTTTCTGTACAACAAGTTTTTCGGCTCTCTGCCTGGCCCCATGGGGCGGGAAGCAGAAGCAGAAGGGAGCTGCTTGCCAGGGCAGAAACCGAATTCCAGAGCGTGTTTGTTCCTGCAGCCCGCAGCCCTCAGCAGCTCTTGGCAGCCCAGCTCCTTCTGGAAAGCAGAGCAGAGCGCCCGGGCAATTTGTAGCATGACATCACAGGAAGAAGAGGCCGGGCGCCGAAGAATGGTTTCAGTTTGGTTTGTTTGCCTTGTCTCTGCTGTACCTTGCAGATGTAGCTTGCAGAGTGCTGCAGCTGCCTCTTAACTCTTTCCATGCTCCCTGAGAGGTGCTTTGTCAATGTTGCTGGGGCCCAAAAACTTTTCACTTATAACAAGACTTGGCAGTGTCTAAAAAACTCTCATGCCATTAAGTTCCTGTCTTTCTTTGGAGGTAGTAGTAATTGTGGGATTTAATATAGGATTGAACTAACATTATGCCTTCTGTTAATAGCTTTGCTTGTAATAGAGAACACATTAATCACCACAAATCAGCTGAGTAGTTCTGTCTAAATTCCCCCAGTACACCAGTACAAACTTCAAGAGGGACAAAGTAACACTGATAGGTAATTAAATAATTGCACCAAATAATTACTGAAAAAGAGAGGGTTGCTCTTGGATATTCACGGGACTGAGATGTGTTGCAGTGGGAGGAGAGATTTTTTTAACTTGTTCCATATTAGAAAGCACACCTCAAGCTCTATTTCTAATCAGAAAGGTGGTTCTTTTAAAAAAAAAAAAATTTACTCCAGTGTTTTTTTGAAACGTGATGCAGAGAGCGTTTTCTTGAATATGTAAACACAGAATTAATACAGCAAAATACACATACTGTATTGTGCAATTGGCTCTGGTAATTTAAAGTGGGACAGTTACCACATATGCACAAAATACTCCCATTAGTCACTGATAATTGAAATGAAAACATGTTGTAACTAATTACATTGTTAAGTAAATATTAAAAAAAAAGCAGCTCTTAGTGCCTTTAGGGGCAGATATGAGATAAATCTCAGTTTAGACAGACTCATTTATTAAACAACAACTTTCATAGACTCACTTCTGGCATCAAACACGGTCTATTTCTAAGTCTTAGAATAACAAATCTCTTCATATCTGGCTGGGTGGCATGGTTCTTTTGAACTGTATTTTAATCAGTTGCACCTAAGCAAGGCTCTGGGCAAAACCTTTCTAGTCTGCTGTGAAGGAGAGTAAATACTAGCACTTCACAGGATTTTGGCATAGTTTCTCAATATAAGGTATGTCAGACAAAATTCAGAAATATGCAAAAATGGGTCTTGCTTATTTTATTTCAAGTTTTCTCTATAGTTTTCTGTGAAACATTTTCACCTTGATTTTGAGGTGAAATCAAGCAGTTGAACTTCAATAGGCTACAACCACAAGAAACCTTTTTGACTGTTCTCGAAATTCATGTTTAACTGTAAAGCATAATGCATCTTGGACATCTAAGTCAGTTGGAAATGAAAATGTGAGTTTGGCAGTCTCTCATGTGTCCAACTTAACATGTACCTTAGCATAAAGGTTTTCCTGGCTTTTCTCAGAAATAGTCATCTCACCTTAAATTTTGTTTCTGTTCCTGGCAACCTTGCATGGTGAAAGAAGGGTTTTCCTGCAAAAGTTCTGCATCAGGCTACAGGAGCTCTGCTCGCAGCTGTACTGGTCCTACTTTATTTGCACAGGAAAACTGTGTGGGGCAGGCTCAGCTACTGGAACAAAAATCCCTGAAGTATAGAATTTCATGTCACATGTGAAAGGCTCAAGAAATAATTCATGTTTAGAGGGAGAAACTAATGGCAGTGAGTGTGTATCTCACTGATTAGAACTTGATTTGGCTTTTGGAGGTGTGGGTGCACAGAGGTAGGGTGGGATGTCTGGTCCATTTTACCGCTGTAAATGTGCTTTAGAGCAGTTGAGAAGGTGCATCCTCAGCCTTTGCTCCATCTGGCAGAGCTCCTGCCTTGCTGTGGCCTGTGTTGTTACAAGCGTGGACACTACTCAGAGCTGTATTTTAGGGTATTGTGTGTGTGGTTGTGTTGTCTTTAGGACTCTGTTTCTGCTGTACCCTTCTGGTGCAATACAGTACGTACACTCTGCACCAATTGACAACCTAAGTGCTGTATATGTGTTGTATATGTCCAGAAATACCATTCAGCTGCAGGGTTTCTCCACTTGCAGATGAAAATGTGAACCCCCTGAATTGACAGGTTTTTCCTTTCCTTCCTGTTTCAGCGAGGAGAGTTACTACTGAGCAGGCAGGCTGAGTCATTTCAGTGCAAAAGTGTGAACGGCAAAGGCGAATTGTCTACCCACTTTCTTAATTTAGATGTAGCTGATTGTTACCAAGCAGTGTTTTAATTTGTGTGAGCTTGTCCAAGCTGAAGAACCTGCGTTGGTGTGCTGGGAGCAGTTGGGAGTCAGGAGTGGCCTCCCTTCTGGCCGGGCTCCAGCATGAGCAGGGGCGAATCTTCATTTCACTCTCTCCTTTCGTTGGATCATGTTTTAAGATGTTGGGCTTTGTGCTGACAGGTTCAGAAAAGACTTTAGTAGCCCCCAACACCTTAAACTTTAAGAAGTTTAACAGTTATGGAGGAAGAATTGACATGGTCATGGCCTTGCTTATACTCCCTTACCACAGGCAATTTTCCTTTAGGATGGGAAGGAGGGGGTAGGCGGGAGGAAGCAGCTGCAGGGCGGGCCTTGTACACTGAGGGGGTTTTTGTCTCCAAAGGAAACAATGCTGTTGCTGCAGGGAAATGCATATGTGAGTCTGTCTGCCTTTCTGCATCAGAGATGGGAATGAGTTAGGACCTGTCATTTGTTGCTTGTGCTAGTTGAGCAAAGCCTGCATTTCCATCAACAGGCTTCCTGTGGCTCTTGAAAAGGCACCAGAGGCAGAGTAAGAATTGGCTCCTTAAAGCCAGGAGCTGATGAGATGCTTGAAATCATCTCCCTTCAGCAGTGAGCAAGTTTTGTGCACAGCTTCAGCCAGTTACCACATAACTCTGCTTCTCTGAGTTTAGATACCTATTTAAGCGATTTTGGATTTGTGTGGCAAACCTGCTCCACTACATGGGGTCAGAAGGAAAAGTGCTTATAATCCTAGCAGTGTGCTAGGAGAGTGGCTGTAGGACACTGCTCCTTCCTCCCCAAGATGCCACAGAGTTGGATACTTGTTCTCATTTAGGACACAGGGGGAAGGATCCTCTAAATTCAAAAGTCCAAGTCGACTGGTAAAGAAATATTTCACTGAAATGCTTGAAGGCTTTCCAAACTTTTGGAGTTGTGCTGACCAGTGTTGTATGTTCCTTTGGAGGTACTCTCACCTTCAGTGCTGGAATTAAACAGAAGTTGTGGTCAAAGGTGAAATGCATTTGAACTTGTCTAATGTACTGCATTCAGTCTGTGCTGTTGCTAATACTGAAAGCTCTTTAGAGGGGAAAAAAGGCAACTTCAATATTAATAGCACTGTAATAAATTCTTACAGGGTTACTGTTAAATGAGGGCTGTCAGGTGCACAAAATGCTCTGTGTAAGACCATTATTCCATAACTACTGTTACTGCTTTTAGAGGCACGCTTGTGTCATGGTGCAGGCATTTGTTCTCACTTGGGTTAAGCAGTCTTATGCAGAAGAACTTGTGCTGTCTGGTGTAGTGAAGACAAGCCCTGGCAGGACAATATTTTCTTTAACCTAAGTATTGTTATTTATCTAGTTATTTTGATGAGTTTTAGCTTTTTTTTGTCTATTTACTGGAGTTTCTCTTCAAACATGTGTTTGTACAGGAAGGAATTTATTATGTTGAGAAGTAGGGCTGAGAGCCAGGAAGTCTTTTTTGGCTGTGCCACAGATTTTCTGTTCCAATCCTGGCAAAGTTTTCTATAGCTCTCTGCTCTAGCTTCTCTCTACATAAGAGTTTGTTCACTTCCACACTGGGATGTGAGGCTGTCTTAATTGCTAAATATAGTTTGAAGCCCTTGGATGGAGAACCCTCTATTAAATATGATCTTGAGATAATTACAGTGGCTACTGAATGTGACAAAAATATAGACAGATTAAAATTTTGTACTTTTAGATTAGATTCCAGCCAAGCAAAAGGATCAATTAAGAGACTTCATTTATTTCACCTCCGTAAGTCTCTGGAAAAGTAGATATAGAGGAGGCAGGGCTGGGCATTTTGGCCTTCTCAGCTGTCTTTTGGAGCTGCCTGCTCAGATACCCGTAAGTCACTGTAAGGCTGCTTCTGAGAAGTGGCTCACTGCTGTATTACAATGTGATGATGGTGTCCACCTATGGAGATAGTGTGAAGCTGTTATGGCACTGAAGATTCCCTTTGTTTCCTCCTCCTGGTGTGGCAGGCAAGTCTTCAAATGAGCATTTTAAAACTTAGGATGAAAAGAGGATTTTTACGTAGCCAGCCTAATCCCTTGCGACTGTTGCAGAGGCAGCTAAGGGCTCCTCCATGTCAGTGAAACTTGTTAGCTTAATGCATATGAAATCACACATACAAATTACAAGTAAAAGTTGGTTGTGTAATTGCTTAAAAAGGGAAAAGGAAGCTCAGAATAAAACTCCAGGCTTCTTCCTTCTTGCGTGTCTGAAATGCTTCTCTTTTCTCTTTAGAATTGTTTCAGTTTCCTTTATAAGAGACACAACTGCTCCTCTCCTGCTTGTACATAGAGGAAACAATTTCTCTCCTTCTGCATGAGTTTTCAGGCTGCTAGAGTACTTTTTTTTTTCCTCTCTACTCTTGGGTCGATGGAGTAAGTCTGGTTGATCTCATGCTAGGTTAGTAGAGGTTAGATAACATGAAATCTTTTCAAGCTTTAGTCTGTGGATTGATTGGTTTAAAAGGGATGGACTAAACAGCAAAGGAAGGGATCACAGAGATTAAAATCTTGAAAAGTGGATGTTGACATTCTTCAGAGGGAAGAAAAATGGAAAAAAAATTGTTTATAATCTTAACAACGTGATTTTCAGTGGATAGGAATAGAATGAAAGGAATCCCTAAAATGTCAGGTAGGAAGAGAGATGCCTTAACTAGAACAAAATACCTGAGTTCCTAAACTCTCATTGGCATTTTTTTAAACTTAAAAAAAAAGATGTTTATTCAGTTACTCTACAGACGTGATTGAAATAACATCAATACTTGAAATTTCTGTCTGCTGTAGATGCAGGAAATAAGTTAAATGCCTTTCCCAAACATTGTGGCAAGTTCTGGCTCTACTCATGCTTGTACTTTTTAAGTCCCAGGATTAGAAATTGAAAATTTGAGTTGGTAAAAATTTGCCAGAAGTTCCATGGCTAAAATTTTTTACTCAAAATACTTCTCAAGTGCAGAACATGACTGCTTTAAGAAAACCTAAATTAAATTAAAAATCACTTACTATAGTAAACAAATATTAGGAATGATAGGAAAGAAGAAGCTTCATGAAATATTTTGGAAACTAAGCCAGGCATTAGGGGTGAAATGGTCGGGGCAACAGAACTTGTAGAAGAACATCTGTAATTTGTGTAGTTCTAAAGCAAATTCCTTACTATTTTTCATATCTTTAGTGTAAGTTTTTACCCAGCATTTGTTCTCTGGGCAGCATTAAGGTTGTCTGGTTCTGTGTCAGGATTACTGGTGTTACTGCACTGGTTCTTGAGGATATATTCTACTTTCATGCTGAATTACTTGCAAATACTGCATCCAGTGTTTACAACCTCTTTCAGTTTTGGCCAAATGGAGGCCTCTGACTTTATACAGAGGATTTTAACCTCTTCTTGTCAGAGGCAGCACAAAGCCCACAGTCACATTCCTATACTGCATTTTATAAAGTATAACATTGTGATGCTATTGAAAAAATTTGCCATAGTCATTCCATAAGATTTATGTGTGTTCATATTCTTTAAAAACTCAAAACCCATATTAATTTGGGTTCCTTCACAAAACCGGAATGTAAGAAGTTAATGGGGGGAGAAAAGTTTCATAAGAATTATTCAAGCTGGTAAGCTAATTAGTTTAGATAAATACTGACATGAAAATGCTTGTCAGGGGAGAACTGCTGCCAAAAAGCAGAACTTGGGCTTGATTAATGTGAAGAACTATTACTTTCTAAATGTGTAAGGTAGCAAATAACCTCTTTAAATTCTGCATGATAAGATCACTTAAATGATTATTTAGCATATCATTAGTACTGGTAAACAGCAATTACAAATACTTCAGCTGACTTTCAACTGCTCTTTCCTTCCAGCCCATATCCTGAAGTTTTATGGAACCAATTTGGTACTTTATGAACCATTTTATTTCACTGTTGACCGCATTTAGCAGTTGGTTTTTCAATGTAGCAATCAGCTAATACCTAGAACATAAGAAAGGAAATGTCAAAACTTGGTAGGATAGACAAAGGTCATGCTTCTTATGTGACAATTAAAATTTTTCTGCTGCAGCCTTCGAGAAATGGAGTGATGCTCTCAAATGCAAAACATAAATGATCCATTTTCTTTGAATCTCTGTTAATAACCTTCCTGGAAGTGGCAAGGTGTTTATCTGGGCGGCATTGGTTTGACCCTGACAGGAGAGGGGAAGCTGAAACCCACATCTCATGCCCTGACCAAGTGCCCTTGTTATGAGGGATTCTCATCCTTTGCTATAAGGGCGTGAGTCCTCTGAAAGAAAGGTATTCCATCTGTGGAAGTATTCAAGGCCATAGGGAGATGGGGCTTTGAACCACCTGGTCTAGGCAAAGGTGTCCCTGCCTCTGGTGAGGGTTTTGGAACTAGATGATCTTTAAAGTCCTTTTCAACCCAAACCATTCTGTGATTCTGTGATGATATATTTAGCCTCAGAAAAAGGCACTACACCGAGAACAGAAGCTTTGTGCTGCAGTTCCTGGTGAGATATCAATGCAGTGGTATTTTGCTCCTCCAATGGAGGTGGTAGAGGAAGCTCCAGGTAGTGTTGTGCAGCCTACACTGTCCTACACATCCCTTACTCGAGTCTCTAGGTTTTGCCAAACTTCCTCAGCTGTTGTCTGTGGTGGTTTCGTAGGTATGAAGTACCTGTTGTTGTGGAAGGATCACCAAGGTCCTACTTCTGCTTACAGGTATTCCCTTAACTTTCTCTGTATTTCTTGAATTCCTTGGGTTCTTATACAGTTTTTTGGCTTGATTTAAACAGTTCAAATATGGGCTGTTTCTTGAAGTAATCCTACTGCTGTCCATTTAAGCATCTCAGCTTATTCCCTTGTGATGTATGTACCTTTGCACTCAGCAAATGAGGACAACTATTTGGTTTAAAACTAATCCTAACGAGTACATAATTTGCAGTCATAGATGTGCTAATGCTAAAGCAAGGGATGAGGCAAAAAGTGCAGATGTGTAACTTGGAGAAGCACCAGCACAATTAAACTGATTTAAGCCAGTGGTGAAACTGTGCTGGAAGTGTTGTGGCGATGTTCAGCTTTGAGGCTTTCAAATCTGTATTGTTTTGACTCTTGGCCAGACATTAGCATAGTGTTTGGCTGTGTGAGGTTTAAAAGCCTCAGCTAAGCTCAAGAGTGAGATCTGTGCTTCTGGTCTACAACCCTGTAATTTATTTTCATGTAAATGGTTTGGAATAATGATATTTATAATGTAATAAAAGAGAGCCATGTATGCCTAATTGATTTTTCCACAAAGGAGGATAAAAATGAGCAGTAATACAGGCACAGTATGCATAGTCATGCTTTCCTATATAAGATTGATGGGGGTGATAAAGGATGACAGATTTTTAGGAAAGTATCCGATCCAGAGTGCATTGAAGATGCTGTAAGTTTTCTTATTGACTCTAGGGTGTTGAATGCTTTGGACCAGCTGTCTTCACTATTGATTTAGTTTTCATTGTCTCAGGCCAACCAGTCTAGGGAGTTAGAAAATCTCAGACAAATAAATATGCTACAGGTACCTCGTATCACCTGCAGTTAAAATAGACAAAATAAAGAATCTGATAGGAGGGAGATGGATTCAGGTTGAGATTGTCATTTGTGGGTCTAACTTCAGAAGTGCATTTATTTCCAGCCTCTTATTGCCTTGGAAGTAAATGGTAAAATCTGTTTTGTTTTTGCTATGGCTCAGTCGTTGGTTTCTGTGCTTCAGAGCTGCTATAAAAAATGCCCACTGAATGACAAACAAAGAACCTGTAAGGAGAAAAAAGAGAGAAGTCTACATAGCAGAACTTCTACTGGATTGAAGTGTCTTAGTTGAGGTGCCTTGTGTGAGCTTTTCTTAACAAGACATTTATATGTAAGGCGTCTGGCTGTGTGCTTGTGGGCACACTTTGGGTTTTGGTTTCTCCATGAGTTTGACACCAATATGTGCATGGTGCAGGGAGTGGAGCTGCCCATAACAGATCCCACACTAACCAAAAGCATTTTCCTTACAGTGAAAGTAAAGATAGCAGAGTAAAAGTGCATTCAAATCAAAGTAACTCCTTTAAATCTGACCACTGTTTCAATGTATTCTTTGCCCATCTGCGTCTGAAATATCAAAAGTACATATATAGATGCACAGAAAAACTTACTGTATATACTTATGTCAATGTGAAAATGGTCTGTTTCTTTACCAGAAGCAATGTGGTGAAATTTCAAGGTCAGCTTGTGTTTTTAAGTCTTCCTTTTATTCTTTATACTTTCTGAGGCAGGCAGGTTATCCTGATTAAAATGCAGCATAAATCTATGAGAGTTATGACTTTTTAATCTCATGTGAAAGTATGCAAGAGGCAAGTTTGGGAGAAATGGCCGAGCAGCAGTTCAGGTTTGGTTTTTTCTAGAGCAAATATGAGAAGCTGTAAAATTCAGCAGAACTTGGAATTACATTATTGTCTACATAACGTGAGACCTTTACACACTCTGGAGTTTGAAAGCTAAAGGGAAATGTTTCAGGGGGGTTTCTATAAGCACAGCACTTTAAAATCCCTTGTCAGGAGAGGAAATCTTCCCAGTCATCCCAACCTTCCTGCATTTGCTTATCCCATAGGAAGTAAACAGTAACAAATTCAGTGTGGTCATTTGCAACTTCAGTAAAACAAAGCTGAAATATTTCGATTACATCATGCACAATGACAGTTCACGGCATGATCAAGGTTTAAAATGAGCATATGATGCCTTTTAAAACGCTGCCTGGTGAGCTCCTGTTTTGAAATTGCTAAAAGAGATGCTACAACCAGACTGGTAATACTAGCAGAAAGAGTTTGAAATGCTTTTGTTGGAAAACATTGGCAAAGTTTTGGGTTTCTGCTGGAATCCAAAAAGGCCGACTGAAGTAAAAGAAAAATTTTAAGAAGCTGATTAAGGGTTAAATTTAAGGATCAAAACACTTGAATTTTCTCAAATTAGGATGTAGAGCACAGTGGTTGCTTCAGAAACATTGGGTTTTGCTTTGTTTACAAATGACCAAGAGCTTCTCACAATAAAAATGCAGAGCTTTAAAAGAAAAGCACAGTGTTATTGAAGGATTTCACGTTTTTCATTTGTGTTTTCCAACAGGATATTTGTAATTTAATGAGATTAGGGGAAACGTGTTTTGATCATTAAGTAATTGAATGCACTTTGTCACCTACGTCAGTTTTACTGCTTTATTGTTATGTACTCTTCATGTATTATCTAATGTCATTGATTTATTGCTTATGGGAGAGTCTCATAAGTTCTTTTTATGTACATGGTGCAGTTTTTAATTATGTGCCAAGGTCATATAATTAAAAGGAGCAAGTGTTGCACAGAAGAAGGAGAGAGCAGAGGCCATGAAATTTCCGTGATTTTCGTACACATATCCACTCCCAACTCAGGAGTATCTGAGCACCAAAAGAAAAAAAAAGGGGGGGGGGGCATCAAAAATTTTAACATTCTTTCAAATCCTTTCATTTGAAATGTTATCATTTTAGAAGGAGGCTTTACTTCCTAATTATCTTTATAAAGGCCCAAGACCCACATGCCTGTACCTTATCTGGGCAAGCTTTTGCTTTTTAGTCCCCAGCTGGGTGTGTGCTTCTCAGCATGGCTTTTGTTGGGCCTCTCTGAGGCAACTGCTTGCCCTCGTGGGTCTTTCACAAAGCTTCCAAACCAAGTTCTGGCTTCAGGTTCCACAGTGGGTGGGCAAAGGGGGCTGCAGGTGGGATGCTGAGTGTGGGTCCTTCACTGCACAGATGTGCAGCACAAGGGTTTCCTGTGGGGAGGGAAGTTTTTGCATTGGTGCTACTCAAAGGGGAAGAGGGGGGTGGGTCTGGTTTGTGGTGTTTTGGGAAAAACCCAATCAAACATGATCTTTATCTTTTTATAGCTGTAGATCTTAAAACTTGAAGATAAAGGTTGCTTTCCTAGATCTCTGTGAAGTCATCCAAATAGAAGTGCGTTGGGTTTTAAACACCCTGCTTGAGCAGGGAGATTGGACCAGATGCCCCACTATGTTCCCTTCCAACCTTAACCATTCCGTGGTTCTCTAATATCCCACATGATTTTGCTCTAAGGGGGAAATGTTATGCCTTCCAGTGTGTTTTTCCAGAGCCTGAGCTGGCCATCACTGATCAGTGTTCATAAAAGATTCTTGTGTGGCCATGAGAAAATGAATTTTCTCGTTATTTTCTGAAAAATAGTACTGGCCTAGTTTGCAGAAATATGAGCTCAAACTTCCTGCAGATGTTGTTGTGGTCCAAGTGTGGTCTGCATTTACCACTACTACAAACTCACTTATTTTTGGACCTTTTTATTGGTTTTGCCCTTCTTTACTAGTTCAGCTACATTTTTTGGTCTTACAAAAAAATTTAAGCAGGTATATTGCATTGTTTTAAAGTTTCTTTAGTCTTCTTTTTAAGGATCCTAGAATAACTTCGTGGATATTCCACATGTTTTAGTGTAAGATACTTCTGACTCCCATCATTTACTAAGGGATACTCTTAATGTTTGATAATACTAGTTACAATTGGTTCTCTGCTTCAGATCCATGCAGAGCTAATACTGACCTAGTATTCTGCTGATATACTAATTCTTGCATTGTTTCTCATATGGTTATACAAATCTACAGTTTGTAGTTGGGGAAGCCAAATAGTGCTGTAGATCAGTGAAATTACCTTTGAGACAAGTGGTAGGAAGTGAAGGAATAACCAGAAAAAAAGCTGGGGTGGTAAGGAGATCAGCACTTCTTTTTTTTTTTTTTTTTTTTTAATGGAAAGCACTGTAGTATCTTTTACCCCTTTTAACAGGGACATGTAGTGACAGGACAGGGGGCTTTAAACTGAAAGAGAACAGGATTAGATTAGATATTAGTAGGAAATCCTTTACTGTGAGGGTAGTGAGGCACTGGCACAGGTTGCTCAGAGAAGCTGTGGATGCCCCATCCTTGGAGGTGTTCAAGGCCGGGTTGGATGGGGCTCTGAGCAACCTGGTCTAGTGGGAAGTGTCCCTGGCCATGGCAGGGGGTTGGACTAGGTGACCTTTAAGGTCCCTTCCAACCCCAACTCATTCTGTGATCTGCCTTAGAATTAGCTGCAATACTTTGAGAGAAAACAGAGTGGAAAAACACTTAGTAATTGGTAAAATAATAGATGTATAAAATTAATAGAAAGTGAGCATGAAACAGGTGTAACATAAAAAAAAAATACAGGTACTAGTGCTTTCCAAGTTTTTGTTTCAGGTCTGTTAAGACAACATATTGAAAAGTTTAGGGTGTTTTTAGTTAATTTTATACTATTCTGTATCATCCTGTCAAAGTTTAATTATTTATTTTGAGTTTGGGAAGAATGTTTTGGGGTTTTTTTTAATAAACACTAAATAATAGCCCAAGACCTTTTCTAGCATTCTCTTGTTAATTTGATTTCCAGTGCAGTCTTCCCCACCTCTGTTGTGCTGCATTTTGACTGATTGTTAAATAACTGCTTGTGAGGCAGAAATGCTTAATTGGAGATATCTTCTTAAATTCTGCCAACTGAGCACTCAGAAGCTCTGCATATGCTTCTGCTTTGAAAGCTGAGCACAGCAGGGTGACTGCCAGGTCTTGTCTGCCTCAAGCTCATACCAAGGTACAGACCAACTGAGCTTGAGATATCCCATAATGATTGTCATACAAGTATTGGCTTAAATTGAGATCAAAATTCTTCTCAAAGGATGGATTTCTGCCCAAAATATTGTGACACAGATAGTTTTGTTACACCTTCAGGTTTTTCTTTCCTCTTTGTCATGTGTAATTTTCATCATATTGAAATGTTTTCCAAAGCTGGTTGATAAATCCATTGTATAAAACTGTTTTCATGCTCGTGTTGTTGTGTTTTGTTATAAAACACGGCTTATTGTTTTTGGAACTCAAATTTCTCTGGGCTGTTTTTCTCTTTTAGATTATATGAAGGACTTTGCAAGATATATATAAAATCCTTTTTTTCTTTTAAATATCACAAGCAGTCTGCTCTTAATGGTTTCAAGACATGTACCAACCCCTACCTAGTATTACTTTTTCTGGAGAATTGCTCTTTCTGTGTATGCAGCTTGCTCACATCCTCTGCAGATTATCTGTTAGATCTTTTTTTGTTCAATTCATAATTTGTTGACTCCGTGGTTAACATTGGTAAAAGATATTGTCTTGCTCTTTCAAAAATGGCTGTCTACAAAAACTGCTGTCTACAAAGTTTCCTGGCACACTTACTGCTTTTAGGTTGATAAGAGGATTGTGGATGGTACATTGTACCTAAATTTGTCCAGCTAATGAGAAATTGGAAAGAACACAAGACTTGAAGCTGAATCACAGGCTTTAACTGAAAGTCTCAGAGGCACTTCATTGTCATATTTCCACTTGTACTTGTGAAAATATTTCCCAGAACCACTCTTAGTTGTTGTTCTGGGAACTGAGACTGTGTAAGTCAATTAGAAATGAAACTGATAGAAAGTGTGATGCAATACTGTGACAATTTGATTGTTACAATAGTAATAATGTAAATAAATTGTTACAATAGTAATAATGTAAATAAATTGTCTTTACCAAGATAGGCATTTTGCAACCCAGAAGTTCCTCTGAAGAACCTAAGTGCTTGAGTGTGGTTTTGCTCCCCTGTGCAAGACTTTTTCCTGCATAGAAATAGCTTTAGAACTGTTATTTCTAGTACTGTGTGGTGTTACTTAACATAATGGTCCCTTAAAGCATCTCTCCTCTACTTCCTGTGCTGAAAATCTTTACACCCTGTAGTTTTTTCACAGCTTAAAGCTGTTGCAAAAATTTTCAACCTCCAGATTTTTTTTGTTGATATATTGTCATTTCCAACATTCAAGTGGTTCACATCAGGTGGGTTTTGGTTCATTGTACACAATTTCCTGTGCGCAGAGTGGCGGGAAACTGGTATTGATTCAGTTGTCCTTGAGACCTTTGGCTCTTGCCTAAAAATCTTGAGATTCGTCCAAGAATTAGTCATACTGGAGCCTGGCTACCCTGGGGAGCTGGGTAATAAACTTGCTAATTACTTCAGATACCGATTGTTTCTACAGCAGCCCTGCCAGTGCAGAGCACAGATCCCTCTGGAAGACACTCATAGCAATTGCTTTGGGGGAAAAAAATGTGTGGCAGATGAGCCTAAAATGATATTTTCTTGGATAATGTTCAGCAAAAAATAGCAAGGGTTATTGTATTTTGTAGTGCTTTGTGTACCTGCATATGCAATTGTGTGAGTTGAGTAGGAAAACTGCTGAAGGAAGTGGTGCAAGAGGTGCAAACCATGTAGTAGCAGCCTGCCCAGGTCATCCTGAGCAGTTTAAACAAAACAGTTGTATAAAGGTGTAATTCTGCTTGTAGATTGTCTTTCAAAACTCCTTTCAAAGTGATTTTTAAAAAGTCTCACAGGCTTGGCAAACAGGATCAGTCCTGATGACCAGGGTTTGTTTTTTCCCTTCACTATTCAACTGGTGATTGGTTGCAGAGCCACAAGTTTCCCAGTTTGCCAAGCATTATCACTGGTCTGTGCAATATTTGTGAACATAACCAATAGTTTTGGCACAGAAGGTCTATCATCTTTATGGCTAAAAGTGTTTTCACGGAATTCCTTCTGCGTTGCTAGGAAGGATATTTTGATGTACTGCTCTTGTACAGTGAGGTGGGTCCCATGGACCTTTGCTAAGAGACACCCTAAACCACAGAGAATTGGTTAATTGGTCTTCATTTGGTGAAGAGTAATTTCAGGAGTGGAGAGGCTGAAAATAATGGTATTGATTATTCTGAAATAATGTCCCGTTTTTAACAAGATTTGCCAGGTCACTCCAGAGACTTCTGAGGAAAAATAGATAATTGCAGAGCTGTGAGGAGAATGGATTTGCAGCATCATTTAAAGCAACACAAGTGTAAGATGTATATTCAGGCTGTGGCAGCCTGGCTTTCCTTCTCTGGAGAGATTTGAACTCCTTTGTCACTAGATAAAAGGAGATCCTCACAAAGCTGGATGACTCTACTACTTGATCTTAAATGCTCAAAATTAGTGGGATAGGAATAGGGCGTGTATTAAATGTGCACACATTGTAAGGCATTAAAAGCAGATCTGTCAGTATTTTTATATGAATTGAACTATTAACACTGTAGTTGTTAATGTTTTTCTTCATAAATTTTGTAAGAACAAGCCCCACTATGAACATAATTTATGTAACACAACTCGTGTGTGAAATTAGGACACGATCCTTAATTTTGTTGGGTTTTTTCATGATCAAAACTATTTCAATTTAGACTGTGAAGTCTACTTTGTTTTAGCAAGTCTGAATTATTTCAGAATTCTGGTAACTAATTGTCACATGAAACTTCTGAAAACACAGTTGTAAGCAAATACCAACTTTCTGGGCATGCAGTTCTCCTTTGGGAAAGAGGGTTGGAAACAGCTTGTGCTGATCCAGTCCTTGCACTTCCATTCCAAAGCTGTCAGTTCCAAACTGGCTTTGTTTTGCCTTGCAAAATCACTGCCATCTTTTATCACCTTATGAAGAAGAACATTTCTTAACATTGTGTTGCATTGACTGATTTAATAATTTGAAAACAAGCAACAGAAAAGAAGAAAGCCCGAGGCATTGAGATATATACATAGTTAAGTGTTAAACACTGCATTAAAATTTAATGTGAACAGATAACTAAACCCTGAAAGTATATTAGGTAATTGTTGCAAAGAATAAAAACATAAAGCATATGGAAAACAAAGACAAAAGCAGCTTTTTTATTAGTGAACTATTAATAGCACAGTTTAGAGTAAAGCTGCTCAGGGCTTTTCCTCTGTGGTCAGTGGAGTACATCCAAACCCCAGGGTAGCTCTTCCCCATATTTAAGGATTTAGGGGTTTTTTTTAATCTTTTCATGGAAACCAAAGTCCAATTAAACATGTAGTTGGGATAGAGCCAATATGAAGATTGGGAAGTTGGGAAGCACCTGTGTGTCCTGTAGTTTCACTGTAGCCAAATAAAGAGTAGCAAATAGGAAATTCTGCCTGGTTTGTCCATAAAAGGAGCTTTCAGATGGGGAAAAATCACTGCAGATGCTTGTGATGGAGGCATTGCTGCAGGGAAGCATCCTACAAAGCCACTCTTAACAAAGCCCCACTTAATTCATGGAGTTTAGCCTTGAAGAGTTAGTTAGCCCTGGGTGCTGTGAGAGGGAACTGAGTCAAATTTCAGTCTTTCATTCATTCTGATGCCAGTGGCCTTTTGACCCTGAGAAATTTTAAGTCTTCATTGCTTTCTCACTTTTTTGCACTAAAAAATGGGTTTTCTGTAGCCATCACAGGGAAGTCTCAAACAAAAAGCAACATTTTGCTTAATTAGTGAAATTTATTCTGTGGCTGCATCTAATAACATTAATCACTTACTGAGCATTAAGTTAAAGTAAAAACTGCAGATCTCCTTTCATGTTAAAGGAATGCATTGGAGGTGACCTGTTCACCTTAAGTGCTGCTTAAAAGCTTTAAAAAGCAATATGAAATTTGTGAAAGCGTAACATCGCTTTAGAAACGAGTTCCTGATAAACATTCCTGTTGAATTAAGCTGAACCTGCAGGTTAAAGTTCTTTTGTGACTATTACTTAGAAGACTGGTAATTACCTGGTTAATGATGCTGTATTTCTCTCATATGAGTATTGAATATCAAATAGTGGGACTGTAGCTAAAGTTTGCCCTGATAAGCTTGAAAATGCCCTGCAAGCTGCAGAATGTGCTTTGAATTCACAGCATAGAAGTGTTTTTCGTGTTTAAGTGTAAAGAAAGGAGACACAGCTGTAATTAAACCCATCAGTTTTGCAGCATGAGGGGTAGTTGCACTTGAGAAAACCCGTCTCTTTGTGTTTCTGCATTGTGGCACACAGGATTTTTGTATCAGTCTTGTCAGTGCAGCACCTACTTCTCCAAATATGTGGCCATGCATTTGGGAAGGTACCCATGAGAGTGGTAGGGGTCCCTGGGGAAAGGGCACGGGGGGCTGCACCTGAAGTCTGAGAGGAAGGTGGAAATGGTGATCAGCAAAACACCCACATTAAATGTCACCAGGTCTGAAAGTTAAATAACCTCTTTCTGCTCGTGCAGCCACAGGGCTGACAAGTTTGTGCAGCCAGTGTAGGTGACAGGGCTGTGGTTTGCCCAGGGACATGTATTGAATGGGACTCTCTCACACCCTGCCATTGCTGGTGCTTGCAGCTCTGCACTGCTGGGGCCAGCTGGGTTGCAGCACCCTGTTTGTCTTGCCACCTTTTTAACCACAGTGTCAATTAGTATTTGTGAGAACCAAAAGAGATGTGTTGGACTCACTGCATCTTGCTGTTGGGGCTCTGTGGGTAGATGTTCCTACACAAAGAATATCCTCTTGCTGAATGTAGCTCATCTAACTGACAGAAAGTAGCAGTCAGTCTTGTACATTCCTGTCGGATAAAAGTCCACATGCCAGTCAGGTTATGGAATAGGTTGTTGTCAGTAAATGCACAACATCTTGTACTTTGTTCCGTGCTCTTTTCTGCTCTGCTCCCAGACTTTGTGGTGTGGCTGCCCTGTCTGTTCCTACAGCTTGTTCTGGCTCTGTTTGTGATTCTCTGCAGAGCAGACTTAAATCTGGGTTTGCTTTCTCTGTTAACTTCCTGATGGTTTGATTGACTTATGTGGAGGTTGACTGGTTATCAAGGCTGGCAGGTAGAAGAGGAATGGAACTGGTGCAGAAGTAGGCAGATCCCTTCTGTGTGTAGCAAACTGCTGTGTCCCCATACCTTACCTAATGGAATCACACTCGGAATAGTGTGAGCAGAATTGGAGCAGGGGTGAGAGAGGACCTGGAACTGCTGGTCTTAAGTGCTAAGTCAGGAATAGTAACTTTTGCTTGTCTTTCTAGACCTCTTATTCCCTTTTATCAACCCCTTTTCCTCCTTCATTAAAAACAATACTTTTCCAGTCATTAATCACTAAAATGTGAAATGAATGAAGCAGGGTTCACTCTTAGTCAAGAGTCAATGATTGCTCTGGGAAAGAAATTTGGATTCTTTAGAGCAAAGTGAAGTGGTGGTGGGAATAATAAAAAAGGAAGAGGCCAAGTGGCCAGAAGAATGAGAAATGGCAAAGGTCACATGCCTGCGTTTCCAGCAAGGGCAGCACTGAGAGACACAAGTGAAGAAGTGCGTGCACTCCTAAATGGAGGGAAAAACGATGCAAACCAGCCCAAGAGCTGAACTCGTTGAGAAATGATGGAGAAATAACTATGTGGTTATGAATCAGTAACTGATGTTTTTTCTGCTGTGGATGAAACAGTGCCAGTATTGCCAAATCACAGTTTAAAAATTGCAGTGTGAAAAATTGTAAATCTCATCACTCTCATCTTGTTACTCTGAATTTTTATTTGATGCACTTCAAAAAAAAAGTGTTTTTTAGAAATAAGTCGAAATAAGGAATGTCCTAATGCTAGTTTTAATTCTAGTAAATCTAGTCTAGTTTTAATAGGCATTTCTTATTGCCTTAGCCAGGTGATGCTGCACACTTTACATGCATGCTGTGCTCCTGTTCATAGCTACAGACTTGTCATCTGTGCCAGTGCATCTTAATATTAAAAATGTGCATTTGGAGGATCAAACAGACCATAAACCGTCAGAGAGTGTGTTGTGCACAAAGCAACGAGCTGACAGATTTTACTGCTGTCTTTTGGGGAGATCATTTGAGGAAAATGCTGCATGTCTGGTTTTGCCCACTTCATCCTGAGTCTTATGGACACTGCTTCCCCCACCTTCCACTCTCAAGAAGGCACATATTTGCTACTCAAATGTTCATCTGTTGCTTCAGGAGTTCTGATGCTGCACTGTTGAGAGGGAACATTGTACTCAAGGATGAGTCTCCTGTTTAAAGAAAATAAAACAAACAGAAGCCATCCACCCTGGAAATATGGTGCCAAAATATTTTCCAATGCAGTTTTGCTGCCTCAGCATAATTCTACTCTGTGTGTGACATGCAAGCAGGCTGAGATTTTGTTTCTGCAAGACTGCTGTTTATTACTAACATCAGCAGATGGGCTGATGTGGTTTCAGCCAGAACCTTCTCCATTCCACTTACATTCTCTCTGCATCATCTCCTACCTCGAGCTCTTAGTTTCAGATGTATTCCAAAGAACTTGGTTAAAGTACTGATAGTTAGCCTCAAATCAAAATAGGGTTTGCTTTGGGCCGTGAGAGCAGAGACTTAATGTATCCAGAGTCACTCCAACTCTTTCCAGAGGTGGCTCTGGAACATGATACTGCAGAGACTAAATAGTCCCTAGTGCAGTTAAGTGACTGTGGTTTATATGTTACCAAATGTAAAATATTGGGTAGACGTAGTAGCAGAAATGGATTGACAGTAGGTACAGCAGTAACTTTCAGTCACCAGTGGGTTGAGGTTTCCTTTAGCTGTTTTTTGGTGGGGTTTTTTGGGTTTTGGTTGGTTGGTTTGGTTTGGGGGTTTTTTGATGTTTGGGAGGATTTTTTTTTTTTTATTGTTTCATGTTTTTTGAAATGTGTCCTTTTACATGTCTCTTGTGTTAATGTAATTTCTATTCAGAAATTACTTCAGTAGGAAGTAGTAAGGGACTCTAGAATACAACTAATACAACTGTCTCAAATCTGCAGTTAACCTATATCTAATATACTGCTGTTGAAACAGAAAAAAAAGTGTTTAAAATATTTAATAGTTCAAAGTTAAATGCTTAAAATTTATCTTGNATGTTTGGGAGGATTTTTTTTTTTTTTGTATTGTTTTATGTTTTTTGAAATGTGTCCTTTTACATGTCTCTTGTGTTAATGTAATTTCTATTCAGAAATTACTTCAGTAGGAAGTAGTAAGGGACTCTAGAATACAACTAATACAACTGTCTCAAATCTGCAGTTAACCTATATCTAATATACTGCTGTTGAAACAGAAAAAAAAGTGTTTAAAATATTTAATAGTTCAAAGTTAAATGCTTAAAATTTATCTTGCAAAGTATGAGTGTTCTTAAGTACTTCAAAGCTTTAATTTTCTGTTGAGGTTCACATTTTGGAGGTTGGTTTAGAGAAGGAACAAAATTCATTCAGAGGGGTTGTCTATTCTTAGTGTAATGCAGAATTCCTGTAATTTTTTTAGGGGTCACCTCTGTTTGATCTTATCAAGCAGTCAAAAGAGCGAGAAGGCCAAACTGATCAGCCTGAACCCACTTCTACTTTCAATACGCCTTTCCAGCATAACCACACTGCTGCAGACCTGTAAGTGAATGCCTGAGTTCTAGGAAAATGTGAAGTTCATATCACCCTTAATATTCAAATCCACCTGTATTCTGTTTTCCTACTTGTTAGGCTTGGTACTTAAGATTTGTTAAACCATTGTATTTGCAGATATTAATTATACATAAAAACCTAAATCAAATCCTGAAATATTTTTTCCCCAGCCCTATCAAACTTGTAATTGTAAACTGTTCTGTTACTTGCCTAGGAATAAATAAGTCCCTGCATCAGATGTTGGGGATAACAGGCCACAATAGCAATTATTTCTTCTAATGGGGAAGAAGGAAGATTTCCTGCAAGTATTATTCATATCAAATTGTTCCTTTATCCTGTGATGTTAAGTGCTTAATATATGTTGAACCTCCAGCTATCTTTCTCCTGTGAAATCTCCTAAGAAGAAAGCATCTGGACCTCCTCCAAGTGCTACTTCCACTCCCGATGCTCAACCTGCTGGGACCCCCCAAACACAGAAACCACAGAAATCTACCTCTCTCTCTCTGTTCTACAAGAAAGGTTTGTTCCTTCTGCATGTGCTGACATTGCAAAGTTCTCTCTTGCTTTTTATCCTTTTTGGGTTTTGGCACTCAGCAAATCTGAGAAGTTCACTGCAGAATCTGTAGTGAACACCGTGCAAACCTCTGGAAGAAAGGGCAGAATGGTGCCAGCAGGTGGTTACTGTGTGCACTCTGCACACTGTGAGTTTGAACTGAAAACTTACCTATCCTGGCTGTAAGAATGTCCATATGGGCTCAGAGGGTTCTTCTGCCGTAGCATCCTTTTCCCAGCAGTGACCATAAAGAGATGTCATGTGTAGCTGAACAACTGGGCAGACATGGATGGTGCTTCCCTGAATGCTCTCCCAAGCTTTGACTTTGTCCAACTGGGGTGGGTTTTGAACTTTTTGTGGCTGTGTCTGCTTAGCAGCTCTCAGCAGAATGATGTTCCAGGTGCTTGTTCAGACTCTTTTTGAATTGGCATAGACACACGTGTGCAGCACTGTTTGGTGTGGCCTTCCATGTGTCCATTCTCTCTTGCGTGAAAACCTTTTCCATTTATTTTGAACCTGGCTTCTACTACCTTCCCTTGATGTGTGGTAGGTTTTTTTTGTTGGAGACAGTGAACAGTCCAATGCTGTTCCTCCTCCATTGCATTCCTTTCATTTTGTATACTCCTGTTACAACAACTTCAGTTCATTTTTCTTTGTTTCTGAAGTGTATCTTCTGGCCTATCGTCGACTCCATACCCTGTTCCTTCACCTTCTCTCCGAACATCCTGACCTGGAACCCTTGATCTGGACCCTCTTCCAGCACACACTGCAAAATGAGTATGAGCTAATGAGAGACAGGCACCTGGACCAGGTAACACGAACAGAAAAGTTTAAAAAGACTCTCCTGAACAAAAAGTTCCTTGTATGTTCTTTAGCCATTGAGTACATTTAGAGATTGTACTCTGAGTTTCTATTAATCTACTGATCACTGAAAGGAGCACTTAATTTAGACTGAAATCTGTCATCTCAGTTTTTTAAGCACTGGCAATTACTTAATATGGCACCTTCAAATACCATTTTCAGCTATTTTCAAAATAATGAAGAGAGACCACAATTTCTAATAATTTACATAAAAATACAGTGATCTTCTTTGGGAAGACAACATGTGGGCCTGATAAACATTTTGTTATTCTACCGTAAGACTGCAGCATGTGGTATGAGTGTGAGAAGATACTGTCAGCTCCAGTTAGTTGTTTGTCACACAGAAATGGAGGTAGCAGTAGTTGACTTATGTTCTGGAAGTTCTTATGAAGTTGAGATGCCTGCTAGTTTATAGAGCACAATCAGTAATAGAAAGCTTATTTCTTAACTTGAAATGAAGAAGCTGAATTAATTTTCTGCATTTTCAGTTGTCTTGTCTTGTTTCTTTAACAGATCATGATGTGTTCCATGTATGGCATATGCAAAGTGAAGAATGTAGATCTTCGATTTAAAATAATAGTTTCAGCATACAAGGAGCTTTGCAACACAAATCAAGAGGTATGGACGTTCTTAAATGTTACTCCTCCATAAAATTCTTATAAACTAATTATTTTCCTCTGAAATCAAAATAAAACAAACTACACTTGAATGTACAAAAGAAGACTTCTGCTGCACTGGATCTCTACTTTGTGGAGAAAACTGACTCTAACACTAAGTATCTCTTTTAAACATCTTGCATAAATAGTTCAGTAACTCCTCAGAAAACAAATTTTTCCATCTTTTGAAAGATACTAAATAATGGTTTATGATTCTGTTTGGAGTCTAGATAAAAAATTTCTGTCTATAGCTAATAGGACTTTCAAAAGCAATCCAAGTGCCTTTATGAGTTGTCTAAATTCCATGGAGCATTAAGGGAAGAGAAGCAGATGACTTTCTACAGAAGCTTTCAATAGAAACACGGTTTGATACCAGATAGAGATGTATGGCTATATATCAAACAGCTGTGTGTGTATGAAAGTTGCAGCCTTAATTCTAACATGAAGAAGTTCCTTTCTTCACCGGAGCTTTAATTTACCGAAACTTTTGCACAGCACAGTAATGAAATCAATAGAAAAACCCTCACCAGTTAATGGAACTGTAGCATCCTTTCAGTAGCAGAGTTTCTCATAGTGTATTTGTGGATCTTGGCTAAACTCCAGATATTGTCTCCAAGCCTATAGAACTATTTTATCCCCATCAGGTCATTAATGAGTATTTTAGCCTTCCAAGGCATGCACAGTAGTCTAGACTTTTTGACATGTGTGTGTGAAAGCAAATTGTTCTTAAATTTGGAAAATGTTAAAACTGTGTTCACACCAAGGGGCTGTGCCAGTTAATGAAGTAGGTGCTTATACTGGTGCTCACACGTGCTTGGAAAAGTCCCCAACAGTTTAGAGAAGTTACAACGGCTTGCATACAACCCACATGCCATCCTAGCTCTTAATCTAACACAGACTTTGAGTGACTTTATGAGTTTGTCAAATGTAAAATTATCATTCCTTTTTTTTTTTTTTTAATGTGTGTATGATTTTCTCACCCTGTGTAGACTTTCAAACGTGTTCTTATCCGGGAAGAACAATATGACTCCATCATAGTCTTTTACAACTTAGTGTTTATGCAGAAGCTGAAAACAAACATTTTGCAGTATGCTTCCAGCAGGGTAAGCCATTAGCTCTGTTCATTATTCAATAGACTAGAAATATATAGGCAATAAAACCTTATGATTATTTTATTATTTTTATAGCCTCCCACTCTGTCACCTATCCCACACATTCCTCGCAGTCCTTACCAGTTTTCCAACTCTCCTCGGCGTGTTCCTGCTGGCAATAACATCTACATCTCACCTCTGAAGAGCCCATACAAATTCTCTGATGGGTTTCAGTCACCCACAAAGATGACTCCAAGGTCTAGGTAGGTTGTTGACAAGCATTTCTTTGACTGAATTTAAGTTTTTTGGGGGATTTTAATGGAAGCAAATTGGAAAACTGCACAGTCTAGTTTGTCAGTAGTCTGTGGCAATCATATAATTTCTGGTTAATATTTTTTGTCCTCTATTTGGAATCTTTATTCATCATTCAATGCTTTTCTTTTGTGCTCAAGGAGTTTTTCTGTTGGGTTTTTTTTCTCCTTTTTTTTTTTTTTTTTTTCCCCCCCCCTCAAGAGGCGTTAGCTGACCTGGTTGGTTAAATGTTGTTGGCTTTGACCCTGCATCACACTTCCAAAAAACACTGATGAGCTTTGTCAGCTTGTTTAAAGGGAAAATACTTTTTTGCAACAAAATGTTTATTTAGCTGGCTGAACAGAACATTTCAAACTGTTGGTTACGAGCTCTTAGCAGATGAGGATGACAGCCAATGTACCGGTTTCCAGTGGCTTTTCAGGCTAGGATCGAGTGAGTCCCACTCTGCACAGAAGTTTAAATGTTATTGTGTATTTTAGGTTGATTAGCAAACACGTAAAGGTAAAGATGAGAGGATGATTGGGTACCCAGCACTGAAGGGTCTTCCTGCTGATACGGGACAGACTATGGGGCCCTCTGATTCTTTCAAGCCAAAATTTCATTTCTATCTGTGTGATTCAGTTCATTTGATGATTCAGCCCTCACTGGCTCAGAGAGAAATGTCTCAACACAGTAAAGCACAGAAGGGATTTGCACTGTTAATGCAGAGAGAGAGAGAGAGAGAGAGAGAGAGGAGGAGACCTTGTTAATGCCTTGTGCTGACCTGTGCAAATGAGTGGTGGATGCTTCTGTCATTGTTAAATGTAGCTTAAACTTCTCTTCTTCATTTGGCAGAATTTTGGTGTCAATTGGAGAATCATTTGGGGTGAGTTTCAACATTTTTAATGTCTGGTCTTAAATGCATATAATTTTGGGAGGAATGGGATAGCCTGCTCACAACTCTAGAGCTGGCCAGTGAGTGTGTCTAATTTAATATAGTAATTATAGGGAAGTTCTGTTAAATCCTTTCAAATATCCAGACTTCACTTTTAAAATGTGTTGCATTTTATTGTAGTTGCTTTGGCACAAGATAAGAGTTCTTAAAACTCCGGAGTTTTAGAACTCCTAATTTTTTGTGGATGATCTGGAAGTTGGAGTGGTTTCAGGATTTATTGGCAATTCTTTCCCTATTTTCTTGTCACTTCAGACTTCTGAAAAGTTTCAAAAAATAAACCAGATGTTGTGCAACAGCGAGTGCCAGCTGAAGCGCAGTGCAGAAGGAGGGGCTGCTGCCCCGAAGCCACTGAAGAGGCTGCGCTTCGATATAGAGGGGCAGGATGAGGCAGATGGAAGGTGAGAGATTGTCCTGGGCTTTTCAGAGATCTTGCATTTATTTGGTTCCCGGGGTCTTCATCCTGACTTCTTCCTGATATCCTGTCTTGTGTTAATTTGTGAGCTTTAGCAGCTGTATCAAATGAGAGATGGAAGCTTGAAGCTCCTCAGTTACATGCTTTGATGTCAGAAGTCACTCCCCTTGATTTAAAGTTTAGGTTATGAGGGTAAAAAGTTATTTTTATTAATTTAACCTTATGCTTTCTGTCTGCAGCAAACACCTACCCCAGGAGTCCAAGTTCCAACAAAAGCTTGCAGAAATGAGTGAGTATTACTTTTCTCATAATCTGCACGGCAGTGAGTGCCTTGAGCCCACTCAGATGAAAACACTGATCAACACCCATGTGATTTGGGTAGCTTGCTTAGCTTTTGTACATGCTGCATTTAATCTTGAAAATGCAGATTACAAAATGGAAATTTATGTACACAGGAAAACCATATGTAGTGGTTTTGTTGCTTTGCCGCCCTTTATATTGAAACGTCTGAGGCTGCTTTTTCTTCTGCTGTGGGTCAGCATTTCTTTCAGATCTTATGGGATCACTTTTCTGTTTTAAAATGAAACTCAAATCTAGCTCATGAAAAGCAAAATGGCCCCAACCCCACATCTGAGTTGTATTTTCCACTTGTGAAAAGGAGCACACTTGGCCTGGCCAGGCATTCTCACTCTCTAGTGGAATCTGAGCTCTGCAGCTGAGCAGATTTGCCCATTAAAAACTCTCACCTTGCTCATCAAGATAGGTATGAGTGTGGATCCAGGCACCCCTTTTTTATTTTAAGATAGGGAAAATGTTTGGGCGTTTACTTATGGTAGAGGTTAAGAAGGAGAGTTCTGTCTCATGTCCAGTGGTGTGAGTGTGTGCCACTGAGAGCAAAAGGCATTCCTGGGCCGGCTGTCTCTGGGATGTGGGCAGCCCACAGCACCTGCCTGGCTACAAGGCGAGATTCCCAATGTGACACAGACCATCTGACCACCTTGAGGATGGAAATGGACGCAGTGAGGGTACAGAGACTATGAGAACTGGAGTGAACAGGTGGAAGGAATTTCATAAGATCTGTGAGATGGAGCAAGAATGGCTGAAAACAACACAAAATTAGGTGTTTATCCTATAATGAGGGATTTGGTTCATTTACAGTAGAATAATGTACTTCTATTCCTTGTGTCATTACAAATTTTTACAATAATCAGTCTGAAGTAATTATGAAGAAAATATTTCATTCTTTTTGTTTGTTGGGGTTTTTTGTAGCATCTACTCGAACAAGAATGCAAAAGCAGAAGCTGAATGATGGAAATGATACCTCAGCCAGTGAAGAAAAATGAGATTCTTCTCAGGACCGGGGGCTGCACCACCGGCCCTCTTAAGATTGTTTTTGTTTTACAGCCTTCATTAATAGAGTTGCTTTTTTAGTTGCTTTTTATTCCAAACTGCTAGTTGAAAGCATTTGTACTTTTAAAATTGTTAAATGTTTTCCATGATACTTTGCCTTATGATGTAGCATATATACAATGTAAGCCACTGAATTTAATTTATATATTTTTTTGAGGATTTTTAAAAAGTCTTGGAAAGTGTCTGAATTTCCTGTTGCAGCATTACTGATTTAAGCCAGTTCAGTCTCATTGGATTGAGTTTTTTATGTCTGAAGATTGTTAGCTAGAATGATTTGAAATGCACTAATTTTGTTTCTTAGATTTGATTTTTAGATTTTCATCACGTGCAAATTTTGAAAATGGTGGGCCATTTACTGCAAAGATGTCTCTGTTCATAATTAGCACATCAAATTCCCATTAAATTAAACTGGACAGCAGCTGGGGGCCTTGCAGAGTCGGGGCCACACCTCAGGAGTACAACCTGAATTCAAAGTGAACTCATTTCGCAGCCTTACTACTGAAACCAACACTTGGCATTTTGCAGTTTTGCTTCCCCGGCTCTCACTCCACTGTCATTTCAGAGGGCAGTTACACTGTTCCTCAGTTTGAATTTCATGGAGTATGAATCTCACAGAGATTCATCCCAGAATCCCACAGAGAATCTACCCAGAAGCTGAAGCTTCTTCCCATATGCAGAGTAATTGATGTGCCCTTTCTTATCTTGGGAAATCTCAAGTATTAAAAAAACCCCCAAACAAAACACCAAACCTAAGCCATACCTGGTACACACAAGATTTCAAAATTCTAATGATGTAGAATTTCCTTGATTTCTTCGAATTTTCACCTAACTGTAGCCAAGCCAAACAGCTTGAGAAACAGCTGGAAGCTGAGTGTCTCCAGCTGGGTTCCAGGTAAGAGCAGCCTGGTCTCTAAAAGCACAGGGCATCTCCCATTGGCCTTACTGCAGCATCTGCAAAAACCTGAACGTGGTGAACCCACGTTGGGAAAATCAATCTGCCTTACTTTACTGAAAAGGCAGTTAATTGGGCAGCTTGTGAATGGTTGCAACGAGCAAAAAAACCCAAACAAAACCATCCAATACATTTTTCATCTTTTGTATTTGTAAGTTACTGACTCAGATACTGGAACTTTTCTTGCAACAACGAAGTTTTATAAAATACCCAATTAACAAAAGCACATGTTTTATTTCCAGTGGATTAAAACATAAGCAAATAAATTGTCTTGCTTTAAAATTACCCATTTTAATGAAATTTAGCTTTTGCAGCTACCTAAATTAAGAACAGGTACAGTAGAAAAGCATGCTGTTCCATGAGACAAATCTTTTAAACCAACGTCTTCCAGGTAGCTTATTTACAGATTGTTTAGATGATCCTATAGTACTTATAGTAGGAAGTTTTTTAAAGATCCATTCTTGTATTGATTCAAAGCTAACCCTAGAGCTACTAAAAATTCTACGAGCAGCAAACTGATTCTAAAATAATTTTAAAATAATACTGAGGGTTTTTTTAGACTCAGTATGGCTTCAGTTTTCTTACTGAAAAATGTACAGAAGTTTCCAGAGTACCTTATGTTTATTTTCTCACTTTTTGCAGTTTTACAGACAGGCTATATGTTAACATTGGGGTACACTGGCTGTAAGCTCTGTTACAGCAGTCAAGACTCTTCCTTTGGCTAGAGGGATGATGTAGAGTCCAGTATCTAAACAGCTTCATTATTTCTTTACCGTGACAATGTATTTTTTTTGTTCAAACAGACTGAAGGCTTTACATAAAATGTACAATATTATTTTATACAACTAATCAGTTTCTCTCCTTTCAAGATAAATAAAATAGCTTTTAAAGGAGTTATAGTCAGTAATTTTCTTATATTAGGTGATTTCGTATGGTGCCTATGCAAATAAATGTGTATTGAAACTAATGGCTTTTTATTAGATATGGAAACCTTACTGCGTTTGGCAGCACTTTTCTTAGAGCGAGACCTTGCTGTACTAAAAATGGCCTGGAATTCTGAAGCTGTTCCAGGAAAAAAGAAAATTAGGAATCACAGCAGAAGTTGGACACAAAATGCGATAGCCATTTTAGGTGCTTAAAAACAAACATCCATTTCTGTAGAAAGCCTAAGCCCTGGGTGTAAGATAAGGTCACATAAATTGCATCCTGGAAAGACCTGTTCTGTCCATTCGTGCTTAAGCGAATTTAATCTGTTGGCTTGGCTGTGTAGCTGTCTGAAGGTGGATGAGCTGACTCCCAGCCTCTTAATTTGATGTTTTATACCTTAATCTCTTCCTGCTGTCCACTGTTTCCAAATGCTGTTTGTTCTTAAATGTCATAGGAATTTATTTCTTCCTCCCTGCCTTTGACTTGCAAGTGAAGAATTTTGTTCTTAGGCCGTGCTTGTGCAGAGGGGCTGTACTAAACAGCAAGTGCCTCACAGGTACTGGAACAGCCCTAGGGCATGTGTAAATGCACATTTTCAGGTACAGAAGTGGCTGCAGGAAGACACCTGTATCAAATGTGAAGCAGCTGGAAAAGATCAGTGCTGCGTGATACCAGTGCACAGTACAAGCTGAAATATTTTAAAATGTTACAAGCTGGTCGTAATGTGCATTTGCTTAAGAAACGATGATTGGTGTTCTGAGGACCATTTTATTAATCACAATTTATTAAGTCACTAGGGCATTGATTCCTATGAAGGGCAGAAATACACTTGAACAAATTCTCTAGCTTACAATGTGTTATCTGGTGACAGTCATTTCCTGAAGAACACAAATAGCCTTTAAGGTACCTCTGTGAAATACTATCTGCTTTAATTCTTTTCCCCCACACACAATCAGCTCAGTCTACAAGCATCAAACCTTCTTCATTTTTACTGTGAAAAGAAAGGAAAAAATCCCACTCATACTGTTTTAAATATAATGGCATTTTTATTAATGGTCTATTAAACCAGGTAAGTTTGTAAAGAAACAAAAACATTTATGTTCAGGCTGTAAACTTTCTACATGATTGGGTGGTAGCCAATGAATCCTGCCTCTGGGGGGCAAATAAACGCTTTGTTTTACAAGGAAAGCCCATGGAAATTGTTCAGATCATATAAAAACAGCAGTTTACATAGTTACCAAGCATTGTAACAAAACTCTACAGGTGGGTACTAGATGACAATGCAGTGCTGGCTTTTAGCTTCAGTAATTTAGGAGAAACTTTAAATGACCCTACCCATCTAATTTCTTTTTCTTTTCAGACTCCTTTCTGGAACGTGGAACATTGCTCTTTATTTAAACCCCAGACACAGTTTATGCTTGACCATATTTTCACTTTTTAATAAATACCTTTTGTCAGTGGTATCCTAAAACAAAACAATACTCTACCAAGTATTTAACCTGCAAGATCCACAAACAGAAGGTGGTTGCAGACTATCTCACAACAGTAAAATGCATCCCTAATTTCTTCTGAAATGTCCCATGGTTGGGTTTCAAGCACATATTTACATCCATGCACCCACATTTAACCACCTAAGCCAGTAAGGACTTTTTTTTTGAACATTGACCTGAAAATGCATGCAATGAAAATTAAAAATTTAAATAAATAAATGTTTTTATGAATGTAACACTGTCACATCCAGGTCAGATGATACAGACTAAAAGCCAATGCTGACACATTGGATTTTTAGAATCACCCTCATTCAGTCCAGAGATGCTTCTTCTCAAAATTACAGGCTTTGTCAATTATTCTGAAATTGCAGGTAGGCTTTACTGTGTATGGTTGGTTGGAAATTATGAGCAGGAAGGAAATTGGAAAATAAAATGGAAATAAATTGGGAAAAAAAATGGCACTTGGTTCTATTAAGCCAAAAATGCCTTGTTCCAAGCAGCATGCAGTTTCAGCTGCACTTACTGTTCAACTACTTTGTTATGAACTTGAGCCAATGCAGGAGAGTGGTGTCCCTCTCCAGTGCTATCATTCCATGCAGTAGTGCCTCCAGGGGGGAGCCAGAGAAGGTTTCTGATCAGATGTTGAGTCGAAAGCTCCCCATCATTTCACATTTATAGTTTTTGTTTGATTCTTTTGCATAAAAGAACGGAAACGTGTGGAAGAGACCTTTCATAGTCCATGCCTTAGGAAAGCTGGAGTGACCACTGACAAGCCAGTACAAGGAGTGTAGGTGCTCAGCTGGTTCCCTTTCCCAGTGAGACTGGACATGTGCCAGTGTGATGCCATCGGGGCGGGACAGGGGCTGGTGCCAGCTGCTGCCCCAAGGCTGGGATGGGGTTGTACACCCTCATTCTGTGCACTGCTACCCTTTAGGAAATGCTGGCAGGCAAACCAGGCATCCCAGGCTTAACCAGGGATATGCAGCCTTGGCTTACCTAGAATCCCTCGTGTCCATGCTTTGGTATGATGAGTGCTGGGCTAAAGCACACAGGGTTGGCAGTAGAGCTGTGCCCTACCCTGACACTGTTTTACTGTCTGCTGTAACCTCTGTCTGTGTGCTGGTGTCTACTGCTTCTCAACACAAACTTACCAAAACTGATCGCCCCCCAGCAAAGTTGTGATTTTGATGAATCTGCATTATCTGCTGGAAAGGTTTTAACCACTTCTGTTTGAATACAAAATACTGACACAGCTGCTACGAACAGCCTTAATGCTGCTGGAGGAAGTCATACTCATCGCTGAGGGGGTGGCAGAATGTGCTTGTTAGCAGTAGGTGATCCAATATACTTCTAGTGAGAGTCTGAGGCAAATGTCTCAAACACAAGTAAATGTTTACCACAACATTTTCCAAAATATTTGCTCATCACCCTCCTCCTAAGTAAATTCTGCTGCCTGCGTGCTTCACCTTTCCACTCACACCCGCAGGGTCTGGAGTGAAGTGGGGGCACTACTCACTGCTCATTTTCTTAGCATGTGCTGCTCCTTTTCCTCCTACTCTTCCTCAAAGAACAGGACTGTTTGAGAAATGAGCCTCCAATATAGTAATGAACAGCTACTTCCACCTTAGACATGAGGATGTGATAATTTAAGGGAATTAAGTTCTTAGAAACCACATTTGAGGATTAGAGAAAGTCACCGAAGGATGCTGTGGCACAGCAGGGACCTGACTTACACAACTGTATTAGTGTACTAAGCCTGGTTATCCAGCTTTTTGTCTTCCCCATTTGTAAAATACTGCAAAAGGCACTTGAAATCATTTCAGTCAGTCAGAATTTTAAGAGAAATTCTCAGGGTTAACTCACAGTTACCTACTAGAAGAGTCAAGTAAATGCTCCATGAGCTCCATACCTTCTGTAATGGGGCAAACCTCACTCTATGCTGCACTGGGTGGGGCTTTCACCTTAACTCACTTCAGCCAGTTAGAAATGAAGCATCTACTCTACCTTAGCCACGGATGATCAGCGCTGGGAGAGGGCAGCTCCTCTCTCCTGAACAACCCTGAAAGGAAAGTGGTGTGGTCACCTCGCAGCTCAGACCACAGGAGAATCTGAGACACTGTATTTGGACAAGACACATTTATCATCATCTGGAACATAGTTTACTCTTACAATTAATTACTTTGAAGTTATCACTTCAAAATCACCCTTTTCTCCATTTTTCTGAAGTTGATCTGTCCGAGGAAAGACAGTAAGACAGGAATAAATGAGCCTCAAGCAAAACTTCCTTTTCTTGACATTTTGTTTGGGTTTGTAACTAAGGTGGTTTTCTTAGTAGTAAAACTCACAGCATGACAATTCACATCCAGAGAAACTTGGTGAGTGCTTCCATTGGGGTGCCAGGGACCACACCTGGTGTAACGGAAAGGGAGATTCCTTTCATTCTGGCTAGACAATGAGACAAGTGCTGGGAACTCAAAACTGTAATACCCTGCTGAAGCTCCTCATAAATAAACTCCAAACAAACACCAAGTGAGACATATTGTCCTACAAATCAGAAAGCCTCTCATCCTAAAGAACTTAGGTTATTTTACCATATGTCCAGAAAAACAAGTTTGTATCTTCACGGGATTATAACCAGACAAAAAGACGCCCACTATGGCATATAAACTGAGTTTTGAGACGAAAGTACACTATGAAAGTTTTAGCAGCAAACAGGTCACTGTCCCATAAAATCCAAACACAGACTGTTAAAAAAAAAATTAAAAATTAGACGGACTATATAATGACAAGCTTGGTTTGCTTGAGTGGGAAAGGGTAGTTACTACATTAGATTTTTGTGTTAAATTCTGGCTGTTGGCAATGAACAGTCACCACACACCTACACTGTAGCCGTCCTTGCAAAGCCTACATGTTAGTGGACTTCTACATACTCCCTAAGCTGATGGACACCGAGACTTTCCTTCCAAATATTCCATTGCACATTCTGACCATGGAGAAGTTCTCCAAAGGAGAAGTATTTCCAGGAGGGAAGAGGATGTGCTCTTCAGCTTGGTAGTAGTCAGACCTCAATTTCGGAATGCTCCCACTCTGCTGGCTTTGCTAATGAAGTTTTTCAGGAGGTCATGGTCCATTTCTGCAAAGCCTTGAGTTTGTGTAACAACAGTCAAATGGTTTATGCAAAATCTGAAGCAAAATTCTTCCAAGTCCTAGGAATAAATCAGAGTAATTTGTAATATGAATGACTGATAAAATTATTATCATTATTATTTTGTTTCAAATCTGTCATTTAATTAGCAGAGAATATACCAGACTGTTCACACTATCAATCCCTTTTCTGACCCTTTTCATGAGATCACAAATGATAGGATGAAATTTGTTCATACAAACTATTCAATAAATCCACTTTGAGAAAACAGGCGTAGCCACCTAAATCTAGAACTCTACCACATTTACTAGAATTTACTACATATTCATTAGAAAAGTTAACAGCAGGTGAAACTATCAACTTTCCCCACACAGAACTACTAGAGCATCAATAGCTCCTTTCTTTTCCTCCCCGCACTGCATTCAATAGTGGTCCTAGTGAAAACCAGCAGATATCCTAGTCATGCTGGAAATAAAAACAAAACATGATGCAAAATGTGATGATGCTTGCTGATCACAAACTGCATGTTAGGATACATGTGTCTTTCCAGCAAACCTAGGAATTGTATCCCCCTGTCTAACAGGATTCCCAGATAGTACAAAAGGTTCTGTCTTGTCCTGGTCTTGCTGTAAGAGGATGCTGAACTATTCAGCACAGGATGGGTACAAGCCTTCACGCCATACAACCAGGATTTCACACAGCAGATTTTTCCCTCTCAAACTCCCAATCCTTCTCTCCATGCACTGGGTCAGTCTCATTTAGATGGGTCCTATGCAACAACTTGCTGTGAAGGAAAATTAATTACCTTCTACAGCCAGAGCTGGAATCAGCAGCAAGGAAGTCAGAATTGATCCATAAGCTATAAATTCTTCAAGGGTTACAGCAAAAAGAGTAACCCATGCCAATTTGATTCTATGTTAACTACACAAACATTGCAGCCTGGGATTAATAGTAGAAAGATACTCAGCAGAGTACCTGTGCATTTCCTTTTGAAAACTTTTCCTTAGATTCCATGTTTCAAGATATAACTAAAGCTTTAACGGAAGCACAAAATATCCTTAAAGAAGAAATATCTCTCATCAACAACTACTGGGAAAGGAGAAAAGGAATGAGAATAGAAGAAGCAAAAAACCAGAGGAAATAAAAAAACTAGACAAAGACAGTGACATCTTAAGTTCCAGCAGACTTCTGAAATGGTACTGTCAGAACGTGAGCTGCTTTACAGTCAATGTGCGAACTTTTATGCTAAAATGAACAGCAGCTGCCTTTCCTGGTGCTGGTATGAAGAGGACCATGGATTACAGAGAATCCTGGTCATTCATTTTGCAGTTTCAAGAAATATCGTCTTTTTTATTCTGTTTTATAGAAGATGATTAGTCTAAAATTTGCTACAGAGTATATGAGAAATACGCTTTAAAGTAACTTGTAGCTGCAACTCTTTGTATTTTCTGAAGATATTAAAAAATATTTTCAAGCATTTTAAATCCTAACGATGCATATAGTAGTCAAGACAGTCATCATTTAATTTGCAATGTGAATGGCATATGACACACCACTACAATCTTTCACTTGCAGTGTTCACATTTAATGGCAAAAAAATGGAATTCTATCTTTTCAAACTTCCAGAATACGAGGCCTCTTTCACAATCCTTCTTTTGACAGTTTTCTGCTGAAGTCCTGACACACTGCACATGGTTCTCAAACCAGGAGTTAATATATTAATGTGATACACTACAAGATCCTGGCTTATTCCACGATTCCTTAGACAGAGGCCATCCCCATGTCTTTGATAAAGAAATCTTTGCTGCATTTTCACAAAGCCATTCTACTTCATCCCTTTCTGAGCTGTGGGTGTAGGGAGGAGGGCAACAATGCACTCCTGAGGTTGGCACATGCTGCAGCCAGGGCAGGTGAACCAATTCATTATCTGACAATTGTGTTAAACTTACATGTTTTGAACGAGAAAAACACTGAATCATAGAAGGAAGAGGAGGAGAACATATATTTAGTTATCCAGCCAATCCCCTTTATTGTGTCTCAGCCGTTACAAACTGGTACTTTGTCCAGGCTAGTTTTACTACTTCACAACACACCTAAATATATCTTTAACTACTCTTTAACTACTTCACCAGATACAGATCAACTAAAAATACTTCTGCTTTGAAGAGTTCAAAACTGTTGAAAAGCTTGTACGAGGAGAAACTACGTAACAAAATTTTAATGAAATTATCTGCTGTCAAGAGAACCAAATCACTGGGTCATGCCTTCCTGTAGAGTTTTCCCTGCTTGTACCAGCACAGCACACTGAAAGCACAACTCCTCTTTGCCCCAGCCATCCATGCCCTCTGTTTCTGACACCTGGGTTACAAATGCCTTGTAACTGGCAGCTGGTGATCTTATTATCTACTAATCTCTTGTTATCCCCTTTCAAAGGACAGAACTCACTGACTTCCACCCTCCTCTTTGCAACTCCTACACAAATTCAGCTCCTGTAGTTTTCTGTCTCCATACAGCACTGACTACTGCTACATTTTTAACTCAGTGTTTGTTTCAGTCTCTTCCTTCTAATTGCCTCCCATACCTGAAAGGTATTTATAACAATGTCCCCTATGACTAAAATACATAAGCAGACTTTTTGAATAATAAAACCCACCACACAGTTCTTTCCACAATCATCACAGCACTAGGAAGACGAGAAAAGGAAAATATCTTTTTAAGTATTTGTTTACCAAAAAAGCACTGGTAAGAGGCTGAGTGCTAGTGACACATTCCGCAATCAAGGGCAGACCACATGACAGGATATGGGGAGAATATTAACAATAGGTAATTTGTTGTAAGTCAGCACAGTCCATTGTAAACAATACTGCAAAAATGGATTTTTTTATATAAGCACAAGTGCAATATGCAAGGACCTTACAGGTAAATTCTCCCACTGCCTGTAAAAGTCAGTAGCAGAATGACTGTACCAGACACTGGCAGACAAAATGATTAGTTGGAGAACTCAGGGACTGAAAGGGCAAAATCCAAAGGGAGAGATGTAAATGGCAGTGAGAAATTCGCATGCCACACAACAAAGCAGGAAGCAGATTAAGAATCCTGACTCAGGGGTGCAAGCCAAAAGGGCAGGAAGAAACCACTAGTAACTGGGGTTTTTTTAATTTTTATTTTACAGCTTAAAAAGGGGAAAACAAACATCTGGAAAGCCAGAAAGGGAAATTACAGTAATCACGCCTCACCAGTTAAATACAGTCACGTTTACATTAGGCAGCTTCATTTCTCAGAAAACAACTGCTTACCTGAAGAGAAGTTCTTACCTGAGCTTCGTACTTGACAGCGGCAGAAAGAAGAGCAATGGCATTCTCTTCACAAATGCCTTGTTTGATCGTTTGCTGGCAAAGCTTTTTCAGTCTGTTTTCTCTATACAGTGTTGCCAAATCTAGCAGTCCTGTGAAAATTTATACAGCTTTAACTATTCTGGTGCAAAATACATTAGTGTCTTTTCAAATTAATCAATTACCCTTTTGTTTTAGGCTGAATTAATCAAAGACTTGCTCTGGCTTTTTTCCCTAGCTGATGTGTGCATTTTTAAGGTCCTCTACAGATCTATCAAAAAAGAAACCATTTTATTACTATGCAAGAGTTCTGTTCTCTTCTTCTTACTCTGGACATCAATTACTGACTTACATCCTCTTAAATTCATGCCGGGAAGAGCTCCCTTTTAGTTCAGGATCAAAAATCACTACAGCTACTCAAACAAGTAAAGTTTCAGGATGGCATTAGTGCCTTTCTAAATAAAAGAAAGTTCTTAATAAGAGCAACAATGAGTTCTTGTTGAACACTTTGCATCTTTGATCTCACTGCATGCCCACCACTCATCCTCCTTGGGCATGTTTCCTGCTACTGCATCCTTTCTTCCTGACACCTGCCAAACTCAAGATTTAAGTGCTAATGAAACTAAAACTAACAAGCCCTGCTTTCCTTATCCCATAATGACACATAGATTGAACTTTTCAGAAACAATAATCCAGAGAAATTTACATTTACGGCAAATACCTATTGCATCTTCAGGAGGGAGCCTAATGTTGTCTGTATACAGATACTCCAGGAAGGCTCGGTAAACAGGATAAGAAAATTCACTCATTTCTATAATTTCATCATCATTATTGAGTATGGAACGAAAATGTTCACACCTACAAAACACGAACAAAGATTGTACACTGTAAAGAGCTAAGCTTGAAAGATGAGCTGCAGCAAGAAGTTGGTAAAAAAGTAAATCAGTCCCAACAGACTACACACACAAGCAGAACCTCTAGCTACATGATTTCTTGCTTTGAACATGTTAATTTCTTTAAGCTTTATAAGGCTTATAAGCCCAATACATATAATTCAGAATTTTATTTCTGTTGTTAACATTTTATGGCAGGCTCCATTTCTACTTACAATATCTACAAGGATTATCCATCTGGTTTTGATGCCATTTTCTTAAATACATTGTACATTAACAATCAATTTTATTACCTGTCTCGTAGCAGATAAAGTTTACAATTAACTTAGACAATTCTGAGATTTGACCCTGATTTCTCCAACATTACCTAATGAAGAGGGAAATGATTAGTAATTTTAGGTATCATTTATTCCAGCGTGAGAGTCCATACACAATTTAGCATTAATCATTATATTCAAGGATAAATTATTGAAAATGAAGACACTCTCACTCAGATCTTTCATCACCTTTTTCTTACAAGTCTGAACACTTCTGTGACAGATACGAACAAGGACAAAGCACTGCCTTTAACAGCTGTAATCTGCAACTTCCAGTTCACAGTAATTTACAATGCACTGTAACTTACTGTTCCCTATAAGGCATCCTAACATTTGCATCGTTTTCAAAATTTTTGTTGATATAAATGAACATCACCACCTCTGATAACTTTTCCTATAACAACCACAATTTAATTGTACTTTTTTGTACTAGATTAATTTATAACTCTCTCACATCTAAATTTTCTCTTCTTTTACTCAAGCTTTTCTATAAAAAGTAGGATGGTTTTCCATTTAATGTCTCTGAGACAAGACTACAACATAAAGACAGTATCACTTAAATCCAAATGAAAAACAATTAACTAACCACTTAAGTTCTTCACATTTTACTGCTTATTGAAAGAATTTTTTTAATCTTAGTATTTTGGGGCTTTTAATAAAATAATGGAACCCCTTATCAAATTCATAAATAAATAAAAAGTCGTTATCTAGCTTCTGCCACATCTGTTACCACATTTTGGCATTGGGAGAGGCAGACAAAATCTCACTGCTTTTCTTCCCAGAGTCTCATGTTAAGTAGCGGTGACCATGCTATCCACCCAGCATGGATGAGACCTTGGGAATGGTCTGTGCCCCAATGGCACCGCACAAAAGTCAGAGAGAAGGTGGTACACACTGATAGCTGAAAAAGTAATAAGTAAATGAAAATAAAAATTGGTTAGCATGCATCCTCCAGTCTGCAAAGTATCTTGGAGTGACTCATCCTTTGGAGTGTCTCTCTCCCTGTCACTATCTCTCAGCAGAGACAGCCCAGACCCCAGTTCTGGCTGGCTGAATGCAGAGCTGATGAATCCCACCCACACACTGGGATGTATTTCCTTGGGCCTTGGGCTGCTCTCACTGAGCCGGGCGTTCCCTGACATTTTGCCACCACTGCCAGCCAATAACCACCAACAATGGGATCCAGTTCAACAACAGGAATAGAACAAGATGGAAAGAAGTCCTCGTAAGCAGTAAGGAAATGACCAGGCAATGAAAAGGAACTTGTACCAGCACAGCTTTCGTGACAGTGCTCCAGAAGAGGCTGAATGTTGCAAAATACCATTTTAAATACCCTCATCCAGTTGCATCATGACACTCAAACAAAATATTAATTTTACAGACTGTGCCTGATGCTTTATTGTTCCTTCATAGTACTTTGGTAACACCATATATTTAAATCCATTTTAGAATTAGACATTTCCTTCACAGAATGCCACATAATCTGAGAAAAAGAGAGCAAGAAAAAAGAAACAAGGGAAAGCTGTATATAGTCTGATTATCAGGAAAAAGAACCTCAGGAACATTTTGGGCATACACAAGATTTGATGTGGTATCTGATGGAGAATACATGGCATTCCAAACAAAGAAGGTGAACGAAAGGCACAACTGTAATGTACAAGCAATGAAACCAGTAAAAGGAAGACAAAAGTAATACAGGTAATTGGAGTAGTAAGAGAACAGCAGAAAAAAAATCCCAACAAAACAAGGACAGGCAAGAATTAACAGGGAATTCTAATTTTACACAGTAATATACAAGAAATCACTACTAGGACTCAGGAGCAAAAGTAGGAAGATGAGAGTGGTGACAAACTTAGTGAGATAGCAAAGCATTTTGAGAAAAAAAATAGCAAAGAGAAAAACATATTGCAACAATGAGGAGGACAAAGCAGAAGCAGTTGGCAAGGCAGAAGAGATCTAAAACAGTGTCTCTAGAATATCCCAGTAGAAACCACATCAGCAGTAACAAATTAATCTCTCTGCATGTTAATAAAAATGAGATCATTCTGTAGATCTGCTTATGTCAAATCTCACAAAGTAAAGTGGTCTTAACTTGCAAAAAGTTGTAAAAACAGAAAGAGAAGCCAGCTTAAAAGTCAAACTCACTGATAAGAAGGTTTAAAACAAGTAGAACAAGAAATCTGCCATAAAAGAGGAAAAAAGATAATCTGGATAGCACCTACAGAAGTTGCTGAAACAACTGAAGGATCCTGTGGAAGGAAAGAGAGCCAAGAATAAACAGAACCCCCTCAAATCATTCTGGTGGAGGAAGCCAATCATATAAAGAAGGAAAAAACTGATTCTAACTACTGAGAAGACAGGAGAAGTAAGTGAGCCTTTTCCTCAGCAGAAAAAGGTTATTGGAAATCAAGGTCACGACCATTTAGGTAGCACAGAGGAGGATAGATGTCAGGTGGAGGGAAGTGTGGAGCAACATGTTTGATAATTACAAGGAGTGACAGAGAGTAACAGCAAAGAACAGCAGATGAATCCCTGACTCAGGGAAAAGGGATTTTGTAAGAATAAGTCAAGACTTTTCTGCAGTGATGACTCAGCACAGTGGACTACACTACACAGTTTAGTTTATACAATTTATATACTTTGTTCCTTACCTAATTTTGAGAAGAACTTTATGAACATGAATGTATTTTCCATCCACTAGGAACTTCAGGTCTGCAGTTTCAGGGTTGTCAAATTCCTTCTTTAGTGACTGGGCTACTGTTAGATGGTCATCAGGCTCTAGAATAAATAGGGGACTTACTATAAAGTAGTAAACAATACAAGTATCTCCCATTACAACATTCTGGGTATCTGTCAGCAATTAGCACTCTTAATAAATACATCTCCATAAGGCCAGTAAAAACCCCCAGCAGCCTATGTGTTCTGTATGAGCCAGAAAAGCAAAGAAAGGACAGTTTTCTTCAGTTCTTTCTAGTTTCCTGCTCCAAGCAAATATCTCTATTAAAAAACTTGTAAATTCCACTCCTCTAACTCATCTATATAAGGCCAGAAAAAAAAAGTTAACAGTCTCAGAAGTTTACTGCTGCATCGGATAGAAAATGCTATCAATCATTACTGAGTAAATTATTTCTAATTAAAACTGTTAGTTAATATAAGATCCTCAAAAGATCAATAAAAAAATCATAATAAAATTTTCTGAAATGCTCCCATGAGGAGACATTATATTACAGCAAAAATAAATCTATTACAGAAACAACTTATTGGTTGCAGTGAAACTGCCCAGTGCAATATATCTAAAAGTAAATACCAACACTTACAAGTCTATTCTAAAAGGTGTGTCACAGTGGGTCGGTCTGCATATTCCTGTTTGTGTCATGTCTGTATATCCCACTGTGTACATAACATTTGCACCACAAAGTTACCAGACAGCTTTGAAAAGTCATCCATTATCTGCATACAAAATTTTACCTCCTGAACTGATCCAAATCTCCATGACGTAGCCTCAGAGAACTATCTTCTTTAATACTACTGAAAAAAATCAACAACCTCCTCCATCCCCAAACCTCATTCTTAACCATCACAACATTTTGTCTTCTTACCATATAAATACACATTATGGTTTTATACAGATCTTGTGGGTCAGTAATTAGTTGTTCTCTACAGAAAATTACATAAATGCTAGGTCCTGTAACCTACCAAGCTAGAAATTAGAATAGTATTCTGCTGGAAATGGAAAGACCTTCTCCACAAGCTCTAGAAAAAGCTTAACCCACACACACACACCCTTTGATACTGTCACACTTTGTTTAGCACACTCATTTTGCATTTCATTTAGAGAATGTCATGTATGTCCAAAATGGATGGGGGACAGAAATCCAATACAGTGGTAAGAAAAAAGAAGTATTTCTGAAACAATGATACTGTAAAATACTTAGTTAGTTCTTATTTTATACAGCATGTGGTTTATTTATTCAGACCTCTACTATGCAAACGAGTAAGCATTTTAGCAACTAATGCAGAGCTGAAACTCTTCTTCAAAGTTAACTGGCAATCCAGATGTCCACCAAGATACATCTCCAGCTGACTTCTACAGCCATGAGCGGAAAACTGAATATAGTGGGGTTCAGCTTTGAAACTCTTAGAGGGAAACCACATGCTTTTACACAGCAGTGAAGAGGGAACCAGAGGAAGGAAATGAAGAGGCAGTTCACACTGACAAGGCACAAAGCCAAGAAAACTCCTAGCAGCCAGTGCTAAGAATTGTATTAGAAATGTCAGAACTGCCACAAATACGGAGAGAATGGGAATGCCTGGGTGTGGAAGCACCAGAATAAAACAGAGAAGGGCTGTAAGCATGGCAGATGTCCATGGCACCGAGGTCAGCAGATGTAAGATCCCAGGACACAGCTGCCTGAAGATTCTCACCACACATCCATCAAATGACAAACAACAGTGAGTCAGTCCTGACAACTTGCCAAGGTGGGACAGGATGAAGAGGCCAGTCACTCTCAGCTCCTGGAGTGTGCAAAAAGGCACATCTGAAACCAGCACAGTCACCTAACTAAAAACAACCCAGGAGATATGATAAGGGCCTGATAGCGAGCATCCTTTATCCTGTGTCATCACAAGGAACCCTACTCAGACCCCCTGAATAGTGCCAGGATGCTGGACAGACCACTTGGCACGTATGAGAATGTGGCTTTTAAAGTGCATCTGAAACTTGTTTTGTTTAAAAGTAAAGTAACCTTTTCCTCCTGTAAGGCCTCACTTTATGTTTTGGTTCAAAGTTGCTACAGTGCTGTAGCGGTATTTCCAAAGGCACCAAGAAGTCATGGTCAAAAAACCCCACAACAAACAAACACACAAAGCCCCCAAGAACAACAACAACAACAAACAAACAAAACCCACAACAAACCAAAACCAACCAACAAATAAAAACAACAACAAAAAAACCCCAACAAACCAAACAAAAAACCCAACAACACCCCAGCAACTTTATTAGAAACCATTATGGGATTCAATTGGAGCTGAAGAATGAGCTCTCTGGTATCCCATGCTGTATACTTAACTCTTTCTAGTCAAGACCAGCAAGACCGACCTTAATGCTAATCAAATATCTGAGATCCAGCAACTTATCTCTTCAAAAGACCAGGTCATGATCACTTGTGATGGGACTGAGTGCTTGTGGCCAATTCAGAACACGGGAATTTGGGTCCCTCAATCCTTAGTAGTTTACTTAAGGGCATCAAAGAAAGCTTCAGAGTTCCTAAATATTCTGCATGGCTTCCTCGAATCTCCAAATTCAAACTCAGCTTTTGCACCCAGAGCCACTGGACAGTCACATACAGAAGTTACACAAAAAAAAAACCCTCCCCAAACCTAAGGCATTTCCCCATAGAAATAAGCCACATCAATAAAGGACAATTATTTAGCACTGCCATCAGGCTTTAGCAATTTTTTACAATTCCATATTACACTTACACATATGTAACATGTCTTAATGACTACGCTTCCCTGTGTAAATTTTTGTGAGAAACTAAGTTTAGGCTTCAAACACACACAACTGTTTTATGAAGCAATGATTTTATTCAGAAGATGTCAGAACAAGAAGTATTTCAGCTCACCTACGGAGAGCAGGCGCCACATGACGGCGGGGGTGGCGAAGCAGGCGAACACATCGTCAGTGCAGGCAAAGTGGGTGAGGTGGGGGAAGGTCACGGACTGCCCCCGGCACTGGCCCCACATGTACACCTGGCCGCTCTGCGTCTTGGCAGCCGACGTGTGCGCCGAGTGGCACGCCGCGATCTCGATCACTCTGAATTTACAAGCAAACAAAAGGAAACAAGCAAGTCACTCCCATTAAGAGCAAAATGCAGTGAATAACCTCTCGGCCCCCTGTCTTTCTCTGGTGCAAGACATACTTGTAAGCAAGAATGCTTTCTGGTCATACATAGCAAAATTAAAAGGGCTGGCAGTGTTTCTTCCAACAGCAGGCACTCTAAGTTTCTCTGTGAAAAGCATCTTGGGAGCAAGCAGCCACTGTGGCTGTACAGCCCTGTATCTGCTGCAGCACATGCTCTGCTGACCCCTCAGCCATCTCAAGCAAAGCTATGATGAGCTCAAGCCTCTGAATGTCCTTGGTGGTGCTGGGCAGTGAAGTGAGTGGCTGCATTAAGCTGGAGAGAACAAATACTTGGAGAAGATGAAGAAGGAAATGAGGAGGCATTAAAAAAAAATTTGCCTTTTGGCTTATAATTGAAAGTTAATGAAAGCCTTTTTTCTGTTTGCTTATTGGTAACACTTACAAACCAACAAGCTAAACATACTTCTTACTCATATAACTATTATTACTTACATGTAAAGGACTTTCCTTTTAAAAATTAAAAATTAGAACTAAACAGCACTTAAAGTTGCTTCTAAATGTCTTTTAGCTAGGCTATGTCTCTAATTCTAAGGTTGATTTAGGACTTCAAAACTCCCACTGTGTACAGCATTACACAATCCACTGTTTTGCAGTCTGAACTACTGCTTGTTTACTTGTTTTCCAGCTGCCTGGGGATAATGGCAGGGAAACAACTTGTTTAAAGCTGTATGCACAAATCTTGCAGGCTTTACTGAGGCAAGATTTTCACTGACACCAAGAATTCATATTCTGACCAACAAAAGGGAAAGGCAGCATGCAACACTAAAACTTGTATTAAATTATTATTGTAACATTTTAACTGCGGCCAAAGTGTCTGGAAAAAAAAAATCAGTAACATTTTAAGCAAAAACACAAATACACACAAAGAAATAGCAATGTTCAAGATGAGGCCATGTCCCACCACCAGAGATGCGCTGCCACTTCCTCACAACGATGTACTCAGACACAGGGTTAAGAGGGACATCTCACTTTCCTTCTTACTCACAACAGGAGGCCAAAATCAAGATTTCTGATCATATATATACACAGTTTTACAACAGCAATAGAAATAACTGCCCCACTACCCCTCAAGGACCTAGAGGAAAATATTTAACTTGCAAAAATCTAAGCTTAATTTTTAGGCAAAAATATCAAGAAAGAACTCCTCCCTTTCTCTCCTGGGTTATGAGCCAGATTTAAGAGCAGAAATAACACAAATTGCAGATGTCCACCCTTCACTTTTTCTGAGTAGGCTTCTTGTCAGAAGTAGCATATTAAAATACAGTTTATATTCACAGACAATAAAGCTTTTATTGTTGACTTCAAACAATGAAACTACACCACTGAGGGGAAACTGCAATTAAGGCCTGTAAAGTACAGTGTGAGCTGAAGCAGAAAATAGCATATTCAGGCTCAGAATACCCAGTTTCTCTTTCACAGGGATGGTTATGGGGCATATTCAAGCACTTTCAGTGAAAATTCTGTTCACATTCAGCAGATGAACCATTGCAAAAAATTATAGGCTCCTTCTCCCCAAAAAATAGATTAAAAATACCATAATTTTATGTAGTTCTTCTGAGAGCATGTCAACCAATGTCTGATTGCAAGACTGTAAGTATTACCTGTCCTTATCCACAATAACTGTTGTAGGGTAAGACTGGTTACTTTTATTCCCAGTACCTAACTGGCCGTATGAATTGGCTCCCCAGGCATATATCTGACCTTCATCTGTTAGCACTAATGTATGTGCATAGCCACAGGCAACCTACAAGGAATAATAAAAAGAAGAAAATCTCATTTTTATGTAATAGTAATTTAATACAGATAGATGCATCTTATGCTACACATTAAAAACTACAAATACCGGTAAGTTGATTAAAAATGGAAAAAGTAGATGAGGTGACTTTGAGGAAAAAATATACCAATGAAAAGCCCTGACAGATAATCTCAGGAGCAGAGCAAAAAGAACAGCTGGAAACTGAGAAAGAAGGAAAGCTTTATGACAAATATGAACAATAGGCAGAAAAGTGAAGATTGTCTGTCTTGCATTGACCTTGCTCCATGGGCAACTGCTCCAGTATGAATAGCTTACCACTGGAAAAACAGGTGGGGTCTCCCTGTCTGCTCCTCTCATCCCTGACTGACAGCCACACAAAACTGCCCCCTCCCTGTGCCAGCTCCAGCACTCAGAGGACCCTCTGCTGACATAACTCCCCATCCCTGGAAGTGTTCAAGGCCAGGCTGGTCAGGGCCCTGAGCAATCCAGTCTAGTGAAAGGTGTCCCTGCCCATGGCAGGTGGTGGAACTGGACGATTTTCAGGGTCCCTTCCAACCCAGGCCATTCTGTGCTTCTCTAAACTTACATCACTGGAAGAAAACTCTCACAAGTAAGGTCTGAGGACAACACAAGGTAAGCAACAACAGCAATCAGGCAGGGAAGAGAGGGAAGAAACAAAACTCTCCATTTTGATGGCAGCACACAACTGTGTCAAATCACAACTTCCTGTGGGAAACCTCCTTGGTCCTGCTGCCTCCTCAGGTACCTCACATCAGATTGTTCAAAAATCCACTTTACATACGCAGCACACGCCCCACATAGAGACAGATACACAGTGACAACACTACCAGCAAGTCTTGCTCTGCAGGAGTTAATGTAACTAGTAGAGATAGACAACTATCAAAAACCAATTTACATTGTTCAAAACTAGCTCACCTGTCTTTATATGACCTGCAAAGCAGATACGCCATAACTACGTATACTCCACTGACATCCATGAAGCATGTGATATAATTTAAATGAAATAAACCTTTAAGTTATTTACTGAGTGGAGACCTACAACTTGGTATTAATCAATATCAAGTAAATGAAGTGGATGGAAATAGAATCTAAGCCAAGCTTGCTGGAGCACTCTCTAAGTAGAAGAATAAATACGGGGGAACATAATACTCATTTTATTATGTTACTATCCAACAGCAGTTGCTACCAGTAAAGCTACTGCCTACATCCTAGGCACTGAATGTAAAATTACATAATTGAATGAGTTTCTTTTAAAAGACTTTAAAAATCCATAGCTTCCCTGAGTAAATGCAATAAATAGGATCCAAAGTTCAAAATACTCTTGCAAATTTTCACTGGGTTACAAAACCAATGTTTTCTAACAGATTGTATAATTTTCCTGACAGTATCCCCTATTTTGCATGAATCAATTAAAGACTTCCAGTATCAGCCCTGCAGTCAACTTGAATATTTCTCACTAGCCAAAAGGAGTTATCAGTTTGCTAGTTACAATCGCTGGCAGCCCCGCTATTTGGTAAAGTGCAAGAACCTCCAAAGGTCCAGACTAACCATGGAATCATACCAAACGTGAGCCAAATGCAGTGGGAGGTAATTTGTTCAGACTCCAAACACCAGTAAGTCAGTGTGGCTGGAGCGCAGTTCTAAAAGTGAAATTCAGTCTGCAAGACAGACAAAACGCTAAACTGCGGCATTTTTCCAGAAAAGAAGGCAGGGGTTAATGAAGCATGGAACATCCTAGAAAGACCATTATTTACTAAAATAACAGGAATATTTTTTTAAATTAACTTTCACAGGGAAGAAAAAAACCAAAACAAACATTTCTAATGGTCTAGTCCTCTGTAAGGAAAATCCCGACCTCACTGAAGTCAATGGCAGAATTCCCAATGAACTCCACAGGGTCACAGTTTCTCCCCTGTTAGTGGAGGTCCATTTTAGGACACATGTTTTTTATTCTGATGTCACTTTAAACAAAGGGCTATCTCCCTCAAAGGCAGCATATGCTGCCCATAGGGCACTTGCATAGGTTCCCAGAGGGTTTGAGGTGGAGCAGCACACACGTACCCGCTGCACACGAATGCCCTGCAGGGCTGCGATCCGGCACGGCGTGGGCTGGTTGCCGCTGCTGCCCAGCCCCAGCTGGCCATTCCCATTGTAGCCCCAGACATAGACCTTCAAACAGAGACAGGGACTTTTAACTGGTTGTTACTATTCACTTCTTCTGAAAGCAATACAACTACTTCAAAGTTTGAATAACAGTAATTTTCTTCAATGTTTCTCACCCCACATTTTAGTACTTTATATGTAGATACACACAGACATACACAAATACCTACCTATATAAACACATATATACACGTTTCTCTTTAAAATGCCAGTTACATCTTCATCTAGAATTCTAAACTTCCACATTCATGCTCTTTAAGAGTTAGATTATTTAGGACTACAATATTTTAATATGAAGAACAGAAAATCAGTGATTCATATGGCTGCTTGCCAGCACAGAGCAAATCCAGCATAATATTTCCCTTTTTCAAAGAGCTAATTTCTCATTCCAAAATCTTCTAGCAGAAAACACACTAGAACAAGTATAAACTGGAAGCTATGCACAGCAGTTTGAATAGGCAGCTCTATGCCAAACATAAGAAAAAGGGAAAATACTGAGCTCTGATAATTTCAGTGACGTACGTTCTACTGCAAACAGTCAATAGCTACTTAGCTCTAAACTCAAGTGTTTGGAGAAATAGAGCTAGTAAGGATGTGTGCTCCCCAATACCATCAGCTTATATGAACAAAATCAAGAACTCTACAACCTCCTTGTGTCTTTGAAAAGAGGATAAAAAAGTATGAGAGAGATTCAAGACATACTCCAGTACAACAAATTTATGCAATGTACTCTTATTTTCTTTGTTTTCTCTGAAGATGTGTGTATATGAGCACTGAAAATTAAAAAAACATTCAGTGATTATTCTCACATTCATTGATTATTCTCACACACAATACTTAGGACTCTAGTAAAGGCAATAATTTATTTGTCTAGGAACGCTAAAGACAGCAGTGGTGTAACAAAGGTTTTTACGAGCAGTATAAGCAGCTAGACTTGAGGGAGTCTGGAAAGGTAAACTTCCTTTCAGATTAATAGCTCTTTAGTACCAGGTTTGAAATTATTTACATGCCAAGTTATTACATGAAATAAAATTCAGTTCAAATATTCACTTAAAATTTCTTACCTCTCCATTTTCCACCACAGCCATAGAGCACATCTGTCCACAAGCTATATTAACTACTATTTTATTTTGTAGGCAGCTGGTAACTCTTCGAGGAATTGGTTGATTTGCTGTTGAACCAGATCCAACCTGGCCCGAGTTATTATAACCCCATGTGTATACCTGTTGCAAAAGAATCGTCATCAAGGATGGCTTTATAATATAGAGTTCAAAGTACATATTCAAGAGAGGAAAAAGCCGTATGCAGAAAAAATTCCATTTCTTATGTGCAAGTGGATGTATTATTTTACAGACCTAGGAAGACAAGTAGGTTTACAACTGAATTGTTCTTAACAAAAATATGCCAATCTAAGTATCTATATATTCCATTTTTTTACGTTCCTCCACTCAAAGGTAAGAGGAAAGATGATGGCTACAGTTAATGCTGGAAGAATCCATTGATACTTTTCCAGAACCCAAAGTAGAATAGCTAAGTGGCACAAATGGCACCTCAAGGCAAATTCCAGGAAACTTTACTTTGGCAGGTAGAATTCCTTACAGTGAATGTGATTTACGTTAACATCGGCTTTAATACCATTAAGCATTTAGAGTATAGCATAGGAAGGAACTGCTGCATAATTTGTTATTACAAGCAGATGTGGCACAAAATCAATGTTCTGCATGCACTTCAAAGCGGCTACACCCTGACAAGTTTCAGGTTTTTTGGAACATTTGTGTTACATCAGCACTGTGAGGATTGCAAGAAGCAAGGTCTAATGCTATAGGTGCAGAGTGTTTTCCTGTTTCTCACATATGTGAATTCCACTGAGAGAACAGATATTTGTTCCCACTGTACTCACCTCTCCGTCAGATGTTAACACCATAGAATGGTGAGAGCCACAGGCAACTTCAATGACTTTCTTGTTCACCAAGTTAGTAGAGACTTGACAGGGAACAAAACCATGATTTGTTGTACCATTGCCCAGCTGACTATAAGCATTATGACCCCACGTATACACTTCTCCTTCTACAAGAAAAATGAAAAGAGCTGGTTGAAAAATCTCTATTTTTCCAATGAGTACACAACATAAAATTACAAACTAAAAAGTCAAATTCAATAACAATATGTATACTTAAGTGTATAAATACATATATGTCCTTTGGGGCTCTTCAGCACATGGATGTAACAACGCTACCTTCTCACGGTGTTGATCACAAATCCAAAAAGATAGTATCACCACAATTATAGTAAAGGAAAACATATTGCTGCAAGAAAAGGGATGGTGCAATACAGAAGAGAAAAGGATGAAATGGCAGCCAGAGTCCCCATTTCAATTTCTTTGTTACTGACAATCAATCAGAATTTTTGTCTATGCCCTGGCACTGTTTCCCACCTCAGAAAATTCAAATAATAAGCCTTCATTCCCTTACAATACGCCTATTCCCTAAGAAGGGTTCCCTTAGAACTACAAAGGCAAAATACGCTACACTAAACCAATACTTTTCGATGATAACTGGTTAAATCTAATTACTTTATTCTATCAACAGCAAACAACCTTTTCTTCAGTCCACCAACATGCGAATACAAACTTCAGTAAACATGTGAAACATATGGCACAGAAACATAACAGCAAAGTGGAAATGACAATAATTAACACAAGAACTGTGTAACATCTAACAGCCCTCTAAAAGGCAAGTTTAAAAAGGCTGTGCTGAAGAAAGCTATTAATGCAAATGCAGTTATGAATATAAATTATGAAGGATCAGTTCTGGACCTGCTCTTTGGCAGTACTTCATCATCAGGGTAAGGAGTATGAGTGTGTCAGTGAGATCTGCCAGCAACAAAGCTCAGAGGAATACAGATGCATACATAAAAAGCAATGCAGAATGGTCTGCCACGAAGACTGGAGAAAATGGTGGAACACAACTGAATGTAAAAGAACACATTTACAACATAATTCCCTTCACCTACTTTTAGTCGTAATCTAGAATACTGAAAAACATCTCTCATTAACGGAGAGAGACGTGTGAATATCATCCATTAGGTTCTAAGAGAACCTCACTGGGAACACAACATTAATAATTTTTCTTCAAGAGTAATGTACTTAATTAAGAACATAAGAGCCACTAGCATGATGTGGAGAGTGTCAGTGCAGGAGGCATAAAGGCTGGGATGCAACATAATGAACATTTAAAGCACATCCAAAAGTAGGTACTGGAGGGAAAAGATGAGTTTTAGCTGAAGGACATTGCTGGCATAAGAACATAGGGGCATAATGTAGCCACTAATGCATTTCAAGAGCAATCAGGAGTTTCAAACTTAACTGAAAAGTGAAAGAAAAAACCCTTCCACAAGTAGTAACAAGATCAAAATAGAGCTTGAAAAACTTCTAAAAATAAAAAGCTAGCTGACATGTCATATTTGCCAATGAATATATGTAGGACTTAACAGTCTAGAATACTTATCTCAACTCTCTCTCTTATGTTACCAGCCCAGACCTTTCACATCTGCTGGATGAATTTAAGTGGACTCTCTGAAAAAGCAATATTCAGGTCATACTTTACCTTCTGTAGCAAGAACAACATGGGGGCCACTTCCATAACTCAGGCAGGCTATCTTTTTGCCACACAGGGAATCTAACCTCCTTGGTTCTATAGTGCTCTGCATGTCTCCTGTTCCCAAACAGCCACTGCAGTTCATACCAAGCACAAAAACCTGTTATAAAAGAATCACAGACTCATAATTTAGGTTGCAACAGAGAACCTCCTCCAAAGGTCAACTAGTCCACCCTTGTGCTCAACAAAGATCTAAACAGATCAGTTGACTCAAGGCCACATTCAAAAGATTCTTGAACATCTCCAAGGAAAACAAATCTCACAACTCCTTCAGGATTTAACTCCTCTTATGGCAATTTTTTTCCTAGTATTGAATCAGAATTTCCCATCTTGCAGTTTGTGTCCACTGCTTCTGATCCTGTCACTATGCACTTATAACCAATGTCTAACTCCACCTTCTCTTTATTCCCCGATTGTGGTAGGAAGCCTTTAATTTAAATTGAAAATGTTTCAGTAGCAAATGAAACAATCAGACATTTTTCCATGCAACTTTCTCTAGGTGTACTATTATACTACTGGCCTTCAGAATAACTTGATACACAACTGATTAAACACGTCATGTTCATACACACTCTTGGACAATTACCTCATCATTTTCAGTTGCATACAACACTTCATTACCAGCACTGCCAAATACACAGGCTTGACGAATTAACTTGAGCTCTTCTGGGGAACAGAGAGAAAAAATTGGCCATTTCCCAACATCCAGCATCTTCAGGGCTGACAACAATGTTGCCTCCAAGGCCTGGTATTATAAAAAATGCTATCAAATACCTGCACAGAGAGAAATGCACGCCTTTGCATAGTAAAAAATTAGATAAACACCACCATTTCCTTTTTCAGCCACAAACCAGTATTTCAATTCTACAATACTTGAATGGAAGACATTAAATAAAAAACCAAAATACATCATGAGCTAGAAAGAAAGGATCTATATTCGTGGAGAAAAGTACCATGTAAGAAATTAAACGGTGAGGTCATATTTTGACTATATTCATACAACATAAGTGCTATCTTACAGAATTCAGTGTACAGGATTCCAATATAAAGTGTAAAGTGTATATTCAAAATTTGAAATCTGTGTATTTTCCCCTGATGCTAAAATTGCTATTAAAATAAGAAACCATAAAAGAAGTCTGCCCAAGAATACACTTATCTTTGAGAAATATGCATATTTGTTTTCATGTATGTATTTTTTCTACCTCCAACTTATACAAAGATGTGAATAAATCCTAGTTTGGAGTCAGAAGCATGTTATATCAGCCTTAAGAATATTGCTTTTTCAGTTAGTACCACTTACTACGAAAAAATATACACAGAAATATACATAACATTAGAAATACAAGACTGAAACCCTAAGTTAATCCTAAATTAGACAAATAGCAGCTAATCACACATTTCTTTATATACTATATACTTCTGAGGAGGGGGAAGAAGGATTGGCCATCTCCACAGGAAAAAAAGTTGTGGTTTTGATCACACCAGTTCTTTCCCCATCTCCTCACAGCAAGTAACTGACCAACTTCAGCCAAATTTGCAAGTGAAAGGGAAGTAAGATTCTGCTGACACAATCAGCTTGGCAGCAGGCAGCTGGACAAACAGACATTATGTTATGAAATAAGTCAGCAAGCAAGTAGGTCCAAGCTAATCCTAGCAAATGCTGTTCTCTGTGACACATGGCAGGGTCATAAGGGATGAAGGACCAGAATCCATGCGGAATCAGTCTTCGTTCATCTGCTGCTTGCAGAGTAATTTTTTTTTATGTCAAGAGGTTACCATTTATTCTACAGAGAATTTTAGACCTTCTTAAGATATGATAATAAATACTGAAAGCATCACAGACTACTCTTCCAACTGCATCAACAAAACTGCATCCCACTTCTCAAGACTGCAGAAGCCTGAGATTCAAAAAGACAGCCAGGATGTCCTTAAATTTTACAGATTCCTTTACTGGAATAACATATTGGTTTCTTTACAATGTGGGCTCTAAATTCCAAGTGCTCAGTGGGTCAGAACCCATTAATCTTATATAGAATTTTTTTTTTTTCTGTAACCTCATTCTACAAAGCACTCATGTCCTGCCCTCACTATTAACAGGTTAAAAAAAACCCCAAACTGTAGCATTTCTTAACACTAAAATAATACACTGGAAGAAAAAAATCCCCAACTGCTCTTATAAAAAACAGTGAAGGAAATACTTACGATACTGATCTTAAAAAAAAAAAAAAGAAAGAACCAAAACTTTATCAGACAAAAAAAAAAATCAATAATCTAAATTCTGTCTCTGGAATTATTAGTTACATTCAACTCAGTAAGAGATATTCTTTTAACTTTCAAGACTTTCTCCCTTCACACACTTCTACATTAAATTTTATTTCAAAAATATGAAAACCAGCTTGAACTCTTAGCCTACCAATATTTATATCCCATAATTGATCAGTTCCCTCATTATATAGCACGAAGTCATGAAAGGCAGACATGAATCTCAGATGTTATATGAATATACTGTCCTTCTAATATTTTGTGGATGACTTAAGCAAGATTTCTTCTGCTAGTATTATTTCTTCTACCTATAGCTTTTGTTTTCTGTGTGCCTTGAAAATCACTTGCACGTACTAAGCTACTACTAAATGGAACCTTTTGAGCAGAGCAGTAGAGAATTCTCAATACAAATCGACACTCTGACCTTGGCACTGACTCCTTGAGGTGGAGGTTCATCCTCCATATGGATTTGTATTTGTGTCCCCCTGCAGAGAGAGAACTCTGATTAAAATCATCATATCATATTGCTGCAACAATACTTTCTGAAACCACGCACACTGAATATTAAGCCAGAATGATCTTCTTCTGTGGGGTGAGAGAATAAGAAATACAAAGCTCACTCAGTTTTGCTTTTATATACAACTGTACAATGATCAGTTAGGCAGACTCTGCTCTTCTGTATTGTTACCTAAAATATTAATTCTTGGACAAAACATTTTTTTAAAACAAGTAGGAAAATTAATCAGATTGTGATTGGCAAGAAAGATGTTTTATAAGCACCATACTCCAACATCTTTTTATTGCAGTAAAAATAAATTGAAAATGTTGCTGACAAAATGCTTTAAGACATTTCTTTCAGCAAAGAAAAAGCACATCTCAGAGAATTCAATTTCTGGCTTAAGCTTTCAAATGCTTTTATTCCAGTTCCATTCTGAAGCCAGTGTTAGAGAAACACTTGTTTCTTTACAGGTTAACTGAGACCTGCTGAAAAATTCATTCTGCTTCACAAAATATTGTCAACCCTGTAAATTACCTGTATAATTTCTACGACGTACATCATCAATAGAAACAGATTTTCAGACCAGATGTTTCTTCACAAATATGCACAACTCTACTATCCTAAAATTATTTCCTAACATAAAGCCATGCAACTCTGTTTTCAGTAAAACTACAAAAATGAGAAGCAGCTCTGAAGTTGTACAAGCCTCTTTCATGGAACAATTATGAAAGTTGTACACATCATTTTCTTTGAGGTATATTGGTTCAGACATAGCTAAAAACCTGTTTACTTCTTACATAAAATTACATGTCTGTAAAATTCTGACTACAGGTAGAATAACAGCCAACAAATAAGTTACCGTTTTACCGAGTTAATTTTCAGAGTAATACCACACTAAAACAAGTATCAAATGTAGCTGCATAAAACGACCTTATACTAAATATGTCTCTTACGTAAGACTTCACACCGTAAGACCTAATCCAATGACATAAAATACATGAAATTAGTATGACTTAAGTATTATAAATGTTAATGATTCAACAATGTAATTTACTGAATAAACAAACAAAAATTATTTTCCTGAAACAAATAAAAGCCTGAACAACTGCTGCAGCTCGACCATACTGAATATGCACAACCGTTAAGCTTAAGTTTCAACAAAACCCACAAATCTACACACACAGAGTGTATTTTATACACGTAGTCTGAGACTTTAAATGATGAATTCAGCTCGTGTGTGAAAGTCCACATCGACTTTGAGCTTAAGGCTCCAACACACAACCAAACTGAAATAACTGGAAGCTAAGTTACACTCCCCTTCAACTAGAAAAGACTCAAGGGCTGACTCAGTTGCCTACACGTCAGCACCGACTGCTATTTGAGATGACCTTGGGGATCCCCGACACCAAACGGCGCTGGCAGATATGACACAGGACCCATGGGATATCCACGTATCCATGCCAAGCAGCTAAGAACTAAATGGCACCAGACAGCTCTGCCTGTGCAGCTGAGCAGAGCCCTGAATAAGCACACACAGCCATTTACCAAGCTTTACACCTTCATGGAAAGGTGCTGAGCTCTCGCGGTTAAGCAATTTCTTATTTTCTTCACCATACTTGTTCAAACAACAAGAATGCAACCAGTTGATTTTGTGCACATTATCTCTATTTAAAGTAGAAACAACACCCCTAGTCCAGGCCTTCGCCTGTACTACTGAACTGCAGTTCCGAAACGTTTAATTTCAAGTATGCCAGTAGTACTGCTGTGAAACTGATTATTGAGGCTATCCAATATTTTGCAGCATCAATTTTCAGCACTCCCTAGCAATGCTGACATGTTACCCACTTCTTGACCATCCTCAGCCTACACTCAGACCCCAAGGGAATAATTACTAACTGAATTCTCTAGGTTAAACAAATGTAGAATTCCCTATTTCCTTCCTCAAGCCACTTGACACAAAACTGATACCCATGATTCTTCAGGTTCCGGTATTCCACTTCAATTGCATCTGTTCAGACAAAAGCAGTTTGACTTTAAAAGCAGTTGATTTGTCAGTATAAAGATACATTGGGCTCTAACCACCTCAGTTAACGAATTAAGGGTGCTCCACTTCACTACTTTTCAGATTCCCCACAGTTTTGCCTTGACTTTTCAAGAACCAATATCAGTTACATGCCCTCACAACTCAAAAGTTAGAACATGTTTTATCTTATTTATAACTACAAGAAAATTACCTTGAAACTCCATTTTCAGTTTGCACTGCAAACAAAGCAATAAGAAATTGCTTATTTCTGAGCAATCCCATAGGAGTACATGGGGTGACTCAAATTACGTCAATTTATTCTTTTATTTGAATTCATGTCTTCTAATAAAAGTACATATTGAGTGCCACATATCTGTATCTGCAAAGCTGTTCTTTCTAAAAACCTGTACTTGATTTAAGAGTATATATTCACCCGGGGATCCCAAAAATAGACAGAAAAAAAATTAAGCCTGTTTAAGAACCATTCTTATCCATATACCTTTAAAATATTAGCGATGATTCATATTTGCTTACTTGCAAGAATTTTCCTCCAGAGAAAGAACCATTGTGAATACAGTCAAGCAAAGAAAAAACAGTATTTTCATCAAAAAATGAAAAGACAAAAACCTGCATATTTGAGTAAATCAGGTACAGAAGAAAAACATATCCTAGCTATTTCAGACAAGTTACTGGGTTTGTTCGTCTACTAAATCTTATGAAAAGTGCATAACTGCTAAAACGCCTTACTTTAAAACAGCTAGCCACTACATTTTTAAAAAATGCAACACTTACTTTAGAAAGTAAAAAGGCAAACAAGAAATATTTCTCATGCATGAAAACTTTTTTATAATTTTCACTAGCTGTGTTTCCCCCAAAAAAATTCTCCAGTGCAGCTCTAAAGGAGAAAACATTTTTGTAAACATCCATTTCTTGAGGATGTGCCTTTTGATACAAAAATATTTATACTGAGCTTCCACAAATCTCTTATCTGGAATCCAGGTACAATTAAGAATCTAGACAGCATATTCTGGCAGTCTGAGTTTTGTTTTTGGAAACTGAAAGTTCTGACCCCTGTTTTGGTCCAGCCACAATAGGTCTTTGGGTAAGGCACACATGTTTCTGCAGGACAGGTAAGATTGAGTTAAGGAACATAAATACTAATTCTAATAGCCAAGCTCTGTTAGCAGGACAAGACTATTTAACCCTAAATATTTAGACAGGTTCACTGACTCATCTGAATGTAAACATTCTTGTAGATTCTCTCTCTAGGAACTTGGCAAGCAAACAAAAATTTTCAGAACTCCACTTAGTACTTCCCCCCACTTAACTTGAGCATTTATGAATCTCATCTGCTGAATCAAAGGTCTGTCTGCAGCTTCTTCCCCAAGGACTCTAACCACAGGCTTAGGAAAGATTAGGAAGAAAAAGTCACAGAGAAAAGGGACTTGATGAGACTTTTAGAAAAGGAACCTAACCTTCTCTAACACTCCTGATTTCTCAGCAGTTTCCTATCAGAGCAGTCATGACATGATGCTAACTTGTCCAAGCAATTTTGCAGGAGAGATCAGATCAGCAAGATTGCCAACATGTACTCCTATTGAACAGGTCACATTCCTTTCTAGGAAGACTATTTTTAAAATTATCTTCCTTCTTCATGTACAGTGAAATGTCAGTACTACACCCAGTGCTGACAATAAATTGACAGAACTCAGCTTGTCATTCATTCTTCCACTGATGTGGCATTTTCCATCATCAAGAAATTGCAGACCTTGAGAAACAGCGAGGGGTTGTCTGAAAAACTTCTAACTCCAACTAAAGTACAATCTTCTCTCCTTCCCTTCTTGCTTCATGGCACCAGACTGTGAATTCTTTGCTCCTGACACAAGTTCCACTGTGTGCCTACTCATTACAGAAGCAAATCAACACACAGTTTAGAGGCTAGATCCAAGAAACTTCATTGGCTCCATCTCCAGAGGCAAAACTTCAGTCAAAAGCATCTTGTCAGACATCATCTCTCTTTTGGCATGATATCCAGTTCTACCTGTTGGCTCCAAGAATGGATGTCCAGCATGACCCCACTGACACTTCCAGAGGTTCACATGCAGAATGCATATCCTAAGTGATGGTAAGACAAGTGCTCATATTAAGTTTCTTCATTTTTCTTATTCCTATTCCTGATACTTTTTCCCCTTCAGAAACGTCTATCACCATCACTGATGTAGAATGGTGGATTGTTGACCAGCCAGCAACAAGAGTGGAAGCAAGTGAAAAAAGTCATCATCACCCACCAGAAGGAAAATATTTAAAGCAGAAATAAAAAAATAATCCCAAATTCTTTTCTGTTTCTACAAACCCTACAGTCAATCTGAAAAAATAACCCCACAGCTTTGGCTATCCATCTACTTGACTTAAAAAAAATATTTGAAGAAAGTGGCTAGCAACTACTAAGAAAGAGAACCTATATACCAAACAAATGAAAGACAGAAATACAAAGACAAGAAAACAGTAATGTTTACAAAAAAATTAAGCCTCTAATAGACTTACTAAAATGTCAAAGTCAGCAGCTAAAAAAGCCTGCTAAGAAAATGTCAATCAAAACACATTTTCACTCATAAGTATTTACACTTCTTTCTACACATGCAAAAATACCTTTTGAAAGCAAACAAGTGTTTCAGATCATGGAAACAATGCAAGAACTACTTTCAGTGCTGAAAAGTATTATAGGAAGATGCTGGAGTCATTTTCACAAAATTAGTGGTTTACTTCTCCAGTAAAAGGAAAAAAATATAATGAGCATTATCTCCAGACCTTGAGATGTGTTAAAATAATCAAACATTTTGTCAGACAGTCTCTTGGGAACAAGATGTCATTCCTGCACTGAAATCTAACCTAATGTAATCTAGTGTACCCTATATCTAACCTGAGATGCTAAAGAAAAACATCTGTTCACAATTTTGATGTGGCTAATCCAAGATTTTCAGAAAATTAACTTGAAAACTTCCTTCTCTTTGCTGAATTGTTAGCCAAACTCTAAATATACTTCAGTTCCTATAATCCATACAGACACACAAACATAATAAAACAGAACTGATGCAATTGTTGGCTCTTGCCTATTTTCTATTCTACATAAAACTTCATTTACCATACAACTGATTTGGTACAATTGAAAACTTATCTTCATTTTGACCTTCCAACACGAGAGGTCACGGAATCAGCTTTAGGGAAACAAAATTAATCAAAAGATTAAGTTTAAGAAAAAAAAGACTTTCTTAAAAATACTGACTATGCAACAATTCAAAACAATGCAATAAATATGCAAAAGAAACAGCAATTATTTTTCTAAAGTTAAGGAAGTGTAGTACAAGAAATATTAAAGCTTTAAGAACTTAAGAAGCACCAACAGGTCAGTTGTTCAGGATAAAACATGTACCAGCTTCAGATGTCAGGTGGCATTGTACCTGTGTGTGGGAGCCCGACAAAGACAGAATTTACCTAGGTATAAACACTGAACACATATATATATAAATGCATATCTAAAAATAATATAAATTATATACACACATACACATATACTACACATCACAGGTGTTATATACCTGGAGCAAAGAATTCTGATCATTAAAACTCTTAATGCTGTCTGCATACAAGGATACTGCATGTTACAAAAGAGAGATAAAACAGTAAACAGAATGTGTAAGTGAAACAAAAGTTACCCCACTTCCTCTATCAATAAATGACTGTTAAATACCCAAATGTACTCTTCCAGTCTTCTGACAGGTGAACTGCTGAACATTAAGTGGCAAGAGCAGTGGATCAGACATAACACACAGAGGTTTCCCTGTTAATTATTAAAAAATAATTAAGGGACAAAATGTTATTCTTTCAAGGTAAAAAGTTTGAGCATCTAACATTAAGTCTACCCACTGCAGTAGCCTCCTCCAAACTGCAACAGATGATATGCATCATGATGCCAAGGCCATTTTACCTCATCTTTATCACTCAGTGGTCTTATTTCTATCAATGTTTTCACTTACATGATTAAAGAAGCTTAAAAAAAATACAGTCTATGACTAACCCAGAATTACTTTTGCTGATTCTTACTGTAGAATTGGCACTTTACCTCTTCATTTTCACTATGCTTAACTATCCTTTCCCTAGCCTTTATTTCTAAAATCCTTTTTGATGGTTAGAAGTTGTTTTCAATAGACCTTTTTAAATTTTTTTTTTTGGATATAAATTCCAAATGGACTCTACCTTTGGCATAAAACAGCTTTCTACCTTATTTACTCGTAGGGCTCTGAGCACTCCTGTACAACCAATACCGCTAATTAATCCTCTTGATTTTTCCAGGTTTGCCCTTCTAAAACTAAGAATTTCAAACCTGTTTAGTCACCTATTTTATTTCTATTTATTTAACCTAATTAAAGATCACAAGCTGACTAACGAACCACCTTTTCCCAGAATTTTCACACTGCTTCCCTGAGAGCAAGTCTAAGGCAATTCAGTGCTTATTTGGCAAGCTTACAGCAGTTGTACGTAAGATATCTGGATCACCGTATGTCTAAACAATGCCATCATCTGTATCTACTGGTTGTTCAGCCTGGAGAAGAAGAGGCTCCAGGGAGACCTCATCGTGGCCTTTTAGTACTCAAAGGGGGCTTGTAAAAAAAAGGGAGAGGAACTTTTTACACAGGTAGATATTGATAGGACAAGGGAGAATGGCTTTAAACTACAAGAGGACAGAATCAGATTAGATCTTAAGAAGAAATTCTTTACTCAGACAATGGCGAGGGCACAAACAGTTTGCCGAGAAAAGTTGTGGATGCCTCATCCCTGGCAGTGTTCAAAGCTGCCGGATGGGGCCAGGGGCAATCCTGTCTAGTGAACAGCATTCCTGCCCATGGCAGGGTGGTTGGAACCAGATGATCTTTGAGGTCCCTTCCAACCCAAACCATTCTGTGATTCTACAGTCTAAGAAAGAAATCCATCCGCGACATAATTCCTGACAGTATCTCTCAGTAAGCAATATTCTTATACAAATCCAACTCCCGGGGTCTAGAAGCAGACACCATCAAAAGCTCTTATAATTTTTTTGTCTCAAAGCAATGATACGCTTGACTCTTTTTCTTTATCCACACAGTCTCTTCCTGCTACTTTATGGTCCATCACATCATTCACATCCTGCGTAATTCTGTCACATTTATTTCCTATATCTGGACAGTATTATCTCGTCTATCAACACCGAGCAGGATGATTGTTTCTAAACATTTCCTTTACCCTGTTTGTTTTCACATTCTCCGACACGGAATCATAGAATGGTTTGGGTCGGAAGGGACCATATCATTTCATTCCAACCCCTGCCATGGGCAGGGACACCTTCCACTAGACCACGCTGCTCAGAGTTCCATCCAACCTGGCCTTGAACACCTCCAGGAAAGGGGCATCCAACAGCTTCTCTGAGCAACCTGTTCCAGTACCTCACCAATCACAGTGAAGATTTTTTTCCTAACATCTAATCTAAATGCACTCCCTTTCAATTTGAACCCGTTCCCCCTCGTCCTGTCACCACATTCTCTTGTAAATAGCCTTGCCCCATCTTTCCTCTAAGTTCCCTTCCTGTACTGGAAGGCTCATCGGTTCATCAGCCCAAATGGTTTCTGATGGTGCACAAGCATCACTTCCTACAGACCTTACCCCATTCGTAACCTGAGTAAAACCTCTTTGCTGACTGTGCCTGATACTAGAATTTCACCTGCAAAAGTAAATGCCACGAAATCTTCCCATTTCCCACACAATAAAAAAACGGTGCTTGACTTCCAAAGTGCCCCTTCTTTTCCTTAAAAGCATAAGCGGTCGCCTAGCTCAGTTCGTCTGTAGTGCCGCCACCACCATCACACCTCTGCGCACCTGCGGGCAGCGCGCACCGCCACCACTCAGATGAGACTCCTGACGGAAGTGGAGCACACACAGGCGGACACACAGACACACAGACAGACAGACACACCGCCGTCCCCGTTATCGGCCATTTACAGACAGGGTGCCTGAGAAACGAGGCCCCGGGGACGGCAGCCTCAGCCCGGCCCAGCACACGCAGCACGGGCGGCCGCGCCCTGCCCCAGCCCCGCTCCCCACCGACGGCCGCCCAGGGCAGGGAAGCACAGGGAAGGGGGGGAGCCAACCCCCTTCCCTCCCCTTCCCACCCCCGTGCTCCGCAGCTTACCTTCCTTCCCCGCAGGCGGCGGCGGCCCCGGCTCCTCCCCCCGCTCCAGGGAGCCAAGGGAAGATGCTGCCGCGCTCAGGCGCCTCCTCACCGCGGAGCCGGAGAGGGAGAGGGGAAGGGGAGGGAAGCGGCTGGCGCCTCCCAGAGATCCACCCACTGCAGCAGGATCCTGGGGAGCGGCGGCCGCTGTCCTCCGAGCCCCGCGGGGGTAGGGCCCCACGGCAGAGCGGCAGTGCTGGCTGCCGGGGAGAGCTGCGAGAGAGGCAGGAGCACTCCCAGGGCCTGGCCCTTGTGATGCATGACATGGCTGCTTTGGGAAGAGTCATGCCCAGAGCCAGCACGGCGTCGGGAGAGACACCACCCCTTCCCGCCTCAGAATCACGGAATCGGCTTGGAAAAGACCTCTGAGGTCCTGAGTCCAAGCTGTGACCCAACACCACCATGTCAACTAGACCGGGGCACTAAGTGCCACATCCAGCCTTCCCTTAAACACCTCCAGGGACGGTGATTCCACCAGCTCCCTGGGCAGCCCGTTCCAGGCTGTTGCCGGGGCCAAAATACACGTGTCAGCCACACACTGAGAAGACACACATGGTCGAAGACTGTTGGGGAATGTCAAGTATTGCTATGCCGTTCCAATGTGCAATCATGTATTTTTTTCCCAAAGAAAGTGAGGGAATATTAAGTATTCTATTTCTCCTATGACTTATGTTTAAAATTAAGCACCCCCAAAGAAGATAGACTGGGTAGGTTTTCCTAAAAGCAACAGCTGGGCTGTTTTGCCTGATTGTTTCTCTTACCTTGAGTGTGACAGTACCCTACTATTTTGCTGTGGGAAATACTCACAGACTCTTGCTGCCATACACAATGATATTGTTAAGTTATTTCTGTGGAAACCTTATTCCACAGCAGGAAGTTTGCTCTGGAGCTAAGGAACTGACTTCCTATCAAAAATTAAATTCCTTTATCACCTAGGAAAGGTCTCAGTTTTTCTTGTGGGAATGACAGCTTCATAAGGATGTTTTGACACTTTAAAGATTGATGTACTTGTATGCAAGCTTTTGGCTGTCCAAAAATGAGGTTTGTGTAAGTACCTAAAGTTGCAAAAAAAGCTGTCCTTAGAGTTACCAAAGGAGCAGAGATTCCATATGAGTACGTTCTCCATACTTGCTATGTTGCATGACAGCCTCAGTCTATGGGCTACACGTGCCTTGCATCACGTTCTTCACCTAGGTCATACATGAAGTGCCTGCAGCACTGTGCCGATTACCAGTGCTCTTCCCTAATGTGCTCCCCAATGCACGGAATCAAAGAATCACAGAATGGTTTGGCCTGGAAGGAACCTTAAAGATCATCCAGTTTCCATCCCCCCCACCATGGGCAGGGCTGTCTTCCACTAGACCAAGTGGCTCACAGCCCCGTCCAGCCTGGCCTTGCTGGATCTCAGATGGGTGTGTAAGTATAATAATACACCTGATTTCAGCCAAGCAGGCAGTGGTAGCAAAACCCAGTGGAAGCTGAAGCTATTAATTTTCAGACTGGCAGTAAAGCAAAGAGTAATTGTCCCCTAAAACAAGTTTCGTCTTGGGCTGTGAGCTGTGTACTGATTCTTCAGTGCATATTTTGAAACAATATTGTGTATTTTTCTAGAAGTTATGCTCAGTTTGACTCACGGAAGCGCTGTGTACTGCATCAGGCTGAAGGTCGCACTTAGAAGCAGTGGAACAGGTGGTGTATTTGATCCTCTGATACAAAATGCAGTTTGATACGGTGAAGCCCTTAAACCTAGAAGCAACAGATGTAGCTCTACAAGCAGAGAAAGTGCATTCTGGAACCTTTAGCTAAAGGATTGAGTTCAGTGAACAACAGCTGAATGCCAGAGGATGTAGAAGTGTTAAAGGCTAATTTCATTCATGAATGTGCCAAGGCAAGAATCAACAGTAATTAAAAGGTAATTTGCATCCAGTAATTAGTATTTTTTAGACCAGCTACTAAGATGCTGCATATAATGCTACTATACATTTTGATAGGGATGTTGAAAATGGGATAGGCTGCATGAAGATGATCAATGGTATGAAAATAAAAGATACATAAAGGGATTATTTGTTTAGCTTATTGAAAACAGTTTAAAGGTAATTGCAGTTTATAGCTTCCTTATAATGAGAAAATATGTGGTACTGAGTGGCATTTTAATTTAATGGAAAGAAAAAAAGCCGTTATAAGAAGCAGTGGAGAGAAATTAAAGCCTCAGGAGTTCAAACCAGAAATGGTGCACAAATTTTTGACAGTGAAATTGGAAAGTGGCCTCCATTTTTTATGCCTTCAAGTGAAAACTGGATCCAGTTATTTCTGCCTTTTCTTACACAGTATTTGTTGAACTCCTGCCTCCTTTTCTTCCTTTCATTTGAACTGTCCCTGGGTTGTTTTTCTTCTTTCCTAAATGTAATGCCAAATTTAGAACTCAGCAGCAATGAATGGAAAGGAATGGGAATGGAAAGGAATGCTCATTGCAGGGGGGTTGGACTAGATGACCTTTAAAGGTCCCTTCCAACTCAAAAGTATTCTATGATTGTGTGTTTCTAGTATGTGCCTGTTTCATCTTACAAGCGGTTTGTAGGTCCTTCCAATATTTCAGTTAATGACTAGGATGATGCTCATTCCATTTTTGCTTGACATGAAGCCAGGAAGGACTGATGGTGCACTGCAAGGCAGTCTAATTTTGGCTTTTACACCAGCATCAAATGATTGCACAACAGGTAAATCTCATACTGGGATAAGGAGACCAATGAGCCTCCCAGTCAAAAGGCCTCAAATCTCTCTCAGAGGGTAGGCACTAAGCCTGCTACCTCTCAGTTGAGGGCAACCCCTCTCAGCAGCCTTTGTTTAATTATGTTGATATATGCTGGTTCTGCTTCTCTGATTGGCCCGTGTGATTCCCACCCTGTCCTTTTACCCCTAATATGTCCCCATTCTAGAATGTTCTCCCTTCCCCATTATCCCATTGGCCCTTGTTCCTTGGCCATTCCCTCTATGTTTTCCTATTGGCTCCTGTACCCTGGCCCTGCCTATGCTCCGCCCCAGAGCCCTCAACCCATTGGCCCTGATGGTCTCTCCGCCCCCCCATCCGACCCCATACAAAACCCTGCATCCTCCCCAGTTTTCCTGTCTTCGTTGCTGGATCCTCTGAGTGTGTTGTAGCGATAAATCCGCCCTTGGAACCTACACGGAGCCCCTTCCTGACTCTCTTGTCGTCAGCTTGTCCTGGAACTACTTGCGTGTGTACTTGTGTTTGTGAGTGTGCTGTGGCTTCACTGCAGCGGCTTCCTCAGAGACACTTTCGGAAGGTTGCAGCATTTTACCACCAACACCCACCGTGACACTGGGATGGTCAAAAATAGTATCTTAAGACAGAAAAGAAACATTGCCAGGTTGTGAGAAAATGCTACTGCAAAGAGCAAGGAGAATTTTTGATCACTGCTTGATCAGGAACAAAACTGAAGTAAAGGAGATTCAGCTTTGGCAATAGGGAAAACTGCTCTCACGGTGATAATAGGGAAGTTGGTAATAGATTGCCCCGTGAGGTTGTAGTTTCCATGATCTGAAGTTGTAGACCAAAAATAAAGTAACTTTTGTTGATCCTAATTCAGGTCGTGAAAATTGATCAGATGACCTGCTGAAGTCCTTTCCACTTTTAGGATTATATCATTAGTTCAGTTGAAGTTTCAGTGTACAGGAAATGAAAAAAAAATACAATGAAAGGTATAGAACCTTTAGTTAAAATACGAACAAATAGCAGTTTTTAATCAAAGCAAAAAATCTTTCATATAAATGTTGATTAATAAAAAGATTATTTCACAATAACCTAATCAAAATATTTGAGCAGTTTTAGTGGCTCAGTTCCCTTTAAAAAGCCGTTAAAGTTCACTGTTCTTTTTTGCAGGGATGGAATATTTTAAGAATGGAATAACAGACTGTAAGTTAGATATCATATGGCTAGTACAACAAGTCTAGGAAGAAGCATCTTTTTTGCTTCTATATTCAGTAATGTCTAATAGGTTGATCCTGACAAGTCTTTGTTTATATTCACATGCCAGCTCTGTTGTGATTTTGTGGTACTACCCATTATGTTTGCAACAAATCAGGATTTTCCTAGTTTTGAAAAATCATGATTATGGAAATATAATTCTTCATGATTTTTATTTTGAGTAAGCATTTCAACAGATAATCTCTGAGTCCTCTTCCCCTTGAGTATCATTCTTTTGATGCCTTCAATAGTAGTGGTTTTCAGCCTAATTAATCTTTTTTTATCTTTTCCAGGTATTTTAATAGAAATACTGTTTCACTATCCGTCTCAGTGAGCAAACGATCAAGGTTCCACTACCTCCATGATTACACTGCTTAGATACTACCTATGAAAAATTTGCTTTATTTTTTAATCTGTGAAATACAAACTTTAATGATGTCCATGTAACTTCTGAAAACAGTTTTCTTTCAGAGTTACAGCATACTATGTACAAAGAGGAAAACAGGACAGAAGCTAGATCTGTGACTATTGACATTTCCTATGAGCACTGTCGTTTAATTCCTAGCAAAGATGCTATTTCTAGCACCACAGATATTCTTTTTCCCACAAAAAATGTTACAGACAGGAAATGTTTTGGATAGTGTAAAAATATTTCCTGATAAACATTCTATCACAGCTTGATAACCATTTCCTGTTGGTAGGATTTGTTTTAACTATTGACATTTTGTTTGCTTTCTTGCTATAATTAACACACATATGGGATCTGGCTAAGTGAGCTCATCCTGTTAAACAAAGGTTTTGACAAGTCACACATTTAATTATAATGTCATGCAAGATTTTATATTGTCCATTTCCCTTCATTTCAACTTTGTCTGGAGCAATAAATGAAGGAGCAATACGCGTGCAGCATTCTGGGAACTGGGAATTCCCAGAAGGGTGGAGGTTCCTCAATATTCCAAATAGAGCATTGTCTGCTGTGAGCTCAGTGATTTCAGTAGGCTTCCAAAATAACTTTAGATGAGAAGGTAGGACTTCATGGAGAATCTTGTTGTTTAATACAGACTTGGACTTGAATTGACCTGAAGAATACCGGAAGAAATTTGTCACTTTCTAAGGAGCTTTGTCCTTGCAAACTAATGTTAAAAGGAGACTTCATTCAAGAATTGTACTGTATCAAAATACTTTTTCAGTCAGTAGAACCACTTCTGCCATTTTTGTAGCTACCTACTTACTTTATAAGGGGTGAGGGTATCATGTGCATGCAGCTCAGTCTGGTTCTCAGTCATATGGAGATCGGAGGCGTTTTTAGCTATGCCCCTACTAAACAGCAGATGGCCAGGACATAGCCTCTCTCCCTGCCTGGAGGCATAGCCTGGCTCATGTCCATATTATTTAGGGCTGTATTGCCCTTAAGATCAGATTTGCCAATCAACTCTTTATCTCAAATGGCCCTGGAGCTCCCCTGTGGTGTTTGTCATCCTGTGGCCTTCAAACATAACTTACTTATGTCTGTGGGGGTTTTTTATTCAGTTCATTGTATTTGAAAGTGGCTGTTTATTACCTTTTGTTTAAAAGTTTCACCTCCGGTTTTCTTTCCCACAGTTTTTCAAAAAAAGGCTAAATCAGGTCACTTTAATGAAAGCATGTAGTATTTGAGGGTGCAACACCTGCTGAGATAGCACTGAGGGAGCCTGTAGAGAGCAGACTTGGAGCAGGGTTATCCCTAGAGCCCACTGGAAATGGTGTTTAACGTGCACTACCCTTGAACTGCCCTACTTGCCACAGGCCAAGTCTGCTGGGAAGTCAGCTAACCAGCAGTCTGGGTGATCAGAGTGGTCAGGCATGATGAGTTTAGGGAGTCTGAATACCACTTTGCCTAAAGCTTTATTTCTGTTAGAAAAGCCTGAGGAAAGAAGAATCTGGAAGTCAAGGCTCTGGGAAAAGCCTACATGCGTAGGGCTGAATTTGGAAAAAAAAGGAAAAAAAAATATTGTTGTGTTGTGGATAGGTATATTTTGCATGCACATCCTGAATGTATTCTTGGAAAAATATCTGAGGAAATGGAATCTGAAAGGTGGTATCTTCTGGGGGCTGGTTAGTTTGTTTGTTTGCTTTTAATTACACTGGGAGAGAGTGAATAAAGTATTCTTACAAATAGTTGATCCCAGTCATACAACCCAGTGCTGACTGCACAATCTATTCAGGCATCTAGAAGAAGGTGACATTGATGTAATCATAAGTGTCACTCACTGAGGATGAGTGTGAAAATATGAAGTGTTTGTGGAAGTGGAAAATGAACTCACAACCTTGATTCAGAATTCCAAAAGGAAACAAAATTGGTTGCACTGGATCTAGCAATGGTGAGGCTAAAGTAGATTGATTTTCTATTATTGGACTCAAGCAATAAATAATAAGTAAGGCTAAGTGAATGCTATTTATGGATCATGTATCATATCCATTGTCATCATCTGCTTTCTGTGGAGCAGATATCTTAGTAGCCATTGCCTTTGACCCTCATGAATAAAGCAGTTTCCTATACTAAAAATGTAAAATTTATGGCAGCATATATTTGATGAGGTGTAACATTTTTCACTAAATTGCCTTTAGTTGTGTAACTGTTTTATTGAAAGACAAGGTAATTGCTAATTTTAAGCAAATGCTTCAGCATTGCTCTCAGATATCTTTCTGGCAAGGAACATATACAGTAACCTTATAAGAGGTAATGACTTAAATCTCAGGTTTTGTGGGATTTATATTTCTTGGTGCAAACAATTTAAAAACAGTCTGCATTTATTTTTCATTGGAAGTGATTTGCAAGTCACTCTATGGGCTCTTGAAAAGCTAAACAAAATCAAGCAATTGCTTTTTGGATATGTATTGAAAAGAATGTTACAGATGATAGAAACATCCAATTTTATCAGAAGCCAAGAGTAATATTATGTTATTTATGATTGCTATCAAAATGTGAACTTATAAAATTAATTTTCAGAAGAAGATTTTTTTTTTCTTTTCAATTTACAGCATTAATCCTAGGAGCTTAAAAAAAAGTAGTTTTCCTCCTGCAATTCAACTTTCAGAACTTTCCATTTTAAGATTCTGGAAGTGCTAAAACTTCGCATGAAAAAGTGAAGGGAGAGCAATTGACTGAGATTGCTCCCAAGAGTCTCCTGCTGAGAAATCTCTGAGCTGTGAATGTTCAAAGCCTAGGATAATATTTAAAGGAAGTTTCATATTTACTTACCCTGTTCTTTTCTAGCTCACTGCCAGGGAACAGATTTGTTAGAAGGCCTGGCCCTTTATGGCACTTTTCCCATTCTGTGTCCTCATGTAGAGGATGTTTAATTATGTGTCTAGCTTTTGAGCTAACACTGATACGCACTTTTTACTTCCTGTGAGGAAATGCTCAATGCTTTCTGGGATTGGAGTATTTTTTTGTGTTTTGTTTTTAATGGAATAATTGTTGCTGTTTGTTGATGTAACGATTATTCTCTGTCAAGGTCAGAGGGACTGAAGATTTTTGACTAGTCTAAGAAATTCCGGGTAAGACCAGCTTGGCAGCCAGGCATGCCCAAACCCACACTGAATCTAACACTGAAGGTGTCTTATATACTATTATAATAAAGCATACAGAAATAAATAGCTTTAAAAAGAAAGCATACTATATATTCTGTATAAATGTATTTTATTACCATTAGCAGCATTGTAGTGTTATACCATATGCTCATTATAGAGTATGTACTCCATATATAGGTCTTGATACACTTAAAATGCTACACTAAAATGTGATATAGCAGCTGTAAAGGTGATTTACAGAGCACCACACATAAGGGAAATAGATGGTCATGTTTATTAAACAGCAACATCAAAAAATAAACTGAGAACTTGAAAGGAAGATGAATCAAGCAACAAATCTGGGTCTACTTGAGGAAGTGATCATGTTTTGTTTTCCCCAAAGTGATGTGTAACCATTAGTTCTCGAAATACATGGGGAAAAGAAAATAAACAACTTGCTCAGGGGAAAAAGCTGGAGCAATAAACTGGACACGGACAATTTGAGCTCTCGGCTTCATTTGAAACATTCCTGAAACCCTTAATCTTTCCCAGTGACAGGAGTCTTTGGATCACCACAAGGTTTCAATGTTCTTTTTTGTAGCCGAGGAAATAGCTCACACTGCGCTTCGCAGCCTTTTCATATGTTTCTCTAAGTGCAAGTCATGGTGTGTGACAATTCATCAGTCACCCTGTCAGTTTCTCTTCCAATGGAAAAATGAAGATGGTTCTAAAAAACATTGATGGAAACTCTGCCATTCAGCAGAGCTTTTGCTTTTGTGAGAGAAGTTGGAGCAATAAAGAAGTCTTGCCAAAATGATAATTTTATCCTAATTCTAATGACAAAAACCTTTAATCTAAGTAAAATTAATTTATTGGAGTCATAGATACAAAGTGTGCTTTACAGTTTAGCAATGGAACAGAATAGTTAATCTCAAATTCTTGATTTGTATGGGAAGTGAATTACTTTTTTTTTTTGTTCCACTTAATTTTTTTGTCTTTAAGGGCTATGGTTTTTTTCTTTTATTACTACTGCACATTTATACACCACATGTTCGACAGTATTCCTTCCCTTCTTTCCTCAAGCTCCTACCTTTCCTTTATCATAGTCTTCTTGAAAATCTCACAGATGGGGTAAAATTGCTTTGATTGAATCTTGCCTCTGGCCTGGTCATTAAATAGCCAAAGCAGGGCTCTGATCACCCTACTATAATACAAAACCCACTTGTTAAAAACAATAGATGCAGAAGTCCAGGAAGCACTTTTGATATATAAATCACATTCTTCAGTAGAGTGCTTAGCCCAGACCTGTAATTAAGCACCGAAACAGAATTACCATTTCAGATGTCACTCCTCTCTGCTACTTCCTCTGGGTCTGGGCATCATGCATAAGCACTGCTGTATGGTATAAACAAGTCTTGAGGTCAAGGTTGGGGCACACAACTCTCCTAAGCCAGTGTTCAAGGAATACAAATGATAGTCAATTCCACTTCTTTCAGTACTGGAGATCACCTGGTTTTGTGCTCACCACAACTTTACCTGTGATTAGTGGTGTTCTCTCTTTTATTGTTTTGAGATAAAGACAGAAGGGTCCCAGCTGGTTCTGACTATTCCAGAAATGTGTCTGAATTGGAATCCTCTGGGAGAAGTCTAATCACCCTAAATTAAGTAACTTACCTTGCATCAGTGGACCGGCATTTCTTGTTATCTAAAACATTAAGATCCTACAATGTTAAACATCCTTGTTGTGAACTATTTCCTCTCTCTTCCTTTTCAAATCCAATACAGAGACTCTACTACAAAATGCATTGATCAAAATCACAAAGGGTTTCAGGTGCAGCCAGGAATGTAACAAGGCCTCCCAGGGAAGAGTTCAATGCCTTAAGTAGAGCCTGTTCAGTCTTTCCTTTGTTTTCTAACTTCAGAGAAGAGTTATCAGCATTTGGTGCACTGCTTTGTTATGTAGATGTTGGTTCTACATATTAATTTGTAAAAAGGCTAACATTTGGATAATGGATCCAGTCAGCTTAACACTGAAATCCTTAAAAACTCCTGCTTGTGTCACTTTCAGAAGTTCACCTCTTAGATATGCATTCCACTGACTCCATTTTCAAAGGGCAGACTTGTGTCACTGCTCCATGCCCACATCTTTCTTATCTGTAAATCAGGTTTACCATTACTAAAGGTACTCTATTCATGTGAAGGAGGACTTCAATGACAGAACAACCTTCTAGCCCACAGCCCATTAAATAATTTAATGGGGGCAGATTAAAAAAAAACCAAACAAATAATCAAAACTAAATTAAATTTTAAAAATATGTGTATTAAAGCTAGCATGTGCAACCAGATGGTAGGACTCCAGCTTCCAGGTAACTGGGTACAACATCATGGTTTATGGTAGCCCTGAAGTTACTTAACCCCATCAGATAGGAACAGTTCCCTCCAGGAACATCAGGATGCAGCTGGATCACATCTTGATTAGCTCTTTCCCATCAAGTCCCATGGTCTGGGTGGAGGAGCTGCAGCAGGATCAAGTGTAAACATCTCATTTGGAAGAAAGGGGATGAGCAGCAGAGCTGTGCCCCACTTTAGCTGCTTGCTCTAGCCACTGCCCCCAGCCTGTTCTGGGCACCATCCTTGTAGCAGATGAAAAGAGTGTGAGGAGAAAGGCTCCCTTGGACGATGACCACTAGCCAGGAGATGCTAGGACTTTGTGTATTCAGCTAGAGAAACTCTCTAATGAGACCAGTTTCCTCCCTGAGGAGCCTTCTCTTTCCCCAGGCAAGGAGAATGGTTTTTGAACTTCAATAACTTCTCAAAATGCACAAAGGCTTAGTGTCTCAAGGACTTGACTGTATTTCCCAACCTGAGTCCAAATGCCATTTCCAGATCTGTATGCCTGTGCATCCAAAGCCTTTCTCTCAACTGACATGTGGGCCAATGCAGATTCCAGACCTGAGCTGTGTTGATTGCACCTGAGAGAAGGAGGTCTGACTGTGAGCAGTGTAGGGCAATACAGGCTGGAGACATCTTTCCTGGTGTCAGAGAGCCAGATTTTGTTCGTCTTTCATGTCCAGTTCTGCTTCCCTTTTGAGATAAGATGGACCAAGCAAACCCAAAGAATCCCTGAAATGACCATCTGGAGCTGTGCTCAGCACACCAGTCTTTTCTTGTCCCTATGAGTGCTGGTCAGGATGCAAAAACAAATGAGAACCCAGGCCTTTCAACAGGGCCAGTATCCATCTGGGCTCACTTCCCTGCGACACTCGTGTCTGAGGCTGGGCAATGGCTTTTTGGCAGGTTTCGTAACAGTGTGGAATCAGGAACCGACATTCCATCCAGGTCCCAGCTTCAGTACTTAAGGCCTCTGAGGTTCTCCTCAGACAAGTTAAGTGCTTGTCATTCCTTCCCATGGATCATTAATGGAAGCACTACAGTTTTATGTTTCTGCCACGATAGTTTAACTAGCCAAGAGAATAAAACAAGATTACATCAGCATTGCGGGATTTGCTAGGTAAACCAAAAAATATTAAGATGCCAGCTATTTTGCTAGACAGATTTAAGAGAGCACATCACTAAGTAGAGAACAGACTTGCCTTTAGCACATTTTCAAAATATTTTTTTTGTTTGTTTTGGAACTGCTTATCCATAAAAATGCAACAACTGCCCCTCACATACCTTTCCAAAAAAAACCCCTACCTGAATTAAAAAAAAGGAATGGGCTGTTAATGGAGAAACATGGTAACATTGCAAGCTGTGATTGGTATTGTTGCTGTAAGACAAGTTTGCACTGGAATATCATATATTAAGTATTATTACAACCACATAGAAATTCCAAGTAAAAAGCATCTCTAAGTCATTTATCAGATCCGTGAGATGCCAAGTGCCATTTGCTGCCAGAAAATAAGTTCTGATCACCTCAGAGTTGTAGCCTCTCTAACATTTTAGGGGACATAGGTAGAATATACTTGAAGAATAAATTTGGATTAAGAGGCTTAGGCACAACGTATGTCTGGTACCTAATGCTCAAGGTTCAAGGGCGCACACCAAACCACAACCTCTCATAGTCTTAAAAAAAAACCACTTGAAGATCTCTTTTAAGTTTCTGCTGCAAACCCAAAGCTTAAAGCATTTCTTAAACCTCTCCCTGACCATCTACACTTCTCTCATCCGAATTTAAGGCTGCTTATATGTCGCATCTACCCTGGCTGACAGCAGGGCAAGTGTTCCTCCAGGAAAGACCACGGAGTGTTTTGTTGCTCAGCCATGTGATCCGAGATGGTTTGGAGAGGTCAGGCACAGCAGGGTTGGTCTATAGGGCTGACAAACACCTTAAGAACCCCGTGACAAAGTGTTATGTTTTTCTCTGGACATACGGTTTAGGCTGCCTCAGAAGACTTCCACAGGTTTTTCATGAGCAAGCAGCAAATCCGGCCCCGAGGTAGTTCGAGTTTGCTTTCGCAGAGCAGTGCTGAATAATGAGGTAGGATGTAGCTCCCCCACTATTTTAGTGATGCTCACACTGGACTCCAGAGTGTCTTGCTGCTTCTCTCCCTGCATCCATCGTGTTTAACATAGCTTTGAATCACCCCAGTGCTTATTGGGTTGCAATACAAATGGAATTGCTTGAGTGCTACTGGAGTTATGTGGGTACAAGCAGCAGAACTGAAGAAGAAGGGTACTTAGGTTGAATACTGAAGATTATTTTAATGCTTTGCTTTCAGACCATGAACAGGATTGTATAACCTGATTGCCAACAGTTTCAAGATGATTTACTGAGCAAGGAAGCCCTTCAGGGCTTCCATTCTGTGGTCGTAGGATCACCTTACTTCATGCATGACTGTGACATGAAGGGTGGCCATTCTGCAGCTGCTGGTGATGCGCTAGTGTAGCATCCCACACGCTGTACACAGACACCACAGAGCAGCCAGCTCAGAAGAGGAACGGTGCTGAATGTGGCTCAGTTTTAGTTAAATTCCTTATCATCCTGACCCATGTTATTTCTTCCAGATGGAGCCAATCAAGCTGCTTCAGCCATGAAAAACAGCGATAACAATCAGGAGAAACTCAAAAGCCAGAAGTTATCATGAGCAAATTGCACTGAATAAACAAAGAAAACCAGCTTTACTTAGAATGTGTAACCTGATGTCTATGGTTGCCTTGTCTCTACCACAGCCTACTTTTCAAGTCTTCTGAATGCTTCTGCAAAGGCAATTCCCAAAAAGCCTTTAGACCAGTGGAGCCATGTACAGTTTTCTATAAAAGCATAAAGGAGGGAAGGAAAAATGAAGCCTGGTGGTCTCTTTTACATTATAATGACAGCAAATGAACCATAGAAGACAGTCCACATAAGTCAGTCCCTGGTAGTCCTTCCTGGTAACCACCATTTCGTGTCTGTTTAAAAGTCCCGTGTCCCTTCCCTTACAGAAATTGTTCAGGGGAAGGAAAATTTGCCCTCTGGTTCAGTGCTTTGGTGTTGCCAGGACACAGGTCCATGCAAACAAACTTTAAGCTCTTTAGGGCTAAGCAGTAATTATCCAGCTTTGCCAGCTGACTGGTTGACTTGCTGCCAGGGGACTGAAGCAAGGCTGGAGACTTCTAAGCATATTGCCTGACAAGTGACAGAACATGCAGCAGAGATAAGGGTACAGATTAGCATGGTTCAGTGGACAGAAAAAGAAGCAAAATGGGGCTAAATGGGGTGTGATCAAAATAGATATTTATTCATTGGGTGCAAGCTTCATATAGAGAATCCTGGGATGGAACTATTCAAAATTTCAAGAGAAGTTTCTCCCAGCTGCAGTTTGCCAAAAGTATTTCCTTACTGCATTTTTGTCCCCCGCAGGGGCTTCATATAGAGGGAATTGTTCTTCAGAATATCTTTCTTTGGCTTTTATTCCCCCTTAGTGGAATTTCTTTTTAAGGAAGGGCTATGGTTACAATCCTATCTAAACCGGTTCTCTTCTATCCTCTACCCAATGTTCTAGAAAACTTTAACTTCTTCTATCTGTTTCTTTCAATCTAAATGGCTAATCAAACCTGAAATTTAACTGAGAAAAATCAGTTACAGTGAAGCAAAAAAACAAACTAATATTGGTTTGCCTTTTTCAGTTCTAAATTAGGGATGCAGCTTAACTTCAGTATCACAGCCTAAATTAAGGAAGCTTTAAATTATATTTGAAGCTTCAGTTCGTTCATTGCTCTGCTTGAGCAACGGGAATCTTGATAGGATGGAGTTCTATGAAGCAAGGTAATTAGGAATTAAAATATGAACCAAAAAGTGCTGTTCAAACCATACATTAATCTTCCCAGCACATGCATGCTTTGCCATCTACTCTATGGGAAAATGTTTCAGAGACAGGCAAAAAAACCATAAGCAAATAAATATGGGTAGAAGCAAATATATGTGAAGAATGCCAGGTTAAAAGTGAGTCTTTTTATGACGTGGGATATCAAGAGGAATCTGGCTCTATTCTCCAAAACCAAGAGGCCTCACAGAAGTGTAGACGACTTCTCTTTTTAATGAATCTAAAGTATACCTTCCTTCATGCTGTGAAATGCCAGGATCTCTTAAGCAGGGACTAGAGTTCACAGTGACATGAGCTGAGAGCAATGTTTGTATTTCTCAGTGAGGCCAGATCCAGTCCCCACACAAGCAGACATCATGGGCAGGAGCATCCTTCCTACCTTTAGATATCCACAGGGTAGGCCTATGCAATCACCCATGAATCGTTTCTAGTCAGTGAGGAACAATCCCCATTTTGAGGGGTGATTTACTTTATTTTAGATGTCTCCTGTAGGACAAGGTGAATTAAATCCTGGCAATGGCTCTTTCTCTCTGCTGATATAGCTGTAATTTGGGATGGTGACTGGCACAGAAGTCCTTGTTTGACTGGAAATCCATCACTGGTTACTAGGCTTCATGGGAACATGGCTGTTTACAAGGCAACAGCATGATAACCTGCTGAAATGTACAGAGATTTTGGAAAGTTTTTTGATCATTAGAACTTGATGTTGTCTATCTGGTGATGGATGCAACACTGTAGTGAACTACAGATGATATCTGATGCTTCCAGCTGATTTTCATCAGGACAAATAACTTTCATGCATACATTTTTACTCTGATCTGCACAAAGAATTAAAAATATCTGTTCTCTCACTTGATCAGGAAAAGCTGAACATAATCTTTGAACCCACAGGTTTAATTTTAAATTGATAACTTCTCTGGGCATTTAAATTGCAATTAAGATACTAAACAACATAATTTTAAAAAATCTTGATATGTCTTTAGAACATTGAGATCAAAAATAAAAAAGATAGTGGATATTATTAGTTTCAGTATGTACCAGGTTACTTAAAATGCAAATTGCTTTCTGAAAATTCTTAAACCTGAAGTTCTAATTCTTGATATCTATTCTTGTCACTGACTAGCTCTCTCTTTTTTGGTCATGCTAATAATAATCCTAGTACTGTTTCTCTCTCTTCCTATTTTGTGGATGTTCCTTACTGTCTAATTTTTTCCTGGAGTTTTAAGCCAGCTTTTCTAAAAAAGTAGGGTCCATATGATCACTTCATTTGTTGACCTCTCCCCCTTCCATCCCCTCAGCAAATGACTTTTACATTTCTTGTCCTGTTTCAACCAAATGAAACAGAGGGTAAGAGGTTTCCAGAATAATTACATTCCTTCCAGATATGTGAAGACTGATAGTGAGGAAGAGGAAAGAGCTGGATGAAGGGCTCTGCTGATGGACAAACAAGCGGACCTAGGTCATGACACTGCTTTGGCCCCAGTATGTAATTACTTTTGTGGTCCTTGGAGGACTCCAAGGGGACTTGAAGGGAATTTGAGCTACTCTAGGATGAGCGTTTAAGTGCACATAAAAGGAGGGGACCCAAATCAAGAAGTCTGATTTACTTAATTACTTGTGTCATGAAGCAAGTTCTCTAAATCTCTGCCTTTTTTTGCCCCCTAGCTTGTTTGTCTTTACTTTACCCTGTTTGAATGAACTGATAAGAGCTTTCTAAACTTGTGCAAATATGCAAACAGACTGAAAACAGAGTCCATTTGACCTTGGTTCACTGCCTCAGAATAAGCTTTTCAGGGTGTTTTTAAGAAAAATATCTAAAATTCCGGTAAAAGTGGTCTGCGATCTCAAAGTTTTAACCTGAACTCCTTGAACTCAGAAGCAGGGCTGCTATTTCTGTGCCAGATAATGACACACTGTGGATACACCACAATTAGTGTTACATTTACTCACTTGTAAAGCCTCGAATGGGATTGTGGCTTCTGAGTTTGATATTTTACAAGTGCATGTGTGCAAGAGACAGAATGAGAAACAAACCAAAAGCAAAAAACATTCAATTACGTTTTCTATGTAGATTAGACATGGCCAAGAACTTTTCACCAAAGTGACTGTCAACACAAATTGCCAGTTAGCTGAAATGAAAACTCCTTTTGCACAAATGCATTTGTTTCAGTTTTGTTATTTGCATATGATAGGAAGAAGTCCCGGGCTTGGTCTGCCCTGTGCAGAAACCTGTTGCTGTCTGAAGAAAAGATCCTCTCTGAAAGTTCACATACTGGATGATGAAGCTTGATCCTGGAACGCTTATCACGACCCCCTGCCCAGATGTCCTGCTTGTGGAAGGATCCATGTCAGCCTGGTCACGGGACCTGCTCCTTGCCAAAGCATGGGGTGAGCTACCCACAGCCCCTAAAATGGGCAGAACGGCACCTCCACTCTGGGCTCTAACTCGAACTGGATCTCACTGTGAGAGGGCCTTAGCACTTTGTAAGGAGGAGATCATGATGCATCTGGCACTCATGATTTTGTACTAACTGGGTAAAGCCCTTGGCCCTGTAAAGTTTTTAACCCTCTACCACAGAACAGTCTTTATGCCATTTTGGCTGTGAAAATTAGATTTTTGAAATTCCCACTTTGTTACATCTTGAGGGAATTGAAAGAGAAAAATAATATTCAAAATTAATATGTTTTTTACTCCTTATCTCATATAGACCCTGAAACTTATTTCTTAAAAATTCATAATCTGGTATGGGGATAGACTGGGTAATCTTCTGAGTAGCATAGAATCAAAGAATCATAGAATTATTTAGGTTGGAAAAGACATCTGAGAACGTGGAATCCAGCCATTAACCCGGCACTGCTAAGTCCATCACTAAACCTTGTCCCTATGTGCCACACCTACACATCTTTTAAATACCTCCAGGGATGGTGACTGGGGTTGGTGGCATCAACACAATCTTCCAGTGAAGTGCTGCTGGATTTTGAAGCCTAAATACCCTTTTCCTATTGTTCTTTTCTAGGAGTATTTACAGTATTTTTAAACTTAAAAACTTGGCTTTTTTTCCCAAAAATGGAAATAAGCTATTTTTTTTCTGACAGTTTCATAGATTGTAGTTACTTCAACCTTAACAGAATTTTATATTTTGAACAAAAAATTGTAAGGCATATCATTGTGTTTGGACTGATGGACACCCAGACTTGCAGTGAACCAAGGGAGACAGTGTGATAAATGGGCTTCTGACCTCAAAATTTACATCTGGATTGAAAAGAAAGTGTAAGGCAAAATTTGGAGAAAGAGTTAGTGTAGAGCCTGTTTAAAATAGAGAGAAGATTATGGAGAAAACTTCCTAATTCAACTCCTCTTTGTGCTGGCAGTCTTATTTCAAGGAGTGGCAGAATTATGTCCCATTCCTGCAATGTACAGCTGACACGGGCTGATTACTACAAATTAAGGCAATCTGCAGACTAATTTTAGATGTGTTGAAAGTGAACCAAAGAATCAGGAAGTTGTTGCTTTCAATTTTGTTGTAAGCCTGTTCTCTCTTAGGGAGAATTGCATGATATATATGCATTTGTTCATAGCAAAGTACATCAGATACACAGTATTTCATCATCTGTGGTCTCACAGGCCACATGCCAGTGAAAAATAATTACAGACATTGGGTTTGATGGCATTTATGCCCAAGATGCTAGGTCCAGCACCTGTGTTTCTGAACAAACAGGCAGGGAGGGATGAAAAGGCACAACTCATGGGATCTAAGCAACTGTGGCACACAGGAGAAAAGAGGGAGCTCATCATGTCCTTGCAGTCAGGAGCAGTTCTGCTGACAGCAACCAATTCCTGTTCCATGGGATCTGCACCCACACTCTGCCTTTGCTCTCAGCAGGTTGTATAAGCACAATCAAGCTCTTATTTTCATGTAGGTATAAGTTTTTGAAATAGTGACTTTTTAAGCTAGACCTTTGATGTAGGATCCTTCTGCATGAATCGGACAGTGTTGTGTCAATGCCTGTGTCTGAGCTGGTTGTGAGTCACTAGAGAGGGACAGTGGTGTTGGGGCTTGATTCCTTTTTATATGTCTCAGTTAGGTCAGATGCACTGCCTTAGACATGCCTGCTCACTTACTTTAAAGAAAGCATGTGAGATTAATAAAACTACACAGATTATAACTTGTGTACAATTTGGCACCAACAGGAATTCTATTGCAGAAACAGTGCCACCTTACAAGCAAATTTTAATTTTTCGTATTACTGTAAGAGTGTCTTTCTGTTTGCTTGGAATTCACAGTAAGACAGTGTTTAGATTGGAATTGCCACTCAGAATTAAAAGGCACATTGAACATTTCCTGTGACCCTAGCCAGCACTGTATGAATTGAATCAGATCATGGATGTAATAAGATATTCAGTCTGAAATAACTGAAAACAGGAGAGCAGTGCCAACACTTAGAGCTACTGCAGAGGGAGGAATTACTGAGTTGAAGCAGAATGGTTTTGAAGTTTGACTCCTGGCCACAAATGAGCCAGTAATTAGACCATGGAGAAAAATTTTGACAGACCATAGATGGATGTAGATTCAAAAAATAAATAAAGGAAGAGGTGAGCCTTAATTTTACTAAAGCTTCAAGTCTATAATTGGTTCTAGATTTTATTCTAGATTGTCTGTAATTCAGTAATTCCCGTTGTGTTCCTGGAAGAGCACAAGAAAGAGCAGGACAGGTAGAGTGCATGACACCGTGCAGCTGTGTTTGCATTGTGAAGCACAGCACTGTTTGCTGTACCAGTCTCTGGGTGTTGTCAATAGCTGTAACTTGTCACTCTGCTTATATTTGATGGGAGATGTTGGAAATGGAAGCAAAATCATCTTTCCTAAAACATCTTTTATTCCAGTAAAGCTTCACCAAAATAGTTTGCTGTAACATGGCTGCTTTCCTAATGTAACATTAGTAACCAAAGGTTTAACTCAAATATTCATACTCGAGTGTGTAAATCATTGCAGCAACTAATTCCCTTAGCAGGGAGAACTACAGGAAGAATGATACTGTATGCAATTCAATCCAGAGACAGTGATATTTATATAATTATACTATATAAATAATGTTTCCATATACAATTGTATATGTTCCAGGTATGCAGTGATGTGGCTTCTCCACCCAGAGCTGCAGGAAAAGGGGAAGATGAGAAGAGGCACCTCAGCAACAGTTCTGGCCAAAGGCATTTTGCTGGTGATGCTGCTGCAGGCTGAAACTTTCTCTGGCTCCTGGGAAAGCTCCTTTTGAAGCTGCTCAACACCACTTTTTAGGAATGGACTCTATGTCCTCTCTGGAAACAGCTGTTCTTGAATTAGGGGACTTGTTTGTAACCTCTTTTTCAGCCTCAAAAGGGAGTATCTCAGTTCCCTTTAACACAGGTACAGAACAGAGGTCTGTCAAAGCCACATTTCTTCCTCTCACAAAAACTAAAGTAAAAGCAGAATCCAGTCATCACTGGGATATTGCTATTTCCTCTAAAAAAACCTGTTCTTTCAGGTATGTTTTTATTACCTAATGCTACTCCTAAATATACTGTGTATTATAATATACTTCGGCATATTGTGTTTAAAATAAGAGATTGTATGATCTAAAACCTAGCTCACACATTCGAAGAGCAATTCTGAAGTTTAAAGAAATCCTGTATCCAACTGAAAACTGAAAATTGAAAGGTAACAAAAAGAAAAAAGGCCAAGTTTTACAACTGGTCTTTGGTAACCATTTTGGCCAATAAGTTGAGACTGACGTATTTAGAGCTAGCAACAGAGACAGCCTGAATACATGAGAGCTATCTGCACATCTGGCACACCAAGCTATGCTTAAGGAGCATGAATGCTTTGGACCCAACCTCTAAAAAGTTAGGAAATGCCAGAAAAAAAAAAGCACAGGCAACCTTAATTTTTCCCCTTTGTACACACATGTTATAAAATGAACTTTAGCTGTTACTTTTCCTCCACAGAATTTCTGCCTTGATCTGCACAAAGAGGAAGAGTGCTGATTGTTCAAGAGCTGCTCCTCAGCAGTTTGTTTTGTCCTGCTTTAGCCTTCAGCCTTTGGCCTGATTTACTGGCACTGGAATTAGAGGACAGTTGTCCACAGCTCCCTCTGGAGTCAGTGGAGAGACATTAGTGCTTCCTCAGAGTTTTTCAGTTCAGTGTAGATTTCAAGTTACTTTCTCAAAGCATTTCTTTCTCACCTTTGTGCAGCAGGGAGCCTAAGGTGAATAAGAGCCTAAGGTGAATCATGCACTTTAAACGAGCATTTATTTAGGGGAAAAAAAAGCTGCTCCATAAGCCTTGTTTACAGAAATGGTTCTGTTCCTTTTCTCCAAACAATGGTTAATTTCCCTATGTGATTTGCCATGATACATATTGCTTCGGTATTTCAATGCTTTCCAAATTATAACTTTTTTTCAAGGTCCTCTAAAATGAGGGGACAACACAACTCCCATTTGTCTGCTGAGAGCTGATATCCTGAGTAACAATAAAAAGGCCCTGTTAATTATGGCTTCTGTGTACTGTGCATTATATGTAAATTAAGAGGGAGTTCTCATTGCCTTTGGCTGTAGCTCTGTGTCAATACCTGACATCCAGATCAGCTCACAGGATTCAGGGCAAGCCCAGAAAAATGAGCTTTGTGAGCCGCCATGAGTGGTCTGAAGTAGACGATCTGCCCATCACCTTTCAGGATGCTGTCTCCTGGAAAGGGCAGAGTTTCCTTCTTCACAGCATCTTTCCATTGGCTGAACTGTATGGCTTTCTTCTCCTTCCCTTACCTCATTCATCAGTTGTCTTACAATTTCTGTTAGTTCAGGTCTTCCTGCTCCAGGTCTGCCTTCCTCTTGGCCCCATTCACTTCTCCAGCTGCCTCAGTCTCGGCTTTTATTCCCCTGAGCCAAATCAGGAAACTTCCTCAGCTACCTCAGTACAGTGGAAGGGTCTCCCAGGAATAGCTCTTTACAGGAATCTTCTTTAAAATGTTGTCTTGGCATTAAGTAACCATCTTGGCTCCTGTTTGAAGCTGCATCTGAAATATAGAATATCCAGCAGTGCATAGGTCAGCTCCAGCACTGAGTTGAGACTCTTGGTTCAGATAAATTATCTTCCACTTGCAGTAGTTTTTCTTGTCACATTTTGGCTTTGCTTGTAGGTTTCTCATCCAAAGAAAAGCCTGACCTCATTAAAATATTGGCCCTATGGACTTTGTGTCATGTCATGACTGCTATTACTTTATGCTTACCACAGGGGAAAAGAGTGTGCCAGCCTTCAAAGTTCAGAGGTAGAATCAAACACGACTGCCAACTTTCCTACATTTCAGGTTTTCCATATCGATATCTTGAACCAAGTCGGTATGTTTTGAAAATTCAGAGACCAGAAAGTCTGGAGTCCACTTTTGTATTTTAATTTAATCTCAGTGCTCTCGGAATTAAACACACAGAATTCCATCTGATTAGATTGAGTTTGGACGTAGTGCCAACAAAACACTTACTTTAGCTAGGAATGACTTGGATAACTCATGGTAAGAGTGTAACACTGAAGTTAGAAGCTTAGTTAAACAGAAATCGGGAGGGAGAGTTAATGTTTATAATTGTTACGATACATTAAAATAAAATCACAAAGAATAACTTTGTATTAGCTTATTATGTTTTTCATGCTCACAAGCTGCTTTTCAGGCCAAAAGAAGAGAAAGAGCAGATGTAGATTCAATGGGTTTGGGGGGCATTTCAAAAGCATTCCTCAGCCATTGCCTTTTAAGGCCCAAATCATCTAATTTTCTGGATATTTTGTGGCTATTCCCCACAGGTCAATCATCAGTTAATTTATATCTATGTCATTATGCCTATATTAGGATCTTGAAAGCTCTCAGCGATCTTACAGATCTCTCATGAGAGCTGCTGTTTCAAAGACAGACGGTCGATACTTCCCTTACAACACCTCAAGCAGGGTCTCAGCTGCCTTGGCCTCTCAAGGTGCCCTGTCTGCACTGCAGCAGTGACCAGCTGACACGGTCAGCAGCGTGCAGCTCAAAACCACAGCCTCGTCCAGCTGGTCATTTGGCAGCCACAGAGGTAGATGCATCATACTCGCATACTTTCACTCAGCTACTCCCACGTTGCTGGTAAAACTGTCCCTGGTGTTTCTAGTAGCTAACTCTGTGAACCTACGTGACCCTGTAATACGACCCTCGTTTAAGGCTTCTGCCCTGGGTTTTGCTGAGTGAATGAATGCACGAGGCACATAAATCACACATAAACCTTCTGGTAAATAGGCATTTAAAGCTCTCCTTGTTTAGTACCATCTTGCCTAAATGTTCTGTACTGGAACCACCAATTGTAATACTTTTATATTTTCTTTCTGCTTTTTTTTGGCCAGTTTATGGATTGAACACATTCCCTGAGCAACATGGATGTGTAGGCAGGTTTTGAACCCAGAAATTATGGCCTGTCTAGTCTCGTGGAAACACGCTAGAGACTTTCTACCACAGTTATGAAATTTGTTGACTCAAGCACACAAAAGAATCAAACTGAAAGTCATTTGAACCCAGGCGGATGTCAGATGGAATTTAAACCTGAAAGAGGGCATCTGCTAAAGACCTTGATTTGTCCTTTGTAAGTGAAAGGACAGAACAGTTTCTTTATTGAAAGTGGAGCTAAGAAGTGCGGTCAGTTCTTCTGTCTTTAGCACAACAACACATGAAGAGAGGATTGCAAAATTACAGAAACTTGTAGAAACACAGCTGAAGCAGATGCTTTCAAGACATGGCAGTTGCAGATGGGAATTCCCAGCTCGTGGGATATCTCAGACAGCTGATTCTCTGGTTCCTGGTAATCAGGCTAGTTTGAGCTGTGCTAGGGCTCATCTGGTCTGGTCTTTCTCCTGTATCACTCTATTAGCAGATGGGACAAGCTGCATCTGCTGTATCTCGTCGTTGCAGTAATGTCATGCAGCATCTCCCTCATGGAAAGAGGGGAGAGACTCCATGTACCCATTATATATCTGAGTGGTGACTGTTGTGTCACAAGGTTCAGTAATGTCCAAAGTGTTTGTGAATACCAGACTGCAATAAGGACAGCATGAAGAGTTATTTTTCAACATGCCACCAAAACCAATTCTGTTTCCCACCTTTGCTCTCCCATCTGGAAATGGTTCCTAATCTGTCCTAAATTGTCTGCTGTGGCAAAGAAAGAAAAAAAGCCATCATTCCCCGCTTGCTCCTCCTCAAACCTCCCGAGCAGGAAGCCACAGTGACACAGACCTCTGCAACTCATAGTGCTTCTGTCAGCCTTGCTGTGGCCCTCCCAGTGACAGGAAAAGTGGGAGCAGGAGCTGCCTAAGTCTCCCCTTAAAATTCCTGCTTCATGGAGCAGAAACATCTAGGGTCTAAGTAATATGAAACATATGTGTAAAAACAGGATTAAGACACTTTTAAGTATTTTTAGAGTCACTGAGGGTTGGAAAAGCAGAGAACACTTTTCACTGAAATGTGTCCTTGTAATTCATAAAAATACTGTGGATGCCTTTTACACTCTGTAAACCAGGCTGAGCTGCTTTTTATGCTCCACTTCACTTTTTTTTTTTGGTGTGTGTTTTATTCCTCTTCTAGATGGCGCTAGTGTCTCATTACTGATACGGCTCCTTTCTCTCTATGTATTTTACTTTTGTTTTTATTTTAATGATTGCTTATGTAAAGGACTAAAATAGGTATTTGCCAAGACTCAGGTTTGCATCCTTTTCTGCTAGCTTTTTCCAGTGGTTATTATTTTTCACATAGTCTTGACTTTATGGCATAGAATATCTTCTACAGGTGTTCATGTTTTTAGTATATCTTTTACACCTCTTTTATGCCTTATTATTGTTAAATGGAACATGCCAGTTAACATGAAATATGAAAGAAGATTAATGATGTTATTCCAATTTTTCCATGCTCCTGGGCCCTCAGGAGAGCAGCCTCATAGGAACAGACCTTCTCTAAGAGCAGTAGGAAGCCTGTGTGTGCTGAGGCATTGCAGTTCATGTGTAAGGCAGAAATCAGGGTATTTGTGGTATCCTTTCACATGGAGCTGATGCAGTTCAGTTTGTCTTCTCTGTGTCACTGTAGTTTTAAATGCTTTACCACCTAGTGCAGATTGTTCTTCCTGCAGGATGCATGTCTCTGGTTACAAAGAAACGCTGTTTTCCACAGTCAGTTTTTTCAAGAAAAGCTGATCCCTTTCACTTTCAGATAAATCACACAAAGACCCAAGAAAAGGAGCTGTTAGGTAAAAAAAGCTATTCCTTAAAGTAATGTTTTTTGTTACAAGGGTGATGTTGCTTTCTAAAGTCTGGACCAACATTATTTTGTCTACCCACCCTGCCTAACAGATTTTTTAATTATATTGCTCTGCTAGTCAAAATCCATACCTGTTGTGAGGTTTTCTACAGCATGTGTCATCCAAAACCCCAAATGCCCTCAGTGGAACCGGGGTTTTCTGGCTTTTCTAGTAGGAACATTGAAAGAAGAAGGAGGATTTTGCAGCATACCTGAGGGTTAATCACGGTTTTCATCATTTTGATTTCTTTCAGGATTTCATTCCCCATTGGCAATCTTGAGCTGAAAACATCTGTCTGTGACTCACTGCTTTGATGCTGAGATTTGTTTCAGCAGCCAGCAGCCGCCTGGGTGGCACAGGGAAGAGGTGGCTTTGCTGTAGCAGGTGTCTGTGCCCTGGACCTGGTGCTTTTCTACCCAGCTTCTAGGATGGTTGTTGCTCTGCACCTTCAATATCTCAAGACCCCTGCCTTGGTAGTGCTGAGGGCCTGCCCTCATTTGCAGCCCTGCAGCCTGCATTTTACTCTGAGCTCTGCAACCTCTCCCCACAGCTGTTGTGGTAGCAGATTTCAGAGCTTCTGAAGTGGGGCCTTTCCCCTGTTGGACTCATGCATTTGTTGTTTTTCATGCTCCTTCCATTGTTTTTGTACCTGCAAACCCAGACATGGTTATAATGTATTTTCACAGGAGACAATTTCCACTGACATGAGTCTGCCACCTTATTTCCCCTTTTTCCTTATCTCTCATTTTGTAGAGTTTTGGTTTGAATCAGAGAAAACCAAAACATAGTTTGTGGTAAAGTAGATAGAAATAATTTAAATACTCAATGAATATTATCCAGTAATTTACATGCAATGCTTTCACCTAAGGGACAACCAGAGGAGGATGTTCCTCTCAGTCTCCGTCACTGCTCTTCCTGACTGGTCACTCAGACAGTTTTCATTTTCTCCCTTCTCTCTCCTGTGGTGTTTTTTTGTTTCTTCCAAAAACAAACTTTCAGCATTAGAGCAGATGTCAGCCATTAGCTGCAGACCCTGCAAACAGAACTGCACATGCACCTCTCCGAATGTTCTTTGTGCAACTTAAGCACAAAGATGGCAGGCAGCCCTCTGCCATTCTGCAGTGACACTGTGGTGTCCCTAAAAATAGCCCACATGCTTCAACCATATGAAAGACCAAGACTTCCTGGCCTCTCTTTCAACATACATTAAAGAGAGAGAGAATACAAGTGTATATAAAAGCAAGTTTTGAGTTCAGACTGAGAAAGGCTTCATTGACGAATTTTAATCCTAAAGCCACTTCAGTAAAAAAAAAAGCACTGTTTTAATCCAGATGATTGCAAAGTGTCATATGAACCACTCTACACGTAAGAACTTGCTTTCTTCCTTTAACAGGAACTGGCAGGGACTTTGCTAACTCTGTAGATATAAATGGAGATCAAAGAATGCTCACACCCACAGATCACACATAATTCAGCAGATTACTGGAAAAGTTAAAAACCCCTTAATCAAATAGCAAATGGCAAAATTATATGACAAATAGGCACCCATTAAGAGACTGCAAGAACCAGCATGCCTGAAATTCTGCTCTCCCTATTCACACCAATTCTCCCTGTTCAGACCAATTCACTTAGCAAGCAGATTGACACCTCTTTGAGAAGTAATTCCAAGTCAGTTTTTAGGTATTTTTAGTATTTCTATAACACATTTGCTCCATTTTCCAAACACACAAGTGAGAAGTCTGACCTTTTCAAAGATGAACTGAAGCTTCACTGTGAACAGCTCTGGCTAATAGAGGCTTTGCCATCCCATGTCTTGAATTACATCAAATCTGTTAGGAGAAGCTAATAAAGTCAGCTACAAGAAGGGGCAAGAGGCTTGTGGCTAACAAATTATCCAATTTTATGTGAGTTATTTAAGCTTTCGGGCACTGTGGCTGCATGTGCTGGCATTCTGCCTATATTTTCACCGGTACCACCCTGTCAGCAGTACCCCAGACCAAATCCTGCATCATTCCTGCATCACTCCATGCTTTCCAAGTGCTGTCACACACCAGAACAGCTGAGCTCCTCTCTTCTGCTGTCAAGGACAGACTTTCCCAGTAGGACACAGCTGGCACATCTGGCCTTGCTCAGACCTTGCACCACCCCTCAATGGCATCTCCTGCCTCAGTGCTGCCCCACTGCCAAGGGACTCAAATTTACCTCACAGCAGGTATGTGCCTGAAGAGATTTTATGCTTGAGTGGCTGCTATTTGCATCCACAGCCTGTCCTGGCTTGAACGTGTGTCATCACCCTCCCAACATTTTGACAGAGACAACACAGATAGACAGGCCTTTAGGGCACAGAGCATTGCAGCACATGGCCAGATTTAAAGAACAGATGGAGACAGAAAACCCAAACAACAGAATTGAAACCCTGATTTTGCCTTGGTGATCTCCCCTGGAATGTGGGTTGAGTGTACATGTGTCTGACTTCTCCCACAAGTTCCACTTGGGCACACAGGGAGGTGTGCATCTTTCTTTGGGGAGCCTCTCTATGCCACGGACTAGGGATGCAGTGAGATCTGTGGAGCTGTGGCCATCAAAGATTCTCTTGATGTTGCCTGTCTCCTGCTGAAGTGCCCTGGGCAGGCTCCCCTTGGGCACTCATTGTACCAGACTGCAGACACAGGCTTGTGGTGGCTTCTGCAGGGCTTTCTCAGGAGACTGCTCATGAGAGCCCTGGCTTTGCCTGCAGTGTCTGTGAGTAAGGAAGGAGAACAAATGTGTTAAGCCTGGGAGGGGAAGTGGAAATGAAATGTGTATTGCTTGACTGTGTGTGCCTTGCATCCTGACTTGTTGCATTAGAGCTCCCCAATCCCACACCGTTCCTTCATCACACCCAAGTATAAATCCCCAAGGACAGTTGTTCCCCCTCTCCCACGGCCTGGGCATGTGGTCTGTCATGTCCACGGGTGCTCCTGAGTTGTGCTGCTTTTGTCTGAGGCTTGAAAGCTCCTTTGGAAGAAGGCCTTCAGGCCTTTGTCCCGTGGCAGAAGAAGCCCTCAGTGTGCTGGTGGTTTGTTGGTTTGTCTGCGTTATCTCATGGCCACCTGCTCTTGTTCTCCCTTGTTTAGTGACAGGAGGAGGCCACCTTGGTGAAAGCAATGTTTTCGTGTGCTGAGGCACAATAGGAACTAGTCGGAATGGAGTAAATCCTTCCCAGCACTTCCAAAATAAGTTAGGGCTTAGAATTTTACACAGAAACTATATACAATGTTGTTAGTAGATGGTGGCCAAGAGCACATTTGGCTTCTAGATACAGCATGAGCAGTTTGGACTAAATTTACTTTCAAACATTAAAATTATAAAGTTCTTCAGAAAGTGCATGATGGTAACAATCCATTCCTAAAACCAAGAAAGAAGAAAGTGACAAATGACAAGTGAGGAAGGTTTGTATCTTTCAAGCCAACATCTCTTCTGAGACATAAACAAGACATGTAATAGCTTCTAGGATATAACACACTTACTGACCTGGTCAGGAAAATGAGAGTTCCAAGATTAGCTGAGTAATCTAAAATAATTTTAGTCTTTTTGTTAAATTTTGTCAGAATTAACTGCAGATATAAATTATTTTCTTTTTGATTTCTGGTTCCTGTAGAGGGTGTTGAAGTACTTCTTAATGCAGTGTCTGCATATGCTTGTTTTGGTGGTTCATAAAACTGCGGATATATTAAAATATGTCTTCTGCAACCACAACTCTGCTTTCAGTTCTTTGCTCAGGCTTGTTTTTCAGATTTTTTTTCCTCTGTCTACACAGAAATATTACTGAACTGGAGACCTGAAATGCAAGGACCACTGTATTGAGGAGGCCACCATCCATATTTTGGCCCTTTAAAATTAAACCGCACCAGTCTAATTTCTTTGGATCACTCCAGCTCTGCTGGACTATTCAGTTCAGGGGCTGCAGCACCCCTGGGATCCTTGAAGACTCTGTCCCTTCTGACAGTCAGGGATTTGTCACCTCTCAGATCATTCTTGGCATATCATCTCTCACTCACAGTAAACCCAGCAAAGCCCATCACTCTTCATTAGCACCTGGCAAGGAAAGAGAGCAAGCACAAAATGAACTTGGTGCACTTTGTGACATTGTCCTCCAGCCTTGGCTTGGGAGCTGACGTGCTGGGCACAGTACAACCATCATTTGCAATAGAACAGTACTGGAGGGACTATTTTAGGTGCCATATAATTTACCCATAGTTAGGAACCAGAAACACATCCAATTGAAAAGAAAATACTGCATTTTGAGAATCAGAGTCTCTGTGCCTTAACAGACAGTTCTGTATTTTGCAATCTTCATTTTCCTGGACACTTCAGGTAGGCAGTGCAGTTACCAATGTACCAGAGTGTGGGAAGGAAGCACTCTAAGTGAAATCTCTTTTAGATATTTCCCTAAATAGATATATTTTGGCTGTTCCTTGATATTTTCCAGACTTATTTTCTATATCTTTATGAAGACAGCTGCTTAGTAGAAGTTCCTTCCACAGGTAGGCTGGAAAGGAAAGATCTACAAAGTCCCTCAAACATTACTTTCTTCTGTCATGTAATCATAATGAGACAACAGCCCAAACTTATTTCAAAATTACTAACCTTACCTTTTATTCACTCTCATGATTTTCTCACTGATGAAGCCATGATTTTAATGTGTATCAGAAATGAATGCATATTGATTCACTTCAAAGAACCTTTCTTACCTCATAGTTAAGTAATTTTGCCTTTAAAAAAGATCCTTTCCTATTCCTCCATGCATGCACTAGACATCTGTAGTTTTAGTTTGCTGACTGCTTAGATCAAAGTCTTCAAGCCATTTTCTGAAAGCTTTTTGTTGCTTTTGCTAGTAAGTTGCCAAGAACAACCAGTCTTAAAACAGAAATAGATCCAAGTGAATTTCAGTAGACAAAGATGTGGTTTAGCTTGGTAGTCCAGCTCCTCAGTCAGATGCACTGTAAAACAACTCAGGCTGTTCCTTCAGCTTATTTTGGGAGTTTTACAGTAGTTTATATAAGAAAGCCATCTGCATGTAGTAAACTTGGGTTTGTGCCCATACCCTGCTTAGTGAAATATCACTGCCTCACCTGCCAGAGGTACAGTCACAAAGATGAGACATCAAAGTGTCAGTTCAAGACTCGCTCTGGAGTCAAAATGAAGGTTACCTTAATAGAATACCCAGTCTTCTGGACAGAAGAGCCACAGATGAGTGAGTTGTAAGACTAGTCATCATTTTCCTTTGTGCACATTTTGCTCGTACTTCTGCAAGGCTTTGCTCACCCCAGCTGCACAGGTTACGTTGGCTCAGGCAAGTAATTCTTTCAGCAGACTTCAAGCAGCACCCTATGCCAACAGACAAGTGTTTGTGCATCACCGGAAACAAAGTACCAATGGGCACCTTTTATATTAACTGGAATATTGTCTATCAGTATTCTGATATTGTTGTTTTCTCTGCTGCAGTCGAATCAAAAAAGTTCATACCCCCAGTAGTGTTCTCTGCATGTTTGTTGCACTGAGGGAAAGGGGAATAGGGGCTCGCTGGCTCATTTATTCATCATCGTGGATTTGAGGTACAATTTAGTAATGTCTCCCAAAAAAGCAACTCCTTTGGCAAAGTCTCTCTTCTCCTGGACATCGCCACTTAGGTTTTTCTCTCTTTTGCCTTTAATGGGAAATGTTTCAAGTCCCATTACTGCTGAATCAGTATGCATGCCTGCCAAGTGGCAGTGGTTTAGTAAAATCTCCTTGTAATCTACTCCATGGACAAGATATTTATATTAAAGGTAGGAATGCTCAGTTCATTGCAATTAGTGTTGGTGCCTTTGCATGGTAGGCAATTATTAGTATATTTTTCAATGTCTTTTCCCTGCTTTGGGAGCCACCCTAAATTGTTTTTGCAGCCAAGGAGCCTCTCCCTCAATTCAGATCTGTCTGTTTTCTTATAAACTCATTTCTTATTTACTCAGAAATCTGCTGTTTTCCAACCAGATCATGCCTCAGCTCTTGTCCAGAATCTTTGAATTACCAGAGAAGATGAGTCTGCTCTGATAGGTTTTAGTAATTCCTCTTTTTCAGCTCACTTCCCAGACCCATACCAATTCCCATGGTTCTGGCTATACCAGTAAGTGTGGTTAACCATCCTCTCACACTAAGCTGAACTGCCCGCGTACATGTTGCAAAACTTTGCCTCAGTCTTTATGACCCTCTGTTTTTGAAATGACCTATCATAATGACCCTGGTAATTTCCAAAACATACATGGAAATTGGAAGACCCCAGGCTGGCACCCCCAGAAACAGATTGTTTTAACCATTTAGCACTGTAGACCATCTGGGAACATTTCTGACATTTGAGAGTATCTGTGGGCATGTATCGTTTCATTCTTCTAATTGTAGCCTGCATGTCTTAAAACAGCTGTTTCATAGACTCTTGCTCTTTCTAGAAATATCCATTTATGAGATTTCCCAATGGGGGGTTTTCCAGAAATAACATCTAAGGTTAGCATTTTTTCTACTGCAAATGCTACTAGTGTTTACTGTTCATCTCAAATCTTAAATACACATTGGTAATTGCTGCCAGAACCTCCTCACCTCTGTTTGGGAAGATCCCAGGGACAGCTTTCAGTGGACGCAGCACACTGATGACCCTGCTGACAGTCTTCCCCTGCCTCAGAAGCTGAGGATATTTCTTTTCTCACTGTACTCCCCTGGTGTACCCAGTCTTGTCTATCTGTTGCAGACTTTCTTTGGTATCCTTACTACAGCTGGGTGAAATCTGTTAATAAACCTATTCTTTCCTTCGTTTCTTGATTTAAGAGGTCACCCTCAGCAATTTACATACCTTGGGTCTTGTTCTCCTGTGTAAGGAAATAAGAGATGGGATGGAGTTGAGCTGTGGGCTGTGGGATGCGCCTGCAGGAGCACATGCAGCACAAAGGAGCACATGGCAGCACAGAGAGGTTTGTCTCCTCTGGACCCTGGAGGAGGCATCACGTGCAGAATCCTACGGAGAGGAGCCTGCTGGGAGCTGACAGATGGGTGAACAGTGCGTGATCACCCCAGAGAAGGACATTCAGAAAGTGTGCTGCTGATGGGGCAACATGGCACAGGTCAGGTAGTGGGAATTACCATGTAAGGAAATACTGTGCCTTGGAAAAGTGCATAAAACAAGCTCGTTTCCATGAATAAATGATTCTGATTCCCTGCCAGTCTGGGTCCGCGTTTCAATCACTGACACTCCTGGGGGGCTGAATTTTACCCATGCAGCAATTGGGTGTTCAAACTCAAGACAACCTCCAAAGGACCTGACTCGTGCTCCTAATGAATTAATCTGGGCACCAAAGGCCTCATTCTCTCCCAGCACTATTTTGAATGATAGTATTGAAGGTTCCACCAAACCCAGCCTTATCTGCCCAGTTCCTGGGAGAGAAACAAGCATTTGCAATCGCAATATTCTTTCATAGCTGTGTTAGCAACAATCCACCTCATTCTATTGCTGTCCACATTTTATTAATACTTTTCTGATTACAAGCAGGCATCATTGCTATGAACAAACCATAATTCCTACAAGACAATTCCTTGTTTCTGTCAGTTCAGGTCTTAGTGTTGATCTGTGTGCTTTGCTCTTCAGCCTGTCTTTATCTATTGATTAGTGATGCCACTGGGAGACATCTCTGCGCACCTTCTGAGCCCTTCCAGTCACGGTCTGACAAGTACTAAACATGTCTGAGTTAGTCATCTCGTGCTATTAAAGTGAAAAAAAATCCACCCTTTTCCCTTGATTCCTTTTAGCTCTTTCTGTGCTTCAAGAAGCCCCCTTGCAGCCTTTCAGTTAGATCATCAGCCTTAAAACCTTCCCCTTTTTTTGCCATGGAGTTTTAATGTCACTTAGAAAGGCATTTCATTTCTAGTATGGCCCAAGTGTGGCCTACTAGCTGGCCTACTGGCTTCTATAAATACAGATTCTCCTGCATCAGACATATAATTTCAAGGTTAAAATTAATCCCCTGGTCTTTAATTTGATGAATTAAGTCCTTTATTAAGTCCTTAAATAACTCTTTCAGGAGTAACTTAATACTGAAATATTTCTACCTTACGGTGGAAACCACAAAAAGATGAATCTTTTCCCAGGGGTGCCCTGATATTGCTGTATCTCCCTTACTAATCAGAATGAAGTAGCTGCCATCACTCCCTTCCCTCCCCCAAGTCTTACATATCAGAATTAAGCTGCTTGCATAAGGTTAACCTTCTGGAGGCAGAGATACCCACGGAAGGGAGGAAAAGCTGTAGCAGTGGCCAGTTTGATCATCACCCATACAAATAACTGAGCTCATAGCAGTGGCTTGCTTGCCAAGTGAACCTCAGAGTGCACCTGAACAAGCTTCTGGGAAATACTGGAGAGGTGTTGTGACCTATGTTCAGCAGGATGCTGAGTATCAGGATATCCCTGGCTGTACTGTCTAAAAGGCTCCTGGCACACTGTGCAAGGCTAAGAAGAGGCAGACATATAATTCCAGCTGGGGGAGATAACCAGCAGGGGCCGATGGCTGCACAGGGACTGGCTGGGCATTGGTCAGTGGGTGGTAAGTAAACGTATTATGTATTGTTTTATTACTTTCTAGTTTCTTGTTATCTCCCTTTTCATTACAATTGCTATTAGTAGTAGTACCATATTTAACTTTATTTCAATTATTATAGTGTTCTTATCTCAGCCAACCACGTCATGGTTAAATCACAACACCATATTACGTTGTTTTCTGGCATATTATTGTTATTAAATAATATTAGTTAATGATATCACAGAACAGTTGCAGGCACCTCTGGATATGGTCTAGTCCTATTGCTCTGCCTCAGCTGGAGCAGATTACCTGGGACTTCATGAAGGAACAATATTAGCATATAGTGACTTATTGTAGAAGAGCCATTTGCTAGTCATGACCCTGATGTACATTAATTTACAGCATTTTCAGGATCAAAAGAAGCAAGAACACTCAAAGAAGCAACAACCGCCTTACAGCTTTCAAATTTTGCAAAGGGGAGCTATATAATGGAGAGGGTGCTTACTAGGAAAGTGTTTACAAGGGCATTGAATCTCTGCACATGACTTTAGTACCAGGTAAGGGTTCCATAGTCGAGGAAAAAAGCAAATGCTTTCTGCTAATCAAAAAAGATTTGAGAAAGCACAGAAGGAAGGCCGCATACATAGACACTATTGAAAGGAATCCTGTTACAGACAAGAAGACTTCCTTTGAGCAGCTGAAGTTGTGCCCATATAAGGTGAATGGCAAGATCTGTTTGCTGTAATTAAGTGCAAAAGTGTAGCAAGGCAGGCCGAAAAACTTCCTCCTAAACACCCCCCCCTTCCAAATTCAAATAATCCAGCGAATTATTTACTAAAATCAATTAATAAATTCTAAAACCATGTCAGGAGCAGAAAGCCTGTCAGGGGTTTGTTTCAGTAGCTCAATGATTGGAGTGTGAAACATGCAGGGAAGAAAAAGCCATAGACAGAAAAAAAAAAGTATTCATACTTTTTGAATCTATCCACTGAAGAAGAGTCTGGATAGCCCTTCTTGCAGAGGATGTATCAGTGGACACGTCTCGATTTTAACTAAAAGTGTCTTGGAACAAGCAGACAGTGTTAACATTAATGAGTCGCCATTACTTGATGGTTTTTATCCAAAGTGCACCCAAGAAGCTCCAGGCAGAAAGTGATACATTTCTCATTGTAATGTATAACGTTGCACTTAGAACTGTCTTACTACAAAAGGAATGGAAGAGAGTTAATGTGAAAAATTAAGCTGCTAATTTGGAAACCTGGCATGTGTACTGGGCAAATTACTAGTAATGCTCCTAAAAAAACATAGAGAATTAGTGGATAGATGCATAAACGAGACAGTGTGAGAAAGAACTTTTTTCTAGTGAGGAAGAAATTTTAGAGTGGTAAATTGTGTCACAAAATATATATTGAGTTCCTCTGAATGAAAAGTTATGAGAATAAAGGAGGTCTGGATTGAGCATATCTGATGATGTCTAAAGAATACTGAAGAATCTAAATGTAAGCCTTTCAAGCAATTGAGCAGCAAGTGCATAGAAGGGAAGGTCCTTGTGTTAATAATCAGGTAGGAGGGTAGAAGGAAATAGTAATTTTTTAGGGCAAAAGGCGGGTTGCTACTGGTGTGTTCCAGAAGTCTTTGCTGGGACTCAACTGTTCCACATAGTAAAATAATCTAGAAAAGAACGTAAAAGGTGAGGAGAAAAAATTTGAAGATGATATGCAGAATACTTTGCTATTCTGCAAAACAGCAAAGATGAGGATTGACTTTGAAGAATTGCAAAAGCATCATGTGAGTATGAATAACGGAGCAATTAAATGACACATGAATTTTCGTAGAGACAGATGATGCAAAATGATGCACATCAGAAGCCTCCATGTTCAGCAGCTTTACCTTTATCCCTAAGATGAGGGGCTCTGAGCTCATGGCTGCCTCTCAAACACCGAAGTTCGTTGTATGAAGACCTCGGAGTTCAGGAGCAGACAAAAACCCCAAGTTACTGCATCACTGGGTAAATCCAGAGTTTTTAACATTCTGTGCATCATCGAGCACCCCTGCTCAGTGATTACTAACTCCAATAAGGTTTGCAGTTAAAAAGGACCGAGGTGAGCAACCTGGTTTCCATACATGGAATGAATGCGTAGGCTGGGACCCTCCAGCCGGCTAGAGATGGCATGGAGTTGTGTCCAAGGTCTACAGCCTGGAAGGGATGATTACAAATTGACTGTACTTACATCAAGTTTGGAAATAAAAGAAAATCTTTCACCCACGTTAATGCCAGAAGGAGGCATGCTTTCTTTCAAATACACCATGATTTTCTGTACTGGCTCAAGGGGCCCAAAAATAATTCAGAATAAGGAAACAAAATTGTCCATGCCAGAAATGATTGTGAGGTGGAAGAATACTAATGGGAAGTAGTATGTAAGTTTGCCATGTTGCTATACTTCTCTGTCATGCACATGGAAGACTGGATGCTGCTCTAGGTATATCCTCATTCAGAACCAGCCAATGTTTTCTTCATATGTAGGAAGGAAAAATTTTTTCCTGTCCTTTTTCAGTGGAAGACACAAGGAGTCTCAAAGAAAGGTGACAGCCAGCAGGTTCAATAGAGGAAAGAATGTGATTTTCATGCAGGTAGTTCTAATGTACATATGTATGTCTAATGGATGTGATCTAATTCTGCAGCACTTATTTTCCATGATATGTACTTATTCGAAGGAATTCTTCTGTGCAAGATGTTGGGTAGCCAAAGGCTGACATTCATTGAAGGAAAACCCATCAAGGGATATTAAATCTCCAGACTGTTCTCCTGCAGCAAATCTTTAAGCAAGAATTATAGACAGCTGAAAGACTGTTCTAGGGAAACATTGCTACATACTTGTTTTTTATTGAACTGCTCCACAGGCATCCTTGATTTGTCCCTGTCACAGTCAGGGTGCCAGGCAAAGTGAGCATCTTGACTGATTTCGTGTGGCCTTTCTTGACATCTGACTTTCTCTTGCGATGATGTGAAGAATGTGTGTGTATATCCATAGGTTTGATCTTCCAAAACCTGGTCTTCAGGATAAAGCTTTCTTTTTTTTTTTTCCTAACAGTCAGCTGACAGCAGTATGTTGGATATATCATCTCTTTTATTTTCATCTCTGACACCAGAAAGAGTTTTTTCCCAGGAACACACAAATGGCTTAGATACAAGGCTTATTTTTATTTTATAGCTTATCATTCTGCATGGTTTAAATAAGGCCACTATTGTGCACTATCAAAGGCAGTCGTTGCTTTCTGGCTACAGTCTCTCCTGTTGCTGGTGAACACAAGCATGACCTGATGGTCACCCAGCAGTGAGTTAATACATATGAACCAGCTCTTCATCACTAGTCTGATTTCTTTCTTCCTTCCACTGAATAGTCGCATAAAGGGAAGCAATATATTTATGTTTCTATGGCTATGGCCTGCAGACATTGTATATTGTGTCTCAAGAAAGAGCCAAACATAATTTGGATGGTATCTTTATAAATGTGAATCCTAGCTGTGGCTAAGATTTCTTGTGCTGAAGCAAAGGAAGATTTCATTTTAAAATATTTGAAATTGTGTTAGGTTTACTACAGTTTGCCATTTCAAATAGAAAAGGGCCTCTATCACCCATTTGCAAACTCTTGACATAGCAAAATTGTGCTTTCGTCTTTTGGATAATTCCAGCACTTTAGTCTTACAATTCCTGTTCTAATACGTGTCAGCAATACAAGTGATGGATCTATGCACTAGAGAGATGAAAAATGAACAGAAAACATCCCTAAAGTGGGAGCATGCAGTTTCCTCAGCCAATTTGCTTACACCAGCAAATGTTTTTAGTATTGCCTGTCAAAGGGAAGCAGAATTTTCCAGTGTTATATCGGATGGATATTGTACATAATGCTGCTTTGCAGAGATGGAAGCAGAGGATATTAAACCTTGGAATTTTGCTTGACAAAAGGCAATGTTTCTGATACGTAGAAACTACTCTATTACCTGCAGAGGCTGTAGTGACCATGCTTAATTATTAAAAAAGAAAGTAAGACATGATACTGTAGGCAAATTAGAAGATTTGGTTTATTTGCAAAAATTGTCTTTGATTAGTGGTGAAATTAAAGGTTTAAATTATAATGTAATGATGCTGATACAATATAAGTGCTGATACAAATTTGCTAGAAGTAATTTAGCTAGCTCATACGAATTATACTTACTATTCTGCTGAATGCACTTAGGAGATACTTAGGAAATTAAAATGTAGAATGGAGCAAATGAAGTGCAAAAGACATATTAAAGCTCGTTCTTTGGAGTTTTCCTCAGTGACGTTTTTTAGAGTCTGCATCATGTAGTTCTACCAAGTCATTATCAGATACAAAAGGTAAGTTGCTGCCTTGATTTTAAAGCATACTAACTTCATCTTGTTTCCTCTTTACATAAGCCTTTGACTTCCTGTAGTAATTTAGAGTCACACAAGTTTGAGCATCTCAAGCAGATGTGATGGGTCTCAGTCCCACTCTTGTCCTGTGCATGGGTCCTAGTGATTGGAGCAAAAAAGAAAAATTACATTGCTCAGCACTGAGAAATGCGAAACATCAGTTTGTCAGTCAGAGACATAATTTACACTGATAAGAGCTTTCCCTAGCCCAGCAGGGTGCCACATACATCCCATGAGTGGGTCAGAGGTCCCAGCAGATTTAGGAGGGGACCTCTGGGTTGGCTGGATATCTCCCTTTTCTGCTGGGCAAGTGATGTTCTGATTCTAGGGAAATCAGTTGAGCTCGTGAGAGATTCCTGCGGCAGCAGCGGTTGTCTGATGCATACGAGGGTCTCACTGGGAGAAAGCACGAGCTATGTGTGACAAAAGCTGTGAGATTTCATCTGAACTGGAAATCTACTGACAGCCTGCTGTGTGTTTTGCCTCTTGTCTCTCAGCCAGGCAAGATGTTGTTAAAACCAGTCTAGCATGTGGAAAGCAAGAGCGAGGATAAATGTTGTAGGCAAACATAGCTTTCATCTGGGAATCCAGGATCAGCCTTGTTGCCAGCAGAGTACAGCGTGACACCATGGAAAAGGAATGGTAGCTGAAGATGTCACCAGCAGGGTCGACTACACAGACCTTTCCCATGGCACTATTTCATCTGCCTGGGATATGGCTTTTATGGTGCTGCAACACAGATTCAAAACCTGAGGGAGCTGAGTGGGCAGATGTTTCGGCCAATGTCCCCACTTTAGAGTGGCTTCTGCTTTGCAGCCATGAAAGTGTGTTAGCTGAGCTAACAAGAAGCCTGAGTACAGAGGAGGAAACTGTGTAGAAGCTGTACTAACACTTCATCCCCTTGTGGCTCCTCCTTGTCCTAGAATTAGCTATACCAAAGCTTCATGTACCTGGTTCTGTGAAGCGCTAAGATGAGCTAATTGTGGCACAGACAGTGAGTCCTGCTGCAGCTAACTAGGGCTAGAAAGAGTACATTTTCATTGTGTCATTCTCTTTAATGAGAAATAAAATATGAGCTAATGCAGGAGATCCTCGGCAAGAGAAAGCTTTATTACATATAAAAACTTCTCTACTTTCCACCCAGTCTATTATGTGAAAAATGAGTCATATTTTTGAAAGTGGCTGATAAGAAAAGTTGTGGCTGAGAGACTGTGAGTACAAAAGGAAGCAGATGGACGGGTGTTGGAACATGTTGAACAAACAGCTTACTTCATTTTGTTTATTCTCTTCTAAATCAGTCACTGGGTGTTGAGAAAGTTGCATAAAACTAAAACCATTGTGCTAATTCTTCTCTGGTGGCATGCTCTGTATTTCCAGAGAATTACAACTTTGGTCTTGTAGCAACTGCAGCAAAGTGGAAGAAACATCTCTGCCAAACAAAACCGAATGAATCTCTTTATTTCTTCTTCCAGCAAAAGACCAGTCAGCCTCTGCCCAGCTTCTCCACATTGCAGTGAGGACTCTGAAAGCAAAACATGAGTTAGTTTAATCGTCACTGTAAAACCCTGTGCAAGATGGACTGACTATCACCCAGTTGTGTAGCCAGCCCATGTCAGGCTGCTCAGAGCTGCCCAGACTGGTCCCAAACACTGCTTGAGCTGGTGAACAAGCTCAGCTGATGACAACCAACCACAAAGAGTGGTGCTGATTTTGGAAATGATCTAACTAATTTTAAAATTAGTTGTTTTAATTATTCATAAGCAGTGCCCACTTGTAGCCAGCACAAGTTGAGTTTCTTTTTCACAGACTCTTATTGTTACTTTGATCATTGAATCACCAAAACCTGAAGTTTACTAAACTTACCCTGGTAAGCTTCAATAAACAAAGCCTGAGGGAGTTGAAGATTGGATATCTGGGATCTTAAATTTATGACCCTTCAAGGACATATTGGAGTAACCAGAAGATACAGAGGAGATTACAGCCTGGAGAGTTGGAGATTCCCTGTCTGAAAAAAAGATGATGATGAAAAAAGAGGGATGAAAAACTGTGGACCCATTACCATGAGGAGTGAGAGATCAATAATCAATACAGGATAGAATACTGATTAATAAAGAAAATTATGTAACTTAGAACCAATGAGCATTAATGTCTTTGTTTGCTAAAAGTATATAAATATATAAATAAATAAGTGAAAAGTCTTGAAGGGGGTGCATGTGGCTGGAATGATTTGCTACACATCTTGGGCCAAATAAAGTGATGCCTAACTCCCCAGCTCTTATAAGATAGTGTTGGAGGGTTTAATCTATCCAGACATTTTCAGTGACACTGAAGTGCCCCTGGGCTTGGTGCCTGAGCACATGAAGCAGGAGAGCTCACCCTGAGCTTCTCTTGTCTTCTGCAAAGAAACCCAGAGTTCACAGAAACACAAATGGGTCAGGTTGGAAGGGTCCACAGTGGGACATCTGGTCCAACCTCCCCACTCAAGCAGGGTTGTCCTAGAGCACACTGCCCAGTATTGCATCCAGATGGTTCTTGATTATCTCCAATAAAGGAGACTCCACAACCTCTCTGGACAATCTGTTCCAGTGCATGGTCACTTGCAAAGTAAAGAAGTTCTTCCTCATTTTTGGGTGGAACTTCCTGTGCATCAGTTTCTGCCTGTTGCCTCTTGTCCCATTGCTTGGTGCCACTGAGAAGATCCTGGCTCCATCCTCTTGGCATCATCCCTTGAGACACTTCTATACATTGATAAGGTGCCCTCTCAGCTGTCTCTTCTTGCGGCTGAACAGGCCCCGCTCCCTCAGGAAGCATCTCTCCTTTCCTCACAGGAGAGATGCTCCAGTCCCTTGATTATCTTTGTTGTCCTATGCTGGACCTGCTCCAGGAGCTCCCTGTCTCTCTTGTGCTGAGGACCCCGGAACAGGACACAGCACTCCAGATGTGGCCTCAGCAGGGCTGAGTAGAGGGGCAGGATCACCTCACTTGACCTGCTGGCAATGCTCTTCCTAATGCACCCCAGAATCCCGTAGGCCCCTTTGGCCTCCAGCACACTTCTGGCTCATGGGCAGCTTGTTGTCCACCATGATTTAAATGTCTAAGGTAAAGGGAAATGATTGCATTAATCAGCTCAGCATGGCAACTTCCAAGAGAGCAGCAGGTTGGGATGTGTGGGTGATGGATTTCTCTTAACACTGAACAATCCCCATCCTGTAATGGTGGAGGACCCTGCCACCTCAGAACTGACCTTTCCCTCTCCCACTTGTGTCACCGCCACAGCCAGCCTTGCTGAGACAGTTTTGTTTTCGGTATATGACTGTGAAGAGGATTTCATGAAATCGTGTCACAAAAACATGTAGCCTGTGACAAAGATGAGCTTAAATGAATTCTCACTTTTATCTGAGGGGACACTAGTTGCAAACTAATTACAAAAGAAATATGTCATCCTTGCAATTTTCAAGGCTAGAAATTTCATTTATAAATGGACCTTTTTTTTCAGTGTATTTATGGCCCATCACAGACACATGGATATTTTCCTGAAATTCTGAGCAAAAGAAACAGGACAAAAGGTCACGTTATGATCTCTTTCAAAATCACATCTATAGATAATTTTATATGCCATTATAAAATACAGCTTAAAAAACATCGTACAGCACACGATAAACCATTTCCCAAAGTCAGTAGAATAGAAAATGTATCTACTGAGATCTAATCCCATCTGAGTTTTATCTGAAGAAATATCATTAAAATCCAGACCAAGGACAAAAATTTGAACTTACTTTTTGTGTTGGCAGCAGCCAGTGTCTGGAGGAAGAACGTCCCACATGCTCCAGGGAGAGGGACCTCTGGCAGGTGGAACTCATCAGCCTCAGATGACAAGAGCAGGGACTAACGTAAAGGCCTCTTGTAAAGTTTTTGCTAACTATCATTGATGAGTACATTGACATGAAAGTGGACTTTGTGGTAGTGAGTTATGTGGAAGGACTTGCAGGTTGTATCTTACAGTGGTGTTTGGCCACCGGATATAAGAAGCAGAGCACCTACATCTGGGAATTCTGATGTTAGAAGCTTGTCATTGGATTTTATCCAGCTCTTGGGTCAGGGATATTGTGAAAGAGTCATTACAGAGAGAAAAAAGGATACTTGTTTTGCTTTAAGTTTCTATATTTATACAGAAGGAGAGTTCAGCAGAATTCTTAGGTTTCACAGAACATTTAATATGTGGTAAACATAGACCAAAATACAGCACTGTGTGCACGTATGCATACATGTGCCAAATACAATTAACAAGTCTTTGGGAGACCAAATCTTGAGACAGAGGTAACTAGATTCGTTGCCAAATCCTTCAAATTCTGCACTTTCATTATCCAGCCAGGGTGCAATCCTGTAATGTATAAAACACGAACCAGAAATAATAACACAAGCAGAAAGCAACTTCGCCACCATGGTGGTTGGTAGGTAGAGAAACGGCTGCAGAAAGGTTTTGAAAGGTATGTTACATGGAGAAGACAGAATATACCTGACATGCTGACAAGCTTGCTCATGTTAGATCTGAAATGCTTTTAGCTAGCTGAAGGAAAAAGAGAAAAAGAATTGGGTTTTTTCCAGTCATGGTTTCTGAGTCTGTCTTATTTAGGTTTTAATCCAAAAAGACACTATTCTTTCCGGTGACTTAAATGGGTTTTAGATGAAGACCCTAGAAGGTGTTTGGTGTTTTGTCCTGCTCCTGTTCAGTCTTTTCAGAATCAAGGATTGAATCGATTATTCTCTGGGAAGAGCATTAATGCTCCCAGCTGCCATCATCTCCACAGCTTTTGGAGACAATCAATTTTTCCCAAGGCCCACAGCCACCTTTGAAGAAGCTGGCAAAAACATTACCAGTTTTAGTGCTTCACAGTTAAAAAAGAACAGTTTATTTTACTTAAAGACAGCATTAGATGTCTTTTTCCATCCCAGCTATATATTAACGTTCCTCCACTCTCAATAGTATTTTAACGAGGAACTGCAAACAAATAAGAAAGGACCACAGGCAATTAAAAAAGATGTCATTACTAATGTTGCAAAAGAAACAGCTTGAAAACCGTCTGTGCTTTTCCTTTCTGTGTAATTCCTTTTAAAACTGCCCCGGCTTCTTCACCCTTCTTCATGCAGCTGTCACTTTCGTCTTCCCATCCATCCAGCCTTATGGCTGACAGCAGATGAGCTACTAACATTGGATGCTGTTTTTTTCTGGATTGCACAGAAAATGAATGTAGGCTTGTAATTTTGGTCTCTGGAAATAGATGTGTGTTAGTAGGCTAAGCTGCCGTGTTGAAGTCGTGCAGTGCTAAAATCTTCAATGGAGGTAATCCCTTCTGTTTGTTTGACGGATCCATTTTTACCAAAAATCTTTTGGCATGAAAAAAAAAGTGAAACTCTGCCACTAGAAGTCTGTGCCTCCAGACAGCAAAACATTGACTGAGCAACTGGAAAAATATGCAGGCTCCTTCACCTGGGTTGCCTGGGAGACCTGGCATCTCACCCCAGCTCTCCTGGTGCCGGGGATTTCCATGTCTCCCATGCACAGTCCTTGTGTCTGTGGGAAGCTGAGACACTGGAGCTGCTGTGCAAGAGTGTCCATGCTCTGTGAGCTGATGAACTTTCAGGACTCTGTTGGGCTGTGTGCATCCAGCAAGACCCATGTGGGTTTCAGGTGCTCCCGGCCCCTCTGCTGAGGTGTGAATCAGACGAAACTGCCCAGTGAGACTGCAGTGCTGGAGGGGTGCACCCGAAAAGGGGGTAGGGATGGACCCTGGTTCTGAGACAGCACTTCACCTGACTTTAGGGTGGCACAGTACTGCTGGAGAGGGAGGCCTGGCCTATGGAGCACATGATGGCATGACTTATATTTGGGATGTCCAAGGTGTCCTGTACAGGAGTGTGGTACACAGGCCCCTTGACTGGCACCCCTGGCAGGTAGTGCTCAGCCCAAAAGGACGCTTGAACTAGCCTAGAGTAAACTTTGAAAAGGTGAAGGAGAGTCTGAATTTTTGCTTCTACTTAGCCTGGACTACTTACTTCAGGCCCAAAATCTGGCTTCTTCACACATTTGGAGCCCTCCTCTGTGGGCAGTACCCCTGTGCAGGGCTGGAGGGCATGTGGTTTTATGAGGAAGGGGAAGGAATAGTACGAGCAACCCCCTCCTGCATTTCTGTCTTGAAACTGGGCTGTTGTGGAGCCAGAAATGCAGAAGGAAACAGAAACAGAGGCAGGACGGAGACTAGCTGCAGCCCAGAGTGGTCATTTGCACTCTGCTGTGTCCTCAAACATCTATGCATTTTAGGGACTCAAAATTCAGAAATAGTCTAAGCTCTTAGCTGCTGTTGAATATGTGATATGCACGCAGCATCTTGTGATGAAAAACCTTGATTCTTCATGATATTCTGAGATGTCTTCTCCAGAATTACTGAAGTTTTTTATTAGTAAGAAATGTAATAAACTCTCCTCGGAAGCTGAGTCATACAGCGAATGTTTCTAAAAAATTCCAAGCAGTCACTCCGGATCTAGCTCATCAGGTGCAGGGTGAGTTGGCAGCCAACCTCATTTATTCAAAGCCAGGCTAAAAGCAAAACATAGAATTACTTTATAAAAGGGAGGAAGCAGTACTCTCCAGAAAACAGGTCATTTAAGAAGGTGAATGTGGGAAATTACCCAGGCAATGAAGATATTCTTATCCCATGGTGAAAAAGATGTTCTCAAAATATCTCAGGAAAATAAAATGTGATCAATGTCTTAACTTTTCTGCGTGTTTCAGTCTCTGATCCTGTATCTGAGAACAGGCTGCCTATCAGTCCCAAAGCGATTATCGCCACATGCCTTGTGATGGGGATGTCATCAGACTGCTACTGCAATGCCTAAATTAGTCTCTGCCAGTTGCAGATAAGATGCAGTCTGAGTTACTGGGGCATTGCCCAAGTGAAGACTGGGGCCAGAGCTGCCTTTTGGCAGTGGCCTCAATGGCTGAAGCGGCCGCAGTCCCTGATGCATGTCATGGCTCTTTCCCAAAGGACTCTGTCCACAGAGCTGCTCACAGGATCATTTCCACCCTGCTTTAGTCCATGTGAGCTGGGTGAGAAGATACGTCCTGTGTCAGGTGTCGACGGTACCTGCCTCAACAACTGGGTGGGGTAAGGGAGAACCTATGAGCCACTCTGCAGGCAGACCTTGGCAGACAGGGAAACAGCTGGGACAGTAACCAAAGCAGCCAGCACAACCACAGCTGGACAAGGACACTTATCCATGGACTTAGGTGCCACAAGAATTGGCAAACAGTGGTTTCAAGAGGGTCCTAATTAATTGTCATGCTGCACCTTAAAAATTCACTTGATGTGGATCTCTACCGTGAAGCTTTTTAAGTTGACTTTGCTCTGTCAATTCAAGTGCAAGAAAGTGTAAAAAAACACTTTTTGTGCTCACCTTGGAGACCAAAATAGTTAAACTAGTTCTCAGCTAAGCTGGTTTTCTATGACCTTTTTCAGCTCCATGCAAAAAAAGAGGACCCACAGAGCTGCTTGTAGGTCTAGGGATTTGTGAGCTCTGGGGACACAAGTCTTTGCAGCCACTGCACGTTGCCAGCATGACCCCACATGGGAGCACACCCAAAGCACTATTTTGGCAGTTCTCAAGTTTACATGTACAAGTGGTAAACAGAGGAGAGATTACAGTCTTTATCCAAAGCACTTTGGGGTGCAGATAACTACAAGTGTGGGTGGCAAGAAGGTTGGGTTTTTTTGGAGACTCTCCATCTGCTGTGCTAAGCAGCCATGTGTGGACTCCTGACCTGCTGTATGAAATACAGCGCAGCAACCAGAAAGCACTTGAATGTGTCTGGTCCACCTGCACGTGCTGACAGCACAGAACAGAAATAATCAAGCTTTTACACCCATATAGTGTGTATAGAAACCTATTTCACAACAGAGCACCCATCTGTGCAGTCAGCCTTGCTCCACTAAGAAGTGGTGAAACTTAGGAGGGAGTAAAGCATTCACTGCAGCCATTTGCTCGTAGCCTAACAGAGCTATGTCTGTGCCTACAAATTTTCAAGGAAAATTAGTCCCTCAGCTTGTTAACTCCGCCTTGAATTACGAGTTGAATGAGATTATGCACCAAATCCCAGCAGCCTGTTTACAATTTGGGTATTCATGTGTTTTCTGGGAAGTAATCAAAACAAATATACTCTCCCTAATTCCAAGAACATCTGTAATGATTCATGCAAAGATTATATGGGCATATCCTCTTAATATTTTGAGCAACTCTGACGAATGAAAGCACATATATAGAAGTGTGGGCCCAAACAGAGAAATTCAGAACGCTTCTTAACATCGTGTAGCTGTAGAGCCTCTTTCATCGGGTGAAAGTAATGAAAGATTGCCCTGTGATTGCTAGCACCAGTCCTTGAGCTGAGAACATTTCTCTTTTAAGAATATGTAAGAACTTTTAATCAGGATTTACTTCCCCTTACCCTATTCATGGTTTTTCTTTGGCTTCTGCATTAATAGCACTTGGTTTTTGCATCAAGTTTCTGCTGGTTTCCTTTCCATTAAAAATCCTGAAGTCTGTGAGCAACAGCAAGCAGAAGAAGGAAATACTGAACACACCAGAAGGTGCATGAGCTGAGGTAGGACAAGATTTGTCTGCTTTTTCTGCTGTAGATAAAGTGGTTGCAATGATTAAAATACAACCTGCTTTTCTTTCTTATTATTTGCACTTAGTGTATTATTTGCCAGAAGCAGTGATAGTTGACCAAACTTCTCTATGACAAAGCTGGTGTTGAGAAATTTTTTTGGCAGAAAAAAAGGGTAGATTTATGTAACTAGGATTGTTTGCCAGATGGAAGATAGCAATGAAGCTGTGGATCTGATTAAGTGAGCCTTGTTTTTTAACTAGATGAAAAATATGCATTTGGCTTATGATGAACTTCAAAAATAAAAAGTGTTAAATGTCAGACTCTTGATTTTTTTTTTCATTATTGTGCATTTAGAAAGGTTAATAATATGCCATATTTTGATGAATTTAGTGTTAATTCTAAGTATTGCATTTTTTTTCATTTATTCTTGGTAATGCTGCTCCTGAAACACAAAGTGAATATTAGCAAGAAAGCCAGTGGGAACTTTAAAAAAACATGAGAACTTCTGTTTTTCTTGGAAGTGCAGTGGCAAATGCAAGCAATCTCCTCTATAGCAGCGATATTATAATTGCCTTCCTATTTGGGTAATAAACAACAGACTCAGGTGTCTGGGGTTCTCTTCAGACAAAGGGTTACTGAGTTAGATGCAAAGGTCATATTTTTTCCTGGCATAGAAGAGGTTCTATATACATATCACTTTACATAGCAAAGTAGTATATTTTGATGGAACAGCCTGATTTCCCTATTTAACTTTGCATATGAAGAACATCTTATTAAAATGAAGTTGTTTTGTCATTCCTCATGTTATAGTGAATCCAGTGTTTCAGAGCAGCAAATCTCAGACCAGCAGTTTGGAAATGGAGAGTTTATTTACACCTTCAGAGACAGTGGAGGTTTCATATTTAGACCTTTAGCAGCAGCACCCCTCCACCACACATCTTCAAAAGGACTGTGTCCTTCTGTCCAGGCATGGCACAGAAACCCATCCCATTCTCTGCTGAGATGCCATATGACTTGATTGACTTCCATCTGTAAGAACTGGGGTAGGCCAGGGCTGCTGACTACTTTACTTGCCTCTCTCTGCACGTTCTCTAACTCCATAATCTCTGTTTTCAGTGTAGAGACAAGCGCTGCCCTCTATGGGAACGGATCAGGATTTTATACAAGGTGACGCCCTACTCTGTTCTCCATAGCCTTCTTGGTGGTGCCCCTCCTTTTGCTGACAATTTTGTTTGCTTCTGCTGCTGTAGCCAATGCAGAGCTGACTTCAGCAAATGGTCCATGATGCCAGTGCCAAATGCCCTTTCCTGAATGCGACAGTCAGTTTAAAGTTCATACGATTAGGCACAATTTAGATTATTTTTCCCCAGCATGCATTACCTTACATTAAAATATCCTAATTCTCATCTGCCTCCCTTCCAACGTGGCATCTGCCAACCTGGAGAACTGTCATCTCCAGGCTGTTGATAGAGACATTGAATAGATCTAGTCTGAGTACCAAACCCTAGAGGACTCCGTTGCTGATTAATTGAGACCCCACTTTGCTTCCTACACTTCAGCCAGCTTTCAGACCACAAAAGAATGTGACTTCCAGCTCTCTGGCAACTTAGGTACTTAAGAAACCTTTGTTGCAGAGCTATGTCGAAGGCTTTGACAAATGCAACTCTATAAATGCACACATATCATAGAATCATAGAATGGTTTGGGTGGGAAGGGATCTTAGAGATCATCTCATTCCAAACCCCCTGCCATGGGCAGGGACACCATCCAGTAGACCATGTTGCTTAAAGCCCCATTCAACTTGGCCTTGAACACTTCCAGGGATTCCACTCTCCCTTGTCCTGTCACTACATGCCCTTGTGAAAAGTCCCTCTCAAGCTCTGTTGTACTGAAGGTACAGGAAGGCTGCTCTAAGATCTCTCTGGGGTCTTCTCTTCTCTGGGATGAACAGCCCCAACTTTCTCAACCTGTCTTCACAGGAAATGTGCTCCAGCCCTCTGATCATCTTCATGGCCATGCTCTGGGCCCACTCCAGCAGGTCCATGATGTTCTTATGTCAAGGTTTCAGAGCTGAATGCAGTGCTTAGGTGGGGTCTCACAGGACTGAAATAGAGGGGAAAATCTCCCTCGGCCATATATATGTACATCCATATATATGTATAAAATGACCACTTGGTCCCCTTAATCCATTGTCAACACAGCCCTTCAGTGGGTGAGTGAAACAGAATCTCCCTTTTCAGAAGACATAATGATTCTTTCTCAACAGACTGGCATTTCAATGAGCTCAGTGCCTTCATTCTTCATTACGGATGCCCCCAAAATGTCCCAGAGGAGAAAATCGGTCCCAGTGGTCACTAGCTCCCAGGACTGATGATCAAGCTCATGGCCTTGAGCTGCCTTATCAAGCCTTTCTTGTAAATGATAGCTGTCCTGATGACACATCAGTCCCCTGGCACCGCTCCTGATTACAATGGTGGGTTACATGCCTTGGCCATCAGTCTCACAGTTGAGATCCCTTGGGATACTGATATGAGTGCCATCTGGTCTCAATTACTTACTGGCCTCCCACTTATCTGGTTGGTTTAATACTTCCTGCCCACATCTGTCGAGTGGGGCTGGCTCCTCTGACCATTTTACTGCACTAGACATGAAAATATCCCAACATCTTTGTTTGGGAAGAGTGAATTTCCTGAGTTTTCCTGCTATGACCTTGTCCCTAAGAGATCTTTTGCCACCAAGCAACCCTGCCAGTTCCCAAGTGGTTTTCATCTTTCAGTAGGCTTACAAAACTTAGTGTCAACCAGAACATCCTTTACCAGAAGCTCTTTGCTCTTTTTTTTCTCTAATGCTCCTAGTTTCCTCTCCACATTTGATCTGTCATGATACAGACTTTCCCATTCTCCTCATTTTGACAAGCCTTCTGCTTTCCAAATGGAGATCTTTTCCTTATAATAGTCTTGGTAACTATTTTACGGATAGACATTGGGCTAAATATTTCTTAAAATGCCTATTTCTTTTGGAATGTAGGCTTGTTGAATTTTCTGTTTGTTTTCCTAAACAGCCCCCATATTTATGTAGGCTTCTTCCTTTTGGGACTGCTTCTTTGTTCCACAATGCTGCTGAGCCCAGCTCTACTGTGATTAATGTACAAAACTCTCTCCACCAAAACCTGCTTGAACTAGGGCCTGTGCAGCACTAAAGATCAAATGGCGTCTTGTAGAGGTAGAATGCCAAGGTAGAATGGCATCTCATGTTGTGGATTTGTTTGCAGGACTAATTATTCTAGGAGCCAGGAAGTTGTTGCATATGGATATCACATCCCACTCTGCTGCAGCATTGCATCTTAGTAAAGACACCCAAAACCTCCTCCTGTTGCTACCTGCTTTCATCTTCCTACTCTCACTTAATGTTTTCTGGAAACTGTCATAATCATGATAAGGAGGTTGGTAGTGCATTCCTAGTACTATATTTTTATTATTAGGGTATGTGATGTCTGCCTACAAGAACCCTGTTGTGCTTCTCTTTAGCCACAATATTTTTACACTGTTGCAAGCAATGTAGTCCCTCATGCACAGTGCCACTCCTCCACCTGAGCATCCTACACTATCATTACCATAAAGCTGGTAGCATGGCAACACAGGCTTCTATTGATTATCCTCTCTCCTGCAGGTCTCTGAGGTTTCCTTTGCACCAGGGTTTTGGTTTCATGCCAAGCCTGATGGGTCCCGTCTCTTTTTCAGGTTTGAACATCAGTGCAGAATTACGTGTAAGATTTGGTTTTCGTCCGACATTCAAGATAGCATGTGCCAGTCTATTGGATTTGCGGGCAGTTGGATTTGTCTTCCCTAGTTATTGCAGTCGGGCTTTTTTTCCCTCCTGGCCTTTTCAGAGGTGCATTGGAAGCATGTTCACTGCCCTCGCAAGTGTTGTCAGTCCAGCCCTTTGCTCTCCTTAAATACTCCTCTGCAAACCTCTCAGTCTGCAGCACCAGAAGCCTGAATCTGCATCGGGTATGGTGTAGTCTCTCCTTCCCATATTGCTTGTCTTTGTTCCCTCAGTTCCTCACATACCTGAATCTCTACTCTCTACTGCCCCATCCGTGGATTGCAGTACTGGGTCTGAGCTTCTCTCTTGCCTCATAGTGGAGCCTCTAACATCACACCCTTCATCCCCGGTACCCACAATGACCACAGCCACCACCAGCTCCTCTCTTACACCCCCAAATTATCTGCATAGAAACCTCAGAAGGTCTGTTCCTCGGGCAGACCTGCTCCTCCTCTGCTCCTGTGGTGCCACTCTCGCCTCAAGACAGCCAGCCCCATCCCCCTGTGTTCCCATCCCCTTGCGCTCCCCACACACACCCTGGTGGACATACACATCACACCCTGGGCAGTTCAGCACCTCTGCTGCTAGGCTGCTACCTGTATCCTGACCTTAAAATATGATGGGTTTGGGGCATTTTTATTAGTTTAGTATCTCCTTCAATTAAACAAATCTCCTCTTACTTTTGCTCTATCAGCCCCCCATGTGTCTTGCACACCCATCCATTTGTAAGGGTATAAAATTCACCTTAGGCAAGGAATGTCTTTCTGTTATCATCTTACCTTAAATTGAACTCAAGCCAGGCAAAGATAAAAGGCAAAATATATATTTGTAATAAATATATATGATTTATAATATATATGTAATTTGTAACAAAAGGCAAATATTTATTTATAAAATCCATACTAATTAAGCTGTAATTATTTTTTAAAGATTTCACAGAGATGAAGAAAAGACAAAAACCCACCCAAACTCTGCATCTAATTTACTTATGCAGCAATTATTTCAGAAAAGGCTCCCTTTTTCTTGCTCAGCTGATCTTCTCTTTCTCCTGCCAGAGAGATTGCCAGAGCCTCAGGACATGTGTCAGCTGCTTCCATTTGATAGCTTCCGTCAGTGAAACTCATATATAGAAAAAAATCTCCTGTTAGAGAATTTCTATCAGAGTAGTCTTGCAGTACCACTGAAGAAAGAATCCCATTTCAGTTCGTCCTTTCTCTCCTTTTTTTTCTCAGAGGGATGTTAGATCTTACTGCAAATCTTCCTTCTTTTGGGGGACCCAAAAAAGTCATATAAGTCTCTCACCCTTAAACCATCCTGTTCATTCCTGACCCAGGAGACCACCTGGACACTTTTAGTGAAAACAAAGTTTATTGCCTGTCCTTAGATAGGTCATTCTTTCTGTACATCTAGGAGCCGTCTCCTAACCTTAGCTCGCTAATAACAGTTCTTGGATTCAAGGAAAGCTAAAATTCTCCCCTTATCCTCTGTGGCTGGTTGAGGTAGTCCCATGTGAAATATATCTTTCACTTCACCTTCCTTTCTACTTTGATCTGTGTGTCAAAACACAGCTAACAGGAGCATCTACATATGAAAATTGTATGGGTCGTTGTTGGCCCTTTGCTGAGGGCAGGCACCATGGTGCTTTAAGAGCTTTCAGCTGACTGGTCTCCAGCTTCTTTCTCTTAGACATCCCATAACAGCTTGAAACTTGTATTTGAATAACTTGGAGAGGAGTCTGAGAACTGATCTTCTTGCCAGGTTCAAGGATACTGAATTTTCTCGATTGCACATGCACTATTCTAGTTTTAGTCTCCATCTTTAGCTGGAAAGAGAACTGAGGAGCATTTGTGCAGTTAGAGGACAGAATAGCTTTAATGGTAGTTGTTGGCTAGATGCCCTCATATGAGGAGCCTGAGCAAAGTGCCTCACCCCCTGTGCTTGCAGTGCTCTCCCCAGGGTGTGGTCTGGGTCTTTTCATCAACTGAGTTTTCATTGCCCCAATCCCATCCTTCATCAGATATAGCATTGGGCACAAGCCATTACTCGTAGGGCTGAGCAGGGCTTGGAATTTATCCATGGCTTCAAACTCATTTGACTCCTCTACCTCACATCTTTCACACACAATGGGAATGCTTCAACAGGTGGCAGTTCCCTTCCCTAATATTTTCTTCTGTTTTGGGGTTTCTAAAGGCAAGGATGCTTGGACCACAGGAAAACACAGTCAGAAGGACTCTTCCCTTTGCTGTACCTCAGGCTGCAATGTTTCCCTGCAAAATGGGGGGATCATATTCAGTCTGGAGAAAAGCTGATCTTTGATCCCATACAGAAAACATGTATATCAGGCGGTTGTTCTGTAAAGAAAACCAAAACAATTTAAAGTCCTTTGATTGCAAAAGACTTTTTTTTAAAAGAAGAATATATTTTCTCTCTCCTTCGTGAGGAAAGAGGATCTCAAATGAGGAGGAGATTAACTTTAGGAGCATGTGTTTACTCAGTCCAGGGCTTTGCTGAGACCCAACATCCATGAAGTGCTCCTTGGGAGCCCAGCCTGGGGTAGTGCTTCCCACGCTTCCCATCTCAGTGGGGCCGGATAAAAGGCTCCTGCTGGGGCACATCCAGCTGCTATATTAAGAGACTTGGACAGACTCTGGGACGCCACCCTGGAGATACCATGGGCTGCTCTGAGCATAGCTCAGGCTCCCACACCATGGCTTCAGTTTGCAAATTAGCTCCCATTTACAGCACACTGGGAATACCACACTGGGTAGCTGGGTGTTCGGAGCACCCAAATGTAAAGCCAAATTTACCCCCAGGGAAGCTCCACCTGTACAAACAAATTAGTTTCAAATTGTGAAGCCAGTGAGGTTCAGAATAAGAGATAGGATGCAGTCATGTACCATGGGCACATTATCACTCTCACTGGAGCAAATCAAAAGCTTCTTTTCCATGCATCTGGAAATGCCACGTAGTTGTGGTTTTCAGGCTAAAAATTTCCATGCCCCATCTTTAGAATATGTTGGCAGATACAAAGAGAGAGTTGCTCCCACTGTCAAACAAGAAACAATACTGACACTTTCCTTTGAAAATACTGCTAGCTGCAGGACAGCTGAGATAAGAAATCAAGAGTTCAGAAAAGAAATAGACACTAATGAGAAAAAAAATTTATTATTTAGAATGTTTTAGTGGTGAATGGTTTTGATTTGATTGAATTATAGCCTCACAGGAGGAAAAATGCCACTCTCTGTGAACACAGCCCATTTTCTCAGAGGACATTTTCGTTAGGGCTGCAAATGTGGGCTGCCCTGGAAGCTGCAGTGTGTGTAGATGACTGTGTGTAGGTGCAGAGCAGCTGAGCATAAAAGAGGTTAAGAGAGTGGTACATGAAGCAAAGGCCCCACAAAAAGAGACAGAAAGCCACCAGAATCTAACAAGAAAGAAGAAATACCGTGCAAGGAGGAGGGAGTTTAAAAAGGAACCGTGCACAATTAGCACAGTGTATGCACAGTGTTTAAGGTCAAAATGTCCTTAATTTATACGTCAAAATACATCTGGTATTGCTCAGGAAATACGGCCAAAAACATACCAGAAAAAATTCCCTGGTTCCAAAAGGCAAATTCAGTTCTTTTGCCTTTCCATCCTAATTTAAAACGCAGACTTAGCAGTGGGCAGTGATTTCTTTTCTGATCAGGTTTTGATGTTTCCATGGAAGGTGACTGGGGACTCAAAACCTCCCTGCCACAAAATGGCTGACAGCAAGTTGGCTTGTTTTGCACAGTAAAGATCAGAGACTTGTCATTAAAACATACACATAGCACCTCTAAAAGGCAGCACTTTTACAGGCTGAGACAACAACCAGCTGCTGTAATACTGAAACTCGTTAGAGCTTACTTGGGGCTTTGTGTCTTGAGATGTGTATTTACTGGGACCTCACAAGTAATTACTCATTAACAAACCCTTATTTCCCACTGTCATCTGCAGCTTGCAATTTCTGCCCTCAGTGAAATAGTCCCACATAGCCAAACTCCCTGCCCAGCCTGTAACCCAGCACTCACACCACTTTTTTTCACTTTGGCAGAAAAATGGAGACGCTGGCTCAGACTACGAACATTTCCAAGGTGGTGCTAGATGGCAGCTTCACTAACAGCTCTTCCAACTGTACAGCTGACAGCTTCAAACAAGTAATTTATCCCATCATGTATCTCTTTATCTTCTTCCTGGGCGCTGTTGGAAACGGCCTCTCCATTTATGTTTTTTTCCAGACTTCACAGAGGACCTCAGTAAACATTTACATGCAGAACTTGGCTATTTCAGACCTCATGTTTGTGAGCACTTTGCCCTTTCGGGCCACGTATTTCCTCTTGGGATCACGTTGGATATTTGGTGATATTGTCTGCAGGATCATGACTTACACCTTGTACATGAATATGTACTGCAGCATTTATTTCCTCACCGTGCTCAGTGTGGTGCGTTTCGTAGCCATCGTCCACCCGTTCAAATGCGGAAAAGTGACCAACACGAAGTATGCCAGGATAACCTGCGTGGCCATATGGATCTTCGTGCTGGCAGCCGCCAGCCCTCTCTTTAACAAGGAAATCGCTGGCTACAGCAACCCAGTCAAATGCTTGGACCTCCACCCCTCCAGCACGCACAGGCTCCTCATGATGAACAGCGTTGTCCTCGTCGTGGGCTTCATTCTGCCATTCTGCACAATTGTGTTCTGCTATGTCTTTGCCATCAGAGCGCTGCTCAAGTCCAGGGCTCTGCAGAGCAAGAGGGTGACCTGTCACAGGAAGGCACTGTTAACCATTATCATCACTCTCATCCTCTCCCTCCTCTGTTTCTTGCCCTATCACATCCTGCGAACTGTCCACCTGATGTACAGCAGCTGCAGCCAGGCCAACCTGCACAAAGCGCTGGTGGTCACCCTCTGCCTCGCTGCCATGAACAGCTGCCTTGATCCCATCCTCTATTACTTTGCTGCTGAAAATTTCAAAGCAAAAATCAGAAGTTTGTGCTGCAGGTAGCTGGTGCAGAACTGCAAAACAATATCCATGTGGTCCTGATGGGATGTCTAGACTGGGCTCATACTATCCAATGACAGAAGCTGTGTGCTGTGCTGCTGGCCAACCTGCAGCTCTGATGCTCACTGTCAGGCATCTCTGGAGCAAAAGTCTTTGGGAGAGAGCTCTTTGTGGGTGACCAAAACTGAGTCAGGATGATCAGAGGTCAGGTGGCTGGGTATGATCCCTGGTTGTCTCCAGTTTAGCAGTGTAGAAATACTTCTGTTGTTCACCCTCCCCAGGACAAGGGATTGAAAGGAATTTACCTTGCAGCTGGAGTCCCTTTATTTCATTTCACAATACTAAGTGACTTGAAACTGCTCACCTGACCACTTCATTGTCTGTGCCTGAACCTCTCAGTTCTCCATTTCCCTGCATGTGCAAGGGTTCTGACAGTGTGATTCCCTACAGATTCACAGCACCCTGCCAGTTCCTGTTGCAAACACTGGAAAAGGGGTTGCACATTAAAGAAATTTAAAGCATCACTGGTGCTTTCTGCTGAGGCTGACTTAAAAAGCAGGAAGAGAGGCAAACAGGACCCAGTGCTGTCTCAGGCTGCTCAGAAGTCACTAACATTTCTAAATTTTCCACTCTGAACCAGCCACAAAGGTATTCTGCTTAACATTTCACGGGTTGTCGAGTGAGAGAATGATTTCAAGCGAGTGGCATCATCTTGGAGTGTTGTGAGTAAGATGACTGCTGGCAGTGAGGGCAGGATATGGGCGCCCAGGGCACTGGGCTGCATCCTGCAGCTCTTCATGTGGTGTCAATTCCTTCAAGGTCATTGCAACACTTTGTTTTTACACCCAGTGTTGCCAGTGCTTTTCTGAAAGCTGAGGCTAAGCAGTTCCTTTCCCATGCAGGGATCCAAAGACAAACTTTTAAAATTATTTTGGTCCAAACAGGTAGCTAGGGAGTGGTTTCCTCCGCACAGGTGAATCAGTCTGACACCAAACTGCTGCCAAAGGCATCTCTAATCCCTCATCTTCTGTCTCCTCTGAGGAGGAAACTGATCCCTTTTTTCATAGGATTAGCTTCCAGTTGGTTTGGATTTCCTTTTATCAAACGTGAACGAATGCAACAGAGAAGCACTAACCCAGGTGCAGCAAGAAAGATGGGCAACTGAGAAGGTGGAGGAGAGCTTTTTAAAAAGCAATGGGAAGCTACTCCTATGTGTACTTTGGAAAATTTCATCAAATGGCTGTCTGTATTTTTAAGTCTCTGAATATTTTCTAAAACATGTTTTCTAAAAATCAGACCTATGTGAAAACAGGCTTCAAACTAATTTTGACCATATTTAGATTTCATTTTTAATTACCTCATCTTTTACTAAAAACAGACAAGAAGTTTAGTCATATTTTCCAAGAAAGGAGCTGGTCTTATATGAAAACTAACAAAAATGCTGAAAGCCTTCCCTCACTGTGAAATTAAAGGAAGATCTCTGCCTGTGAAGATACTTCTCAATGCTCTGAACTTTTTGTGGAGAAAGAACTTCACAAACTGAATGTTATTGCTCCCAAACAAAAGTAACAGCAGCAAGCTATTTTTAGCTCTGTCTGAAATATGCAGGAAACAAATCACTGCTGGTAAGGTGGAAAAGTACTTGGCAAATCACTGAGAAAGGCACATTTTTTCTTGGCTATCTAAGAGTTATGTTCAACCTATTTTGGTCACTTGATGCTGCCTTTGATGCAAGCACAGAGTTTTATCAGAAGTCTTCACTGAAGTTCATGCTCCACATCCTGATTTCAATAATGCAGCAGCATACCTGAGAGCTGACCTAATGATGCCACGTGAACTCCTTGATCCCATGCTATTGATGAAAAAGGGAATATCAGCAGTGGTTTGCAATGGGAATATGATTGAGATGGTAGCCTGTGCAGATATAGCAGGCACATAATTGGAAGGAAGGCGCAAACTCTTTTTCCGTGGATTTCGCCTGTCAGGAGTAGACCTGAGCAGCAACAAGTGACAAGCTTGAAGCCTCTCACGAGATACCATACGCTTCAAATACTGTCAGAGAATGCAAAAAATTAGCCACAGTCTATTCTCACCAGCGTGCTTCTGTCTGTATCTGTCCAATGCATCTGATTATTGGATGATTTTGCATCTAGAGGATATATGTATCTCACTTATGAGGTCACTTTTTTTTTGTATTGACCACGCTACAACTTTGTTGGCAATTGAATTAACTGGCAGACCTGTGTTTTAATAAACTAGATTTACTTGTGGCTGAAGATATGTTTTTTATTGATCGCGCAGCTAACAAGGGATCTCCTCTGAATGCAGGGGGAGAAAGAACAAGAAACAGATACAGAGTTTCTGTAAGTGGGCCATCATTTCATAAGAATGAAATGTCCTTGGAGGTGTGAGAACATCCTGCTGCCTTATTCACTTTATTAACAAAATAGTGGGGAACATGAGTCAAAATCTGAGGTGTAGATAAAGTAATAGATTTTTTTAAATTATGATTTACTTACAAAAGGATTCAAGACCATCCTTGTTAGGGATCTTCTCATGAAGCTTTAACAACACTTATATAACATGCCATGTTCCCATTTACTGCCATTTCTCCATTTACTGTTCTTGTGTGTCTCTACTCACAGAGCTGAAGACCAGGGTTCTTCACTGTGGAAGTATCATAGTAAAAAATGTAGTTAAAAAAGAACAACCATACCTATTCTAAAAAATAAAGCTCCTGACAGTTAAATTGCTAGCAATGCCTCTAGGTCCCTCAAGGGACCACATACCCCTGAAAAAGTACTTTGGTATGTTTCCTCAAATTTCCAGAAGGAAAAATCTATGAATAGCTATGTGCATAGAAAGTTAAAGCAACAGTAAACTTGTGAGCTTGAAGGAGACATAAGAAGAGGAAATGAACTCTTCAAGTGACTGAGACCCTTAGGCAGCAGCAAATGATCTACTTTCATACGCACGTTTTCCTGTCACTGAGAGAACCCCTGGTACTTCTAGACAAAGTTAATTTTTCAATCCAAAGCTACACTAGAGTAATAGAGAGAGAGCAGAAGGAAATGCCACTCTTCACATTAGCTTTTCAGCCCCAGTTTGAGACCACGTGTGGCTGTGACTGCCCGATGGAGTGGTGTCACAGAGAGCAGGGGAATATTGCATGACTGTGATCTTCCCCCTCTGCTCTCATGAGATCCCACCAAGAGAGCTCTGTCTAGCTCTGGGGCCTCCAACCTGAGAAAGACTTGGACCTGTTGGAGGGAGTCCAGAGAAGGGCCACGAAGATGGTCAGAGGGCTGGAACACCTCTCCCATGAAGACAGGCTGAGAGAGTTGGGGATATTTCAGTCTGGAGAAAAGAAGGCTCCAGGGAGACCTTATGGCACCTTCCAGTACCTTAAGGGGGCTACAGGAGAGCTGGAAAGGGATTTTTGACAATGTAGTGATAGGACAAGGGGGAAAGGCTTGAAACTGAAAGAGGGCAGGTTTAGATGAGAAATTAAGAAGAAATTCTTTACCGTGAGGGTGGTGAAGCACTGGAACAGGTTGCCCAAAGAAGTTGTGGGTGCTCCACCCTTGCAAGTGTTCAAGGCCAGGTTGGATGGGGCTTTGAGCAAATTGGTCTGATGAAATGTGTACCTGACCACAGTAGGGCGATTGAAACTAGATGATCTCTAAGGTCCCAAACCATTTATCATTCTATGATTTTATTATTTTTAGTTTAATCAATGCATTATCCCACTAATTTTCTTGATATATCCTCTGCCTTCCTCAACATACATCCTGTCACCATAGCTTATATTTTGCTTTGGCTCCTGAGTGTGTTGTGAGAAAGGAGGGCAGATTTTGCTGCTCAGCCTCTTCTTCTGAGGTGCATATTCCTTTATGCTACAACAGCACACTGTGCTGGCAACAGAGCAGGCATCAGATTTTTTTTCTCCATCTTAGGGGTGTTGACACTTCTCTTGGTCCTTTGGGATGGTCAAGATAGAAATGACCTGCGGCTGATAGGAGTGGAAATAAGATCTGTCCAAAACAAGCAAGTGTAATCGCTGTCAGGAGGAGTCAGGTGCTGTTTCAACAGTGGTACCATCCCTGGGCTAGTGTTTTGATTTCCTGCATCATATCTGAGGCAGTTTAAATGATGGCCTATCTAAAAGACAGTGCAAGAACAGATTTCCTGAGAGAGTCTGGTATTGTTTGAGGTATTTCAGCCTCCTGGCCAGCATCAAGCACCACCTGCTAGGCACTATGACTGTCCCAACATGCTGTGCAGTCCTGTCCTTCTCACATGTTGTGCTGTGTGTATACAGGAACCTTCCTGGACATCTGCAAAGACAAGCAATATATTTAATTGCATTCAGCTGATGTTACATAGCTACATCTGTTCATCCACCAGTCAACAGCTTAAGGAGGCCAAAGAACTTAAGTAACTTTCTTTGTCCCAATTTCCCTTTCCATCTTTCAGAAAAACTGGCAAGAATTCCACCACTGCTTCTCCTTTTGATTTTACAGCTGAAAGGATAAAGCTGCCTAACACAGGGGCTTTGTCACACAAGTCACAATTCTGTTCACAGGAGCAAAATGTGAGCCTTTACTTGTGAAGCTGAGAAATAAAGCTCTGGACCTTGGTCCACCCCTCATCTTGCATCACTCAAGCCTTGAATGCTCAGAGTGGTAGCTGGCAGTTTACTCGTCATGTTTGCAGTCTGCATTTCCAGATGCTGAGGTGCTGAGTGTGTTAACTGTTGGATGATATTATGTCTTCTGAGCAGCCGTGGTAGATGCAACTGGGGATGATTCACTCAGCATGGAGTCGTGTTTCATAACACAAAAATTTTGGCAAAGGAACCCCTAAAGAGGGGATCTCTGTTCTCTGCAAATTTTTCTTACATTATCACCAGCTTTCAGTTCTGGAGGCAAGGAGCCTGAATGTCTCTGGCAGGCCAGCTCCAGGACCCTTCTGATGTCCAGCCCCAAAAGCCCTCCATAACAGATAAATCCCTTCTTGTGTTTAGTTTCTCCTTGCAAATAGTCTCTCAAAAGAGTTTTGGGATGTTCAAGGATGCTTTGCTCATTGGTGAGATACTCCTTACATGCTGTAAGTTAGCTTTTTTTTGGCAACTACAAGGACAAACAATCCAGAAGGAATGAGAAAAAGAATCCAGTTCAAGAACTAGCCATCATACATCTTCTCATCTTTATTACTGCAGCTGGAGCAATCTCTTTTGGTGGTCCCACACCATTAAAAAAGAAAGTATAAACACAGAAAATGGATGAGAATATGCTCTAAAAACAGGGCTCTCAGATAGGCTTTTTTTTTTTGCTTAATTTTGAATCTCACTCACCTAACCACTGAAGATGTTGAAGCTTGTGGAATTCCCTTGGTAAAGCTGCTAGCAGCAGCACAGGCACACCTGGATCCTCCAGAAGTGGAGGTGGTGTGTGGAGTACCTGGCTCAGTGCTGCTATCCCAGCCTTTCACAGGCACACAGTCACTGGGGCAGTCTGTGGATCTGGGCAGAAGGATGCCCTGTGGCCAGCCAGGTTTGTGAACCTTCCTATTGCCCGGCAAGAGTCCAGATATGCCTGACTCCACACCAGCATGAACCCAGCCCTTCCCATGCCTGTGTGTCCTGGTTGCCAAGGAAAGGAAAAGCAGGTGCAGAGACCAGATGGGAAGGACATGCTCCAGCAGGTCACCAGCATGCATGACACACCCAAGTGATGTGTCTGGCCATACCACCTCCACTGACTTGTTAGTGCCAGGTACAATTAGAGATTGGCTGCTTCCCAGTTCCTTTCCCTTCAAATTCCTAATGGCGTTTAGTCACACCTGAGCTAGCTGGGCTAGGTAGGTGAAGGTTGCACTGGGAAACATAAGAGTGATGATGGGCACATGGCCCATTTGGGAATGGCACAGGAGAACATGTTGCCCCATTCTCAGAGGAATGGGACATTCAGGCCAATGCCCAAAGACAAAAGAGCTGCTGCCCACCTGCAGAACCATCTGTCATTGTGACATTTACTATCAGGGCCATCACAGAGCAAGTAGCAGCCCATGCTCTCACAGGGAGAATCTTCATGGTTGCAAGGAGCAAGATGAGCTCAAAGACTGTTGACATGGTCTGTGGTGTCTCTTCCTATTTTCTGGCCGGCTGTTCTAGAGTTTGCATGGTCTGTCTTTCTGGAGAGAACCCGCAGACCTGACTCAAAATCAGCAAAGCTCAGCAGCACAGGAGGACATGACACACGCAGCCTGGCAATGGGGAGAAGAACATGTTCTTTGCGCTGTGCTGTGGGAGGGAAAAATTATGAAAATTCTGGACATGCCTCAGACACCAATTCCAGTGACGCACTTTACACTTGCAAGAGTCAAAACATTCTTATTACTGAAAGGTGTTGTTGCTGTCTTCCCACATATTATCTTGCGATTTTCCAAGGCCATGAAAAAAATCAGGCCCTGAAAGCCACCATCCACCACAGAGATTTCCCTTGGCTTTAATCCAAGGCACTGCAAGTGCCCATGGGTGGAACTATTCCTAACCCATCATCAATGGAGCCGACACCATGGTCACCAGCATGCTAAAGACAGAGCGCATCTAAACAAACCTTTCCCAACACCACTCCCCAAGTAAGGCCTCTTTCCCCAAATAAGCCATCAGTAAGAGCCTTTAAAAGCCACAGGATGTCTTACTGAAAATCCTTACGCAACTGTGTTCTTTTAAGACATCTTCTAGAGCAAGACTGCATGATGAGCTACCCACTCAACCGAGCCAGTAAGATTGATTCGGAGAAACCCACTGAGAAAAGGAAGCTCCTAAGCCAAAATAGCCCCTCTTGGACACCTCTCCTGGTCTAGTACACCTTTCTGTTTCCACCCTTACAGTCTGTACCTCATCTAAGCACAGGGCCCACCAGGGTAAGATGGTTTTGGAGACAATTCGACATGTTGACAAAGGATTTGTGCCTGATCAGAAGAGAAGGGACAATGATGGCAATCATTACAGCACCCCCTGAGCTACTTGGGCATCAAGGATACCCTGGCATCTGCCCATCTTCCCTGTCCCCCTCTCCACCCAAACAGACATATGACAACTTTCTTGCCTTGAAAGTCCAATGAGCAGAGAACCAGAGGGAAAATATTGAGCTAAGCATGACTACAACTGACTCAGCTGCATTTTTCATCGGTAACCAGGGTCACTTAGCAAAGAGAAATCAGCAGTCAGGGCGTGAATGCCAGAGACTTTCTCAGAAAACTGCAAAAATCAAGGAACTTATGAAACCTCTATGAGGGAGACTATTTATAGTAGATCTATACTATATAGGCTTCCAGGAACTGGGAGGAGCTGTTGACTCCCTTGAAGGCAAAGGAGCCCCGCAGAGATACCTTGACAAATTAGACAACTGGGCAATCGCCAACCACACAAAGTTTAACAAAGATAAGTGCCAGATTCTGCACCTAGAATGGGGCCAACCTGGACATACTGCCAGACTGGGGAATGAATTCTGGAGAGCACCACCTTGGAAAAGCACCTGGGGGGTCTGATCAGTGGCAAGTTGAATCTGAGTCAGCAGTGCCCTGGCAGCCAGGAGGGCCAACCGTGTCCTGGGGCGCATCAGGCACAGCATCGCCAGCCAGGCAAGGGAGGGGATTGTCCCACTCTGCTCTGCACTGGGGCGGCCTCACTTTGAGTGCTGGGGGCAGTTTTGGGTGCCATGATATAAAAAGACGTTAAGCTCTTAGACAGTGTTCAAAGGAGGGCTACAAATGTGGTGACAGACCTTGAGAGGAAGCCGTATGAGGAGCAGCTGAAGTCCCTTGGTCTGTTCAGTCTCGAGAAGAAGAGACTGAGAGGAGACCTCATTGCAGTCTACAAATTTTTTGTGAGTGGAAGAGGAGGGGCAGGCACTGATCTCTTCGCTTCTGTGACCAGTGAAAGGAACTAAGGGGCTGAAAGGAACAAGAAGCTGAGTCAGGAGAGGTTTAGGTTGGATAGCAGGAAAAGGTTCTTCACCCAGAGGGTGGTTGCGCACTGGAGCAGGCTCCCCAGGGCAGTGGTCACAGCACTAAGCCTGACAGCATTCAAGAAAAATTTGGACAATGCTCTCAGGCACATGGTGTGACTCTTGGGGTGTCCTGTGCAGGGCCAGGAGTTGGACTTCAATGATTCTTGTGGGTCCCTTCCAATTCAAGGTATTCTGTGATTCTATGATTCTATGAATTGAAAGTTAAGGCCAAATCTCCATTTCAGAAAATCATCTACTTTGAATTCCTGTACCAGGAAGGAGCCTCAGAAGTCACAAAGAACTACGCCTCTGTTGCTCAGACTGTGCCTCACAGCCAATAACTTCCTTTGTGTTTCACATACAGTACATTTCAAGACGTTTGATTTCTGGTTTATAATGGGCATTTTCATTGCCATTGTGTGGTACTATAATATACTTGCCTTCAGAGTGCCATCCTGATTCCTTATTTCTTCAAGGACTTGAATAAAAAATGGAAGAATAGGGAAAATTTGGGACTGCTGCTGAATGAAGGTAGTTCCCTAGAGGTGAAGAAACAGAGAAGGTTGACTTAATGAATATCACCTTTGCTTTAGTCTTTAGTGCTAAGGCCAGCCTTCAGGAATCCCATACCCTGGAAACAAGAGAGAAGGGAAGACTTCCCCTTCATCAGAGGATGAGGTTAGAGATCAGTTAGTCAAACTTGACACCCAAAAATCCATGAGTCCTGACAGGATGTACTCACAAGTGCTGAGGGATCTGGCAGATACTGCTAAGCTACTCTCCATCATCTGTAAAGGATCATGGAGAAGAGGGAAGATTCCTGAGTAATGGAGGGAAGACAATGTCACTCCAGTCTTGAAAAAGGGCAAGAAGGAGGACCCAGGGAACTACAGGCCAGTCAGCCTCATCTTCATCCCCAGAAAGGTGATGGAACAGCTCATCCTAGATGTCACCTCTAAGCATGTGGAGGAAAGGTCATCAGGAGTAGTCAGTATGGATACACCAAGAGAAAATCACACTTGACCAAACTGATAACTTTCTAGGATGGAATGACTGAATGAACAGATGAGGAGAGAGCAGTGCACATTGTCTACCATCACTTCAGCAAGGCTTTTGACACTGGTCCCATAATGTCCTCATAGGGAAACTCAGGAAGTGTAGGTTAGATGAGTGGACAGTGAGGTGGATTGAGAACTGGCTGAATGGCTTGGAGGCCAGTAGCTAATGATGCTCCCCAGGGGTCAATACTGGGTCCAGTCTTGTTCAACTTATTCATCAATGGCCTGAAGGGACAGCCTGTACCCTCAGGGAGTTTGCTGATGAAGTGGAGAAGTGACTATTACACCAGAAGGTTGTGCTGCCATCCAGTGAGGGCTGGACAAGCTGGACAGCTGGGCAGAGAGGAACCTCATGAAGTTCATCAAAGGCAAATGCAGGGTCATGCACCTGGGGAGGAATAACCCCATGCACCAGCACAGGCGGGGGGCTGACCTGCTGGAAAGCAGATCAGCAGAGAAGGACCTGGAGGTCCTGGTGGGCAACAAGCTGTCCATGAGCCAGCAGGCCAAGAAGGCCAAGAAGGCCAAGAAGGCCAATGGTATCCTGGGTTGCATTAGGAAGGGCATCACAGCAGGTTGAGGGACGTGATCCTGCCTTCTGTTCAGCTCTGGTGAGACTGCATTGGGAGTACTGTGTCCGGTTCTGGGTTTCCCAGTTCAAGAAAGAAAAGGAAATATTGGAGCCGGTCCAGTGGAGAGATAAGAAGATATTGAGGGAGGATCTCTCTTATGAGGATGGACGAGAGAGTAGGGTCTGTTCAGCCTTGAGAAGAGATGACTGAAAGGGGACCTCGACGATGTACACCTGTATCTGAAGGGAGGGGGCCAAGAGGATGGAGCCAGGCTCTTCTCAGTGGTGCCAAGCAACAGGACAAGAGGCAACGGGCAGAAACTGGTGCACAGGAAGTTCCATGTGAACACAAGGAAGAACTTCTTTACTGAGTTAGTGACCACTCACTGGAACAGATTGTCCAGAGAAGTCTCCTCACTGGAGATATTCAAGAACCATCTGGATACAATCCTGAGTAACATGCTCCAGCTGAACCTGCTTTAGCAGGAGGGTTTGATGGGATGATCCCCAGAGGTCTTTTCCAACCCCAGCCATTCTGTCATTCTGCAATTTATTAGTGTTGGATTTTATACTTCACATCCAGTAATTAAAGACAGCAGCAGAAGAATAAAATACTTTAACCGTAATAAGTAAGAGAGTTAAGTACTTTCAGTAATGTATAGCAATATGAAAAAACATGGAGATAGACATATGCATGCACATACTCTCATATTTATTTATTTCAATTTTTTTTTACATTTTTATGTGTTTATATATTTATGTACATGACCACAGATCTTAATTTGCAAAGTCAATGAATACATATTTAGCAATCAGTGTAAAACTCTCAAAACTAATGTCTTGTATAACCCTATTCCATTAATATCTCAGTATGGATTTAAAAAAAGAACATATTCAGGACTAACTCTGCTCCATCATGAAATTGTAATGTAGAGCTGAAGTATAAGAAAGTGAAACTTGTTCCCTAAGTGATGTATCAAAATTTATACCTGCTCTGATGAGCATTCTTCAATAGGGGAAAATTCAAACCCAAACCCAAATACCTCTTGTCCTACATCTTGCTAAATTTTGCTTGACATTCCTATTATGAGAAAATTTCTACTTCCAGTTTCTTTGTAACTCTTCCTTCGGCCTGAGGTGACAGGCAAAACCTTTGACACGCTGTCTTTTTTAAGAAGTTGACAAGCTGTCTATTTTTCACACACGGGAAAACCATGTGGAAAATATTTCAAAAATCTCTACTGACAGCTGTGAAATTAAGAACCGGTTTTTGGTCTGATGCCGGTATAGTAAAGTAATGTTTCTCACCCTATGGTCTGCAGGCTGGTGGGCTCCACAGATTCTTCTAAGAGACCACTGTATGTAAGAAAAAACATCAGATCTGTTGTTAGTCAGATCAAACAGGCTATTGGAGGGTTCACACCTTCAGAGGAAAGTAGAAAGCTATTAAAATATTTAGGACTAAACCCACTCTCTTCCATCAAAGGCAATGTTCCCAATTACAACTAATTTATCATTGCGGAGGGCATCAGGAGAATTCCAATCTTTAAAGTAGAATGAAGTGATGAAAATGTAATACCCAAAAATAAAGATGAAATAAAATTATATTGAAGACTCATGAGAAATTGAAATTGATTTGAAGGCCAATATAATCTTCTTCCAATAGAAGACAGTATTACGTCTTCTTCTCATACACAAATGTATAAGAAGCCATCAAATTTTATTATTTCAGAAAAGATGCTCCATAAGTGGAGGTGGTAACAGAACAGAGTCAGATTGTTCTGCTGCTCTGGGGACTTTTGCTCATGCACTGTGGGATTGACCAGCTGCCTCTAGCAACTCCAGAAAAATGTAAAATAAGATACAAACTGCATTGATGCTAGATTTTCAAAATCCAGGCAGAGTGTTTAGTAAGTGTCCAAACCCAAGAAACGTAGAAAAGGATGTTCTATGGGAGGAGACAGGTAAAAACTAAGTCTGAGTAGGAAGACAAGTGAGTATGAAGAGCATAACTCTTAAGAAATTCAAACTTATGTGCATGAATTTGTGTCTTGGTGTGGTCAGATGCTTTCCTGACCTGAATTAAGCAAGATTAATTAAAATTAGTCAGGTTATTTAGACCTCAATATTTCTGCACTGTACTCTGGTGTACAATAAACCTATATGGGATGGGTGTCAAGACAAAGTCAAAGTTTGACACGACTGTGTGGAAATCCTCAAGACACTGCCCTATAAAGCAAGGATTTCCATTTCATAAACCATATTAGGATAGAAATCATAACAGTGCAAGGTTCAGAGAAGTGTGAAGAGGTCTCATAGTGAGGATGTGCACTTAAAGCATCCCAAGTACCTCTGTCCATGATCAGCTTTAAAACTCCAGTGCAGGAGATTCACCCTGGATAACCTTGGCTGGAGATGCGTGACCCAAGCTGGAGGGCTGTGAAGGAAGCCCTAGTACATTTTAAGAAAACACTCCAGCACATTAAACATGGTGTCATTTCTTAACAGAGAATTGAGTGCAAAATAAGGCATCATTTCCCCCAGATCTTCGGTGTAGGAAACCAGCTCCAGTTCTTTGACATTTCCCCAATGCACCTCATTGCAAGAACTGCTTCAGGTCAGCTCTCCCACTCCAGATGGATTTTGCTCTGTCCTTCCAAAGGCTGACTCCTTTTTCCTTGACCTCTGCCCAGGCTGGCTGCCTGCAGCACAGCAGCAGTCACTCCACCAGCCAAGCATCCCCAGCTGGTGGACAGATACTGGGGCAGTGCTAATGTCAGCCAAGGAGTCCCTACCTGCTCCATGAGTCATCCTGACAGGAGTTGCTCCCAGTGGCTTTAATGGCAGCTCAGAGTGATTAGCTCCATCCTTTTTTCTGTTTTACAAATAACTACACTTGGGCAAGACACATCCCATCTTAAATCTTCCAGTTCTCGCTCAGGAATACTGCAGGGACACAGCACTGGAAGAGATCTTCTGGGAAATGGTCCCTGTTGCTAGCAGCAACATTACCATATGTCCATCTACACAAACTGATCAGAGTTGCCTGAAAAGCAGTTACACTGCTTAAGAAAAGATTTCTTTGACACAGCTTTTCCAGGCGACAGTGCTTTGATGGCAAGAAATAATTTTCCAGTTCCCACTCTCCTGTTTGACTCTCTCCTGTGCTTTGCATAGCTGTTTTTCTCCATCTAGAAGTTGTCTGCCAGGCATGGTGTTGAGGGGATACATTTTTGGTTTAGGTTTTACTAGGTTAAACATGTCACATAATCTTGGCACAGTGTTTCCATCCTCCTTGATCATCCTGATCATCTCCACCCGAGGTTGAGTGCATCTTCCTGGACGTGCATATTTAGAACTGTACACGCTCTTTCAGCTCAAGTGAAAGAAAAATTAGCAATGGCCCATTTCCTTGCCCTGTCTTGAAATTACTTGACTGGTAAATCTCCAAACCACAATGGATTTCCTCACGGTTGCATCGTGTTCTTGAGGCTCATATTTGCCCTGAGGCTACCTAGCATACTTCTGTACACCCCACATGTTTATTCTCCATTGGAGGAAGGTCATTTGTCTGCTTTTTGTCATTAGCCTTTATGGCAATTCCTACACTGCTGGATAAAGGTGAGGCCAAGAATCCCGGACCAGCTCACACCCGCATCGTCATGTAGCAGTGCATTGGATAGAACCAGCTGAAGTCCTCCAAAGTGGAGTTGGGAGCAAAGTAACAGGGCACAGAGAAGCAGATAATCAGCCTCTGGGCTTGGCCTGGTTGTCTTTTACCTAGTGATGTGGAGACACTCAGAGTATGTGGTTTCATGTTTTGCACTACTAAAGTTGGTCCTGATTTCCATTTCCCACAAGCTTTTTTAGGAGAATGGAAGAGTTCTTTGCTTTAAACTCTCTACTGTAAGCCAAAGCTTGGTGCTAGGATTGTCAATAATAAGGTAAAAAAGGGTGAGTTTCATGCCTGATTCTGGAGGATCCGCAGTCCAAAGGTCCTTCAAGCTTTCATCTCCTTCCCCCAGGACTAGTTGCAGTGAATTTTTTTTGAGAAGGATGAATATCTGTTCGTTTTTTTATTGGACTCACCTACATCTCTTTTGCTCCTTCTTAAGTAGCAGTACCAACTGCTGGTCATTAAGTGCTCCCCAACTTGAGGGAGATACTGAAATATTTTGCGTGCTGCTGACATCAGAACATGTGACTGTTGTCACACCAACTTAAGGAGGCTGAAATGGTTCCAGTCAGGGATAGGTCTATAAAATATTTGGTGGGGAACAGCCTTCTAGGAAGACCACAACGATCAACATGCTCAAGTGGGGACTTTCCCATCTGCTGTACCAGTATGCACACAAAAAAAAGGAACATGAAGAGAGGAAAGCGGGGGACAACAGGAGGCAGGAGAAAACAGTGGTGAGGAAAAAAGGAAAGGAGAAAGCGAAAAAGGAAAGAAAACAGAAATAGAAACTTCTTAGAGGGATAACTCATCATAGCATGAGTCAGTTTAAGGCACCAGACCTGGACTTTTCTCACGGGACAGTTTTCTTTGGCTTTCCTTATTTCTGTCAGATGAGAAATTGGTGTGTCTGAGTGAATGGCTTGTCCCATGAGAGGAAGTGTGAGGAGTCAGCCAGGCAAACCCGGGTTCCTCGCTGCTACTGTTGGGAGAGGGCCAGGACCTGGCCTCAATGAGGAAGATCAGAGAAAGATGATGTTGATAAAATTAGTACCTTGGGGAGTAAGATCTTTGTACCAGAATGGATGCTGAAAGAAGCTCCTTGGTTCTAGGAGTACGGCTATAATTGTGTTTTGGTGCTAACTTCTGTCATCATTCAAATGTGTCACTTCTGCAGCCACAGAAAATTGGAGTGGGGCACAGACCCAAGGAAAGGAAGAGGGAAGCAAAGGGAAGGAAAGCACACACTGGTGTGGAAATAAGGACTAGGAGAAAAAGGAGAAACAGTGGGCAATATGGAAATTCATGAGCAAGAGAAAAGGGACAGAAGAGAGAGGGAAAAGCAAATAGAAAGAAAATCTTATTGCTGAAGTCTGAAGAAGAAAAGCCGTTCAGTGACAGAGAGGAAAATACATGCTGCAATTAGGGTAGTGTGGGAAAGCTTAATGTACATCAGTCACTCTACGACCTCTTCATAAACCCAATACAACTCGGCACTTACAGGCTGCATGTTAGAGAGGTAGAGAGGGCAGGAGGGTCTATCAGACTAGAAGGGTTTGCTCACATGGGAGCAAAGACGAAGAGAGTTTAAGCCTGTGAACACAAGCCATGTTGCACCACTCAGTCTCAGAGTGAAATAAGAGACCCTGGACTGTTCTCTTTACTGGTACTGCCAGTGACATCAGGGTAAGGTTTGGGTTGATTACAGTGGAGATGTCTAAAATAAGGAGAGATGAAGCTGCTCTGGTGCACTGGCAGCCTGCTTTGTCAGATCCCTTTTGCTCTTCTGCCCCAAGAAAATTCTGTTACTTCTCCATCATGCGACTTGGTGCCACTCACTTAAACATGTAGCCTTTTCATTCTCCCATAAATAAAATGCAACAAGTACTACGAAAACCTGTATTATTTAAAACAGCAGCTGTAACTCTAATATCCCCATTCTTAAACTGTAAGTGAGGAGGTTTTTATCAGTGTTTGAAGAATTTCAGCGGGAAGTAGGGCTCTGAGAGTATGTCTCATTTTGCCTTGTTGCACCAATGTATAAACCCTGTATAGCGCCACAGAGGTCAATAATGCTTCAGATTCTTACAGGTGAAACTGAGCATGAAATGTGAGCAGCCTTGCAGGGCTGTGAATAAAAATGAAGCAAATCCTGTTCCAACGCATAGACTTTTAGATCAACTTCATGCTAATAATTGCTGCATGCAGCCTGGCATTCCTAAACATGATTTTTCAATGAAACAATGCAAGTTTTTAAAATGCAGCCATCACATAGCAACAGACAGAGCAAGCTCATACAAGTAAATCCCTAGGTACACATGACACCACCATGCTCTTTAAGTGATAAACTTTCACCTATCTGAGCCAATAAAAAAGAAGCCTATTTTCTCGCTAAAAATACACTGTACCAGCAAATTGCATACACTCAAGCTACACATTAAAATGCAGAGAGAGCTCTCTGGGATTTGAGGACAAATATAGTCCTGTGTCAGTGCTGACTGATTTAAGGCTGTTAAAGTGGTGCTCTTAAACAATTAAAAATATCCGTCAGTCCTGTCAAGATGTTCTGCCGGGCTTTTCCACCTCCTGCTATGCTAAAGCAATTCCACAGTGATGGGATGATGGTGATGCACAGTGACATATGAGAGTGGAGGGCTGAGCTCTTACATTTCCAGTCTCCAGTACTCCAGATAAAGGACAAGAAGAGAGGTGGTTGCCAGCAATCAGAGTGCTTGAACAACACAAAGCTTGGAAATGTCAATGTGTCCAGAAAGATAAAAAGAACTGAAATTCATCGCAAGGACTCAAAGCTCACAACGCATTTTGAGAACGTAGATCTTTCAGGATGACTATTGAGGATGAGCATTGTGTTCTCCTGGGACAGAGAATCAACATGTGTTGGCTTGGATTTATAAGCTCCTTCTTTCATAAAATTATCCCATATATGTTCTCCATGAACAGGGACTGTATCCAAGCACACCTTGTAAAAATGGTCCTGCGCAGGAGCAGGAAGGTGAGATGGTGTGATATTATCCAGCAAAAACATTCAGAGATGACCTTGGCAGTCTAATCCATGGCTGTCATGGATTTTGGACCCAAAATAGCTAGGTGAAGATGCTGTGGGGATCCTGAAAATCCCAGATTTCCTTGTTACCTGCTTGCATTTCCAAAGAGATTAACTCCCTGAAGACTGTGAGACTGTGAGACCTTGTTGGGGAAGAAGCCTTCCCAGCAACCACTGTCTGAGAGATGGGAGATTTTTATGTTCAGGCTTCATTTCTGAGGATGTCTGTCCAGTTGTGTATGGCCTTAGCCTTGCTTTACATGAAAATGGAACAAAATCAGTCCTTCAGTGAAGTGGCTGCCAGAGGCATGAATAAAGTGACCTCGTACTTACATGAAAAACCCCCTAGCCTGACAGGGTTTTCTTTTACTTCATATACGTACGTACATACATAGATATTGATTCTTTGTGCCCTGTCCCTAGACTTCCAGGGTTTGCAGCAGAGGCAAGGTCCACAGGACTCTGCCCACAAAGAGCAGCACAAATCTCCAGAGCTCCGCACTGATAGCAGAAACAAGAACCTGACTGACAACTTGGAAATCCCCAACAAGCTGGGATGTGTCCACAGCTGAGCTCCCTCAGCTGCCTTTTTGGGGCTATTGGGTTTTATCTCAAGCTCCTGAAACAACAGCAGCAGAACTGGACTGAATGTGGGGGTCAGGTACAAGAAAAACGAGCTGCACAGGCAGGCGAGACCCAATTCCGAAGGCTGCTGCAATTAATAATAACCAGTTGTAAAGGTTGTGGCTTTATTATCTGTGACCTTGCCTGTGGGGAAAACTAGGGTTGGCTGCATCTGCCATTGCCAGGTGCAGCTAATGTGAGAGCTGCTGACATTGTTCTGGAGGGAGAAAACATATTTTTCACTATATTAGTGATGGATTTTTTAATAGCCCATTAGCTGGGAAAGCACCCAGGTGAATAAAGACTCTTCATTAGAAAATGAAGTGATCAGGGAGGAGAAATGCATTGTTACAGTCACTTCTAGGGTCATTTTGTTCTGGTGCTTTCAGCCATATGCAAAGAAACTCTGCAAGGAAAATACACAGCTTAAATGTATAAGGCAATGAATTATTGATTATCACAGACAAATCCCATTACACACAGACTACTGCCTGGAGAGAGAAAGAGCAGAAGGAGCATGTTAGGAAATAGAGTTGAGGGAAATATCCTCAACTGGTCGTAGGTTGCTTCTGTTACCTGCTAAACGGTTGAAGGATTTTGAAGATACTCATGGATGCTCCTCAGCTGGAACCTCTTGTAAAAGGTGATCCATGTGTGAGCCCACCAAATGGAGGATGCAGATGGACAAAGGAGGTATCTGAGCACCTGCTACAGCTGGTAACTACATCCCAGAAACTTCCGGAGCTGCTGAAAGCAGAGGACTCAGGAGATTAATTGATGGTGCTTCCCAGCAGCTTTTTTGGGGATAGTCTTCTTTTCTGTCCTGACTGTACCACCTCTGTTTCTTCCCAAGAATTCAGCCTAGGAAGTGCTCACTGTCATCCATATTTTTACCCCACTTCACTATAAAAACAAAGTTAAAAGACCATGCCATCAGCCTGTCATTTTCCTGCACTAACTTCTGAATGTGCAAGCCAGTTTTGACCCCATTTGACAATGGAGGGGTGAAGATTTTAAGAAATAGGTCTTTATTAAAGGCATGTACATTTTATAATGACATTGGGGAGATGAGAGACACCCAGATTCACTGCCCCACAGAGCTAAAGGCTGCCATCACTTGTCCTCCCAGCTAGACCATCAACATTCTCTTATAGTAAGGGACACAAAAGGGTGTGGGATTTGTACACTGGGAACAGGAGCAGGGTACAGGAAGCTGTAGCTGCCATGGTAAAAAACCAGAGTTTCAGTATTTTGTCCTATTATAAAACATCTTGTTTTCCCATAGTACAAGGAAAAGAGACTTTCTGGTAAAGAACTAATAGGTGGAAAATCAAGATTTTTTTCTGCTTATTTGGGGATGCCACTGGATTTGTTAGGTGGAGGGAGCCTGGAAGGGTTTCTCCATAGGGATGGTGCAGTAAGGTCTCAAATCAGTCCCTAGTTCACACATGTACACATTCATACATGCACGTGCACAGAACTAAGGTCTCATGAGTGGCAGTTCAAAATGTTTTTCTCATCTGTGGTGTCTGGTTGGAGTCAGACACATCTCCCTATGTCTCACCTGTTCAGCATGCCTCTGCACGTTCCAGCTTACAGACACCTGCCCACCTACCAAAGACCAAAACTCAAGAACTCAAGAGAACAATTTGTCTGTGATCTAAACAAAGGGAGTCATCAATATAACCAAGTTAAGCTATCCAGCTATTATGAACAGGATACTCGATAATTAACTTGAAAAATTGCTATATGCTGAGGAACTTGCAGCTCCAGATCACACCACATCCAACAGATGAAGTGGCACCAGAGTTGAAAAGCTGCTGCAAGCTTTGCTTTTAGATTGGGATTTCCTGGGTGTTGAGCAAACTCTGATAAATGTCCGCACACAAGTGCACACCACCTCCTTGAACCAGGAAAGTGCTTTGCCAGTCACAAGAGATGGAAAGAGCAGAGCACAGCAAGCCACACCATGGACATGGTTGGGCACTGGGGCAGCAGACAGCCATTTCCCTGAGCACCTACCATTCACATGGACTGAGATAAGAGAAGCCTGAGAAGCCTGGAAAAAGCTGTCGGGCAAAAGTTTTCTCACAAGCATTTGTTTAACTTCTTACTGCATAGCTGTCTCCGAAGTACCACACCTAGGAGAGGCATGAGACAAATCTGGTCTATCAAAGACTTTTCACTGGCAGGAGAGAAGTCTCCTAGGAATGAGTCCATTCCCAACAAGCCTGTTGATGCTCACCTGCTGGTCTTGGAGCTGTTGTTTGGGGCTGTCAGATCTCAGGGTGCAGGGAAACCCCTTTCTCAACAAGTCCACACACACTCAGTGCTCTCCTGCTGTCACACACAGCTGGGGTAGGATGCAGATCAGTCTCCGTGTCAGTGAGAAGTCTGAAGTTTCAACAGCAGTGATTCAAGGCTCAGTTTAGCCACTCCTACGTAGTGCCACTGAGTGATCCTTCAAAGTGGTCACAGGGCCAAGAGACATGACAATGAGCCTTGGGGTACCCAAGGGCATCCCAGGGTATGACAGATGCTAGCAGAGACTCCCCTCTCACAACTGCTCAGCTCAGAGGCCCATTGGGCTCCTCTGGCTGTACCAGCATGGGCCTGGGTTTCAGTTGTCCAAACATCTCTACAAACATGGAGTCACTTGTGGTGTCAACCTGACGTTGATTTAAATGGTGCAGGATATCCTTCCACGTGTGTCAGGGCATGGAGACCTACTGTACTCACTGTGTCCTACTGCCAGCTCTGAAAAGGTGTCATGGGACTACAGGGCATCTCAGAGGGCATCAGGTGATGAGATGCACATGGCTGGACCTGGCAGCACACACACCCAGGTGGAGGAATCTAAGCTGGACCTGGATCCCAGCCCAAATATCTAAATCACAAAGAAATTTGCAACTGCGGCTTTTTCCCTGGGTTTTCAGTACTGTTTGATCAATATCAGCAAAGCCTCAAATCAACCCACAAAACACTCACTCAAGCACTTTTATTTGTCTCCTTCCCAAATTGAAATCCACCAAATCAGATTGGTAAATTGAGCTATTACCTTCTAAGACAAAGACTGAACAGAGGATTTTGCCCATCCAGGATCCTCCCCTAGTCATTTGACAAGATGAGCATGTAATAGCAATATAGTAACACTTTATATTTCAGTGCTGTAACAAATCACTGGTATTACATCTGTACAGGTAATTGCTTTAATATTGATGAGTGCAACCTATGCTGCTCTGCCTGTATGAGGCACCTACTGCTTCTACCCATACTGTGTTCCACGTAACCAAATAAACAAATCTAAGCCAACTTTTGCCACTCTAGTCCTGTGCCCCTTCCCTGCTAACTCTGCAGTATCTGTTATTAATAAGCATGATATTGGCTGCACATTAATATCAGGTTTTAGGTTCTTAAAAGCTGTAGGCTTTTTGCTGAAATTTTGGTTCCAGAACTTTGTGCTACTTACCTTGCTCCAAAATTACTGCCCAACAGCCAGAGTTAGTTCACTTTTTCAGCGCAGTCAAAACCCAGTGGGAGATCTTTATGTGCACCTGGTTTTGGCAAAATCTCTTTCCTCCAGTGACTGTCTGAATGGCTAAGTTATGACTCTGACAATCTCACATAGCAAATCCATTCCTGTCTCATTTGGGATGTTCTTAATGACTTAGGAGCTGCCAGAATGCACAGGGGCAGGCCACAGCGCTAACACAGAGCTCTCTAACAATGTCTTTAATATGGAATATGACAAAAAATGTACATGGGAAAAAAATGCTACCATCTGGCGTGCATAAGCACAGACAGTCTTGGTTCTAGCTGCCTCTGTGACCATGCCTAAAAGTCCTTCAAGGTCAGAAAGGATAGGCCAAAGTATTTATTTAGAAATATTTAGGCATTTTAAGCAGTAGGAAGATTAAAGTGAGTGTTCTTTCCCTCAGATAAGCAAAAAAACCACCTAAAAATAGATAAAGATGTTGAACTGTAGTTTGTGTTTAGAAGAGACAGGTGGGTGGAAGACCATATTGTGCCACCTGAGCATAGACCCGTGTTACCCACCAGGAGGTGGAAGTGGGAGTTTGACAGCATCTGTATGGTCATTGCAACTGGGAAGAACAAGATGACAGCCCACAGATGGCTCTTGTTTGTCAAAGGCTGAGCTGCTTTAAAAAAATACCAACCCATAGAGCCTGAAGGAAGGAGAAATAGCCCTCTGTCTTTTCTGACTGCACAGCACAAAGGATGTGGTTTTCCTTTTTCATGTGGGACTTGCCACAGTTGTCTTTTCTGCCACCTCCCAGCTGGAGAATGCTGAACAGCCTTGTGTGGCTATTTGAAGGTCACATGGAAATTTTTGTTAGCACAGGGTGGATCTCCATGGCTGATTGGTAATGTTTAGCATCTGGTACCTTCATTATTTTCTGCCTGAAAATGGAACTAAATCCTGCTGCAGTTTGAAGTACAGTCCAACCAGCTCTTTTTAATTCCAGTCTTTTCTCACTGGCGTCTTCTGTTTCTAACAATTTCTCACCATATTTAAGAGACAACTTAAGTGAAGATGTTGCCAGATCATCCAAATGTCTACAAAAGAAAACACACTTCTCCTTACATATTTAAAACATTTTCCTCCCTCATGATTCTTCCTCCCATTTCTCTGTTTTCTACTTTTGTATATTCTCTAATGGCAACTGTAACCTCTCCCAGAGTTTCAGATACTGTTTTTCTAGCCGAGGTTCAAACCCAGCTCAACTTCTCTTTTTCAACTTCGCATTTAATTTCTTCAACATTCGTGCATGTCTATCTACCATCTCAATGTAAGTTCCTTACGATGAAACCCAGATCTCTTCCCTTTGACCTTTTCTGCATTATCTGTCACAGTGGACAACTCCATTTTCTTGTCTCTGTCCTGTAATGTGGCCTCTCTTCTCTTCTTCAACCACACTAAATCGTCTCATTAAATCTTGGGGTTTTTTTTTTTTTTTTTGATGTAATCAGGATCAGTCTTTTTTCATTGCTATCTCTAGTCTTAACACCTGATTCATCTCCTGTCCTTATGACAATAAATTCCTGTAATACCTAGATAACTGGAATGCTGCTAGACTCTTTCAGTACGGGAATAAATCCTGCTTGTCTACATTTTTTTGTTCAATCTGAATGATTTGTTGCTCCATCATAACCTGACTTTGCTTCATGGACAGAGCAGACCTTAGATGTAGCCCTGTTCTCTGCACTGTTAATTGTATGGCCAGTACCGCTTTTCAACATTACTGAACAAAATTTCGTATGGTATTTTGAATTTCCTTCACTACTCCACTGTAGGGTCATCTGATCTGTTTTCTGCTCTACAGTAATTACTTCATGCCACTCATTACAAGGGAACAAATTAGTTCAGTTCATAATCTCTGACTCTTCCTGTCAAAACACTTTCTCCAATGGGCTGCTTCCAGCTTGTTCTTCTCTGAGCCACCAACTGAACATGCCTACACTGGATGTCATGGAAAGATCTTTTTTCTTTATTTACAAAATGGTTCAGCAATAGCTGTACTTTGATGGGAAAGGTGATGATTCCTCTACGACACCTCTTTATTTGAGCTCTTTTATTTGCACGATCTCTCTCTATTTTGTGCATTGCCGGTTTAAACCTTTACTTAACGGGAACTGTATTGCTCATGCTCAGTGCATTTGCAGTGTGTCCATCAGGAAACTGGAAGCTGTGCCAGTCATCACAAACACCTCTGTTTTTCAGTCACATCAGTTACAGGCCAGGCCTTTAGAATCCTGTCATCACCCTTCAACTCTTAGGAACTCAAAGATCCATGAATCTTGTATACTTACACGTGTATGATGCTATATTCTAGAAAAAACTGGTAGGAATTCTTCTCTTTAGGAGGTCTAAATCTTCCTCACTGCAAAGAAAATTTCTTCTTGCAAGTCCGGGATGGATTTTACTTCTTTGCACCACTTAGCCACCTGGGAAATTGCAGTGACAGCAAGGATGGAAGGTGCATGCAGCTGCACAAAGGTGTGCATATCTTACATATATATATATATATACACACACACACACACACACACGTGTCAGCCTCTGCCAGAGGAATCTCCACCATATCTGAGTAGCTCAGGACCCATGACAGAAGCTAAATGTGTCTGATTACTCCCGGCAGAGGTCAGTAGCATCATAGCTGCCAAAATTGCTCCCTGTGTCCAGTCCAGCATGCAAACACAACCCTGCACCAGAAAAGGTCACCCAGGAGAGGGATGCCTCAGGCAAAGGTTTATACCCAAGATTGGGAAATTTCATATGGATTTCTCAGTTTAGGGCCAGAAGCACTTCCCATACACAATACCGCTTAGTTTTTTCTGAGAAGTGCATTGGACTTTTCATTTTAGTAAATAACACCTGTGGCTCACAGCATCTTCTCTTTCAAACTGGTTCTCTTTTGCCCTTCAAATCATGTTGTAAATACTACTTTGTCCATTGTGGTCAATTTAACATAAAGTTAAGGATCTTCAGAACGTGGGATTTTTGGGTTTTGTTTTTTGCTACTGAAAATGCATTATCTATTAATAAATTGTTTCATTTCACGTTTTCTTTTCTCTTTTGCTGAAAATGAGAGATATGTAAAATACACTCCCTTCTTTGTTGTTTCCCCCATCTTTATGCCCTCTCCAATACTCATGCTGCCACTATAAAGTGTATCTCAGATAGAAGAGGCTAGAGACCTCGTTTAATGAATGGCATTGCAGAAGATAATTTTGTATTGTATTTTCCAGTATCTTTTTTCTTCTTTCCACAAAGTATTGCAAGTTTTACTTCACATCAGCTTTCAGTACAGCCCAACCACCAAGTCTGTGACAGAAAGTACAAGTGAGTGGTAACAAACTTCTGATTAGAGCTCAATTCGCTTCTGTTAATGTATTTCAGATTTATCAACCATGAACCACTTGATATATGTCAGACACTCTTATAATTCACAGTTACTCATCATTTAAACAGCAATAAAAGAGATGCAGAGCATTTATTAGATATTAATGACCCCCTAGAGACCAGCTTGACCTAAGACAAAGGCCCAATAACCTCAATTGATCATAAGTTCCCAAACAACTGATTCGGCCAGGGTTCATCATTGCTATTGGAATCTGAAAGGCAGGGAATGAAATACGCCTGTGTTCTCCCCACTGTCAGGTTCTGTGATGTGCATGCCCTAAATTGACCTGGAAATGCTGGGAGCTAACAGGGAATTGACTTTACTTGTGTTAGCTCACCACATTCCATTTTTATATCTGAACTACCCCACTTCCCTAATTTAGCGACTAAGTTCCAGTACCTTGTAAGATTATTTAGTCCACAGGCTTCAAGACACCTTTCTAGTGGTAACATAGAGTACATGGTATTGAAACATGCTGGACTCTTAATGTTAAAACTGAAGATGTCGAAGCCTGATCACTTACGGATTTTTCTGCTTTCCTTCCAACTTACGTTTGTCAATAGCTTTTATAGATGAACTGTCCTCTGTAAAATAATGAGGATACCCAAGCCAGAGCAGCCCAGGGCAGGGCACAATCCTTGGGGACCAGCAGAAGTGATGCTCACAGCTGAAGCAACATCTAAATTATTGATGGTATCGAAGCCACAAGGGAATCCAAACACTTCCTTGGGATGGAGATATCAATAAATCGATGGCTTTGGTGTGTAAGGAATAAATCATGGAAGGCGTCCTGAGTGACTGTTAGGGCAGGAGAGCAGCACAAACTCAGGATTGTATTCTGGCATGTCCCATGCTGACTTTGGTGAGGATGGTCCCTATGATGTCAGGTCTGCCTAAAAAACATGTAAGATCATCTCCATGGAAGCACATGCTTGCAAATGCTTCTGTATTTGATCTGGCCAAGACCCTTCCCAGCAGAGGCTTCAGTGGAGCTGATCAAGGTGGAAATTCCCATCAGGAATCTCCCTTGCCTGCTGTTTATTGCACCCTTCCTGTTGGATTCCAAGGGAGAAGCAGGGACCACTCAAAGGGAAGAGTCTTGCATGGAGGAGCTGGAAAGATGCTGTTTTCCAGGGTGGGTGACTGGGCAAAATCCATGAAGCCCAAGGAGGAGCTAAAGCAACAAAGACCTGGTGAAGGACAGGGAGTGTAAGGCCATTAATTTTTGGTCATGCTTTTGTGGGAGGTGAGGCTAAGAAATTATGAGGCACACAGGAAGGCAGGGGAGAAGATGAAGGATGCTGAAAAAATTGCCAATTTTGTACCAAGATAATTTATTTAGCACTGTTTATGTGTTCTTGGGGTGTCCCATGTTGTATCACAAACTTGCAACCAGTCAAAGGGGAAGAAAAGATGTAATTTTCATATCTTCACAACAAGATCTACTGCCTGTGGTGCCAAAACCCCATGAAGGAGCAAAAATATTTAAATGTTTCTCTTCAGATATTTTCCTTTGTCAGACTTAATTTTGTGTAACCTCTTCCATATCTATTTCTGACTCCTGAAGGATCACTGAAGTTGCACCTGGAAGATTTAGGCGGATACTCCACCTGAGCATTACTGCAGAGCTCTTCCCTTCACCCTTTGCTAGTACCATGTTTATCATAATGACACACATAGAATCGCAGAATTATCAGGGTTGGAGGAGACCTGTAAGATCATCAAGTCCAGCACCACCACCGTAACCCCTAAGCCACATCATCAAGCACCAGATCCAGACACCTCTTAAACACCTCCAGGGATGGCGAGTCCAACCTCTTCCAAGGCCTGACCACTGTCACAGTGAAAATTCTTTCTAATCTCTAATCTGAATCTCCCCTGTCTCAGCTTAAGGCCGTTTCCTCTGGTCCTCTCACTGCAGACACGGTAGAAGAGGCCAACCCCCACCTCACTGCACCCTCCTTTCAGAGAGTTATAGAGAGCAATGAGGTCCCCCCTGAAGCTCCCCTTCTCAAGGTTAAACCAACTTCATTCTTAAAACATTTGCATTTCTTACCTACGTGCCTTCTGTCAGAAAGCAGAACTCTCTTCCTATTACTTAATACACCTGCCTGAAAAAACACATCAGAGGAAAGATTTCAGCAGAATTTCTCTCCAAGTTATCTTTTCTGACTGTTTCCTAATATTTCAAAAGGTAAACAGCAGCACCAAAGCAAAGTTTTAAAAACTGCTCAGCCAACAACTAGCTGTTTTCTTCAACTAGTTTTCCTATCATAAATATAGTGGCAGCACAGCATAACTCAGGGAGGGATGGGTTCTCACAAAAATCTAAAAATAGGATTCTCCATTACCTACAGTTTATTACAGCTGTAACTGTACCCCTTTTGGGTTGTTTTTCTGCGAATATTTTTATGAGTTTTTCTGCTTGTGTGGATGGATGAGTAGTTGGATGGATGGGTAAACAGATGTCTGGAGAGGGAATTTTATTAAAGCAAATGAAAATTCGGTATGTGAACAAGTATATTCATGCCAGAATTGCTTTCTTGCCTGTCATGGATAGAGACATACAACTAAATATAGGTGTATATATATATGGTTGTTGGCAGAAATGGGAGATAAAAATGAAAGGAGTGTCTTTCACACGATAGAATTTCTGCTGTGTCAGGAGGGAAGACAGCTATTTAAAATCTGGGACTAACATATCAGGAAAATATAACACCCTTTTTTGACCAAAAAAAAAAAAGAACACATTGTTAAATGCTTTGATTTTTCCTAGTCTTATATTTCAGCTGTCTGTATCTGAAACAGTGGAGTAAACCCAAGCACCAACATGATGACTAGTTCTCCAAGGAATGTGGAGAGGGGAGTGCGGTATTCCTGCCTGCAGTGATCCCAATGAGAAAGGTCGGTGATCCCCACAGCTGGCTCCAGGGCTGTGACACATCTCCCTTGATACAGGACAGGCTGAGCCAGGCCATTGCAGTGGAGGATCCCACAGGCAGCTCTCACTCTGTCCCACAACTGCACCACCTGTGTGGCCTTGCCTTTATCTCACAGTGCAGCAACAAGTTCTCACATGAACCGCCTGCCTGTCGGGTGGGAGAAATGATGAACAGAGTTGTTTTCCTTTAAGAAAACCCTGTAATATCTTGAATGACCAAAATGAGGTAACCATTTCTCTGGGCGGTCTCCATATTGTGCTGCAGCCAATGGGAGGGCAATTGGATTCTGCTCAACAAGAGTCTCCCAGCACCTAAAGGGATGTTACCTTATCTATGTTATTCTCTCTTCCTTTATACTATTAGGCTTAATAAATAGTATTTTAAATGATACTTCATAGAGTCTGACTGTGTTTCTTGCCAGGATTGCACCAGCCAGCGTGCCTGACAGGCAGCTCTACAAAGAAGCCAACATACACACACTTTTATAAATGCACCGTGCCGGGGAAACGGGCATGCAATGGGGGCAACTGGGAGCTGAGCTTTGCTGAGAGCTGAGCTTTACCACACAGTCATGGCCATGGAAAGAGGGGAAATCTGAGCCTGGGCTGAGAAGATTGCTCTGCTGATGCTGGTCAAGTCGTGTCCCAGCAGCCATCCTCTCTTCACCATCCACCAACTGTGCTGAAGAAGAAATCCTCCATCTTTTTAAGTACATGTAAAATACATATTGGCATTGCCCTCTGCTGACCAGTGATGGCCCCGTTGTGGGGGGCTTCACTCCAATGAACACCCCATGACCCACAAAGTGCCCATTGCTCCCAGCCCCTGCCTCCCATACCTCCTGGTGGTATGGGCAGCCACCAGGGAAGACACCAGGAGCTCTGTGTAGAATATTTTCCTCTGCATTCTATTAATGTAGTATAATTTAATGTAGTATAATTTAAATAAATATATTTTCTTAGTTATTCTAAAAACCATCCTTTTTGATTTATTCATGGTTCACATTTGCTTAATCCGTTTGGGATGGCTCCTCAGACCTGGTGCCCTGTGGAGAATCCGGGCTGTGTCAGTAAGTTCAGTAAAGATTCCTAATCTCTGTCGTGATGAGCACAACCCTGCTCATCAGGAAAATGGCTAGAGGATTGGCAGAGAGAGAGGGATGATTGTCCCACTAGGAAGAAAAATAACAAAATCAAGGAGATTTAGAAAACTGAGATTTAATCAAATGAGCATCAGTTTAAGCTGCAACTTATCCAGCCCTGTTCTTATAAAACGTGTGTAGACATGTATCAGAAACATCAGAGAAATGGTCAAACCTAGTCATTGTTTATACCATGTTATTTTATATTTATATCATGCTATTTATAGTTGTAATTATATTATTCCTTTATATTATCAATATAATTTATATTATTTATATTTATGGTTTTTATATTACTATGACAATAATTTTGTATTGCTATTTATATTTTTTTTTATTATGCCGTGGAGGAAGTGTTCTGAGACCCCTGTCTCTGCTGAACCCAGCAAAGTCCAAGGTGGTTGACAAGGCCAGAGCTAATACATTGCATCCACCTCCACTCAGTTATTTGAAATGCTCATGGACACAGAATAACTAATGACTGAAAACACACTTGAGTGAAATAAAAAGTGAAGTGGGAAATTCCTGCATTTTTCTGCCAGCTTCCACACATAACCTGAACATGGCAACAAGCACCCCAATGCACAGATTTTGTCAACAGAACCTGCCTGACAATGCAGCAAAGCCAAAACCTGAGTGCACCAGGACAAACTCAGGATGCAAATGCAATGGCAGCTGTGATGTGTTTTAAAGAACTCTTACCAGCCTGCAGGAACCTGTGATGCTGTAAAACTGGCAGGTGCAGAAGATCACCAGCAAATAAGGGAAGTGGGGAGGAGCAGAGGGGCAGGCACCTTCTGGGCTGTGTTCAAGGCTTTGTACCTGCACAGCCGGGCAGCTCGGTGCAGGTCTTCTCTGTACTGGTGTACTGGGAACACATGTTCTCGTAGGGATGCTCATGGGGATAATTGCCTACCTTGGCTTGTACCTGTATCCTCAGGAAGGGGATCCTGTGATGCCCAAAGTGATACTGAGATTCAGTTTCCTCAACATAACTAGATTTTCCTCAGACTCATGCAGAGGCCATTAGAGTGTATGGACTTGTAGGTGAAAAATCTGTACAGGTTTGTGTTAAATCTGTTTCTTTTGGTCACAGGATTTACACACTGTGAGTACAAGGGCAAGCTGAGATCTGAGAAGTGTTCAAATTATTTTTTTTTGTCCAGCATCCCATGAAGATCGGCTAGGAAATGCATTCAGGTTATGGGATGCTGTGAAAAGCATGCTGCAACCAAGTGCCACGATGCAATTATTGCTAACAACACTATGGGCTTTGAAGGTGTCTCTGCTGAATTTCGGAGCAGATGTCCAACTCTGCAGTCACAGGTAGTGGGGGTGAGGGGGTTCAAAGCTCATTCCAGGTACATCACAGGATACCTATTAGTAAAAGAATTCAAATAAAAGCAAAAATTAATCCTGGGACATGGTATTCTACATGCTGATCTTAAAATTGTTTCTAGAAGATACCCATTGTGTGCTCACTGGTGTGCTGCATTTGCCTTGGAAGCACCAATTTCTGATCTCACGGGCTCACATACTTCACTTTGTGCTACAAAAGAGGTCTCGTGATTTGCTGGAGAAAGCACCTGCAGAGGCCGTGTCTTTGCCTCAGGAAGTCTTTCAGTAGGATGAGAACAAAACCCAACCTCATGTCGGGGGCACTGGCCTTCATCTGCTGGGATAGCCCCCATTCAAAGCCTTTATCCCTTTACACGGACCTGCCATGTAATGCTCTGTTAAACCTAGGGGAGCAAGCTGTCATGTTTGGTGTAATTTCCTTTAGCACTGCTGGAAAAGCCAGAGGGAGACTCATAAAGTAAGCTAGTGCCCAAAGGGCTGTGGTTTGCAAGGTATTTTGGTGCTGTGGTACTGGGATATTTTTCCATGGTGCGGCAAGAGCAGGGAGCAGGTACTCCAGGGAGACATTTCGAGTCCACATCCTTCTTTTATGTATCTTAGTGCTTTCCAAATACAGGAATGCAACACCCAGCAGTTTCTCTGCCAGGAAAGGTCTTCTTTTTATCTCTGTTTTAAAACATGGTGCTCAATAGGTGAGCATTTAAGATACCCCAATAAACCAGACCTGCCCCTAGCTGCTGCCCCATCACCTGTGCCACTGCTGCCATTCCAAACAGACATCTCAGACATGCTGAAGCATTGAAAACAGATTTAGGTGCCTGTGCAGGTGAGCTAAGAGGGGTGTTCAGCTTGAGGGCTGAGGCACCAAGCACTGACACCCTGAGAAGCAGAGCTCCACAGCTTGCTGTTCCCAAAGGGGCCAGGGGCTATGCTGGGACACCAGCAGAGACAACATCTTCTCCCAGCCCAAGGCAGCCAGGGCAGCAAACCTGCTTCCCCAGGCAAGCTCATTTCATCTGCCTACTTTGGGCTGAAAAACTCAGTTTTGCATAGACCGCTGTGAAGCCTGGAGCCAGTTCTGAAAGACAACCCCAGATGTACCATGTGAAGGCACATGAGCCCACAGCAATCACCAGCTTTTGCCTTCCATCTGCTCTGATTAAACATGTTTGTGACAAACTGGCTGTACATTCCTCCAGGAGAATATTCTATTAAAACAAAGATCTTAAATTGAAATCAAAACAAAACTGACAAGGCAAACCTGTTTGAGAACTGGGAGTTCTAAACTGTGTCTTTTTGAGGATGAAGTCCTTTTCAATTTCCCCCCTCTTCCCTCTATTATTTTTATACAAGGGGGAAATTATCTTGGGAATCAAAATTGTCCCTTTCCTTTTAAAATGGACATAGGGTACAGTGCTCTTTTAATTTTTCAAGATGTGCACTGTGAGGGGAAGTCAGGCAGATCCTGGCTGCCACCTTGAGCGGTTCAGCAGAGCCCTGGCCTGCACCTGGCCAAGCAGCCCCTCTGCCCGTGAGAGCAGAGACCTCTCTGCCTCCAGCACAGCTCACCCCAATGGCACCTGGGATACCCTGTGGCCAGCATTTCAAGGAGGATACCAGAATGGGCTATGGAGTGGGTCATCAGCCATCCCCTAAACTATCTTTCTATGCTAATACCAGTTTTGGCAAGAGCTCAGGCTTGAGGGGGTCTGAAGAGAAGCAGTGTTACACAGGATTCTCTGTGTTTCTTAGACAGGGACATTAAATCTCTGCTATCTATTAGATACCAGGTAGGAAATGAACAGGATCGATTACTATGAGGCTTCCTCTGGGAGTGCTGTTCATCAGCTGTGATACAGAAGCTCTGATGTGAACCTCCCTAGGTTTTCACTAGCCCCTGCCTGCCCCAGGTGCTGCCAAATGTCACCAGGCTTTGTGATGAGTTCTGGACCTTTATCTCCTCCTTCTGCCTCCAGCCCATCAGCCCATCCACTGGTAATTGAAAGCTGCCAGAAAATTACTAGTCAAAGTTTCTACAGCACAGGAAAGGCTGCTCTTGTTCATCATTCCTTCATGGTTTCCAGCAGCCTCTTGTTACGAGTGTCAAACCCCTGCATTTCCCATGAAAAGACCCAACAGAGCCTTCACATGGGCTGTTAGTTATTCTGCTGCTTTTTACATCCTTTTCTCCTGATCTTTTGAATGGATTAAGAAACTCTCAGATATTTGTACCTGGGGGAAATCTCAGCGGCTCAGCTTATATGCAAATTCTGCATGTTTATAATTCAAACTGTGTTGATTAGGTACAGTAAATAAGTATTGATTCCAACTAGATGGTTTATGTAACTAAGCAGCACAGCAGGAATGAAGCATTACAACTATTACAGCTGCATGTGCAAATTACAGAGCTCTCATTTATTGGAATAGTTGAAATGAACTGCTCCTGCTGTGCTGATTAGTTAAATAAGCCATCAAATCAGGGAACATAACCGTGTGCCATAACACCGTGCTCAATCTGGAATTATGTATTGGACTGTAACATTTGTGATTCATACCAACCAGTCATCAGTCTAACCAACTCAAGTCAAAGAGCGACTTGTCTTATTCCAAACATATAATGTGATATTTATTCTCCACAAATATTTAAATGCAGAGTTACCCTGTGGTGACTAGCTAGGGCTTTAAAGTGTTTGTGAGCACGAACTGCACAGATATTAAATGCTAGCAGAGAACGGGGGGGGGGGGGGGGGGNGCTACATCTGAATTCCAGGCAGGGCTGGCCACGACCCTCATCACCGCCTAATCTGAATGCTGTCTAATGGTGCCCTGGCAGAGCAACTCACATCTGTCAGGTGTGGCCGATCCCCCATCTGGTCCTGCAGGAAAGAATTGCATGAGCAGCCCCATGGTGATTTTTGCGGACAGTTTACTTTTAGCATTTTTATTGGTTTTTGTTGTCACACCCCCATGGCATGTTGAGAAAAAAAATGCAGCAATGCATTTTGCACATAGGAGGTGTGGAGATTTGTGGTTGTTCCTACGTTTATGGTCTTGGATGGTTATTAGCTGCAGTAGACTTGCTATCCAGCTGGAAAGCTGTACAATGGGTTCTCCCATGCTGGTTTTGCACTCTTTCCTATGCATCAATTTCCTCCTCCATCCAGAGACCATCCAAATTCCTGCTTAGATGAACTTCTGGTCTGGCCTGCTAAGGCTGTCCTGATTTTCTTACCTCTTGGACTGTCCCACCTTGAAACTGTCCTCCGTCTTTAGCAAAATTTCCAAATAGGGTGAGGTGGAGAAGAGATACAGGGAACTGTAGAGCTCTGTGTGGTTGGGTGACACTGGACTGAGGACTGTGGGTTGAAAGACCAGAAATGAAGGTGAATTGATATTTTAGGCAATGCTGATGCAAAGAGAAAAAAACCCAAGCCTGTGGGCTGTGTGGCAGCCCTAAGGGATGCCCTGGGAAATGCTCTGGCACAGCATACAGCCTTTTACTGGGGGTTTCAAAGCAACAAGCTCCTCCTTTGAACATACCCTCCCTGTTTACTCTTCACTCTGGACTTTGTCCCATCAGTGAGGATGGAGGGCAAGGCTGGGGTACTGCCAGCCAGTGCTGGTCCTGCCACAGGCTCAGCGCTGCAGAAAGCTACTCCAGCAAAGCTGAGTAACTCATTTCATCATGTGGATGCGTGCTTCTCCCAGACATTTAACAGGGTGGCCCACTACATTAAGCTTGGCAGCACATTTTAGTAAGCTTTTGGGGGGATGCCTGACAGCCCTTGCACAACCCATGTGAATGAGGCATTGTGTCTCAGAGACAGGGAGCAGCACACACTAATCCACAACAACAAAAACATGAGGCACTCGTTAACAGGCTGGATCTGTTTTTGCAAAATCTGCCCAGATCTTTGGCTTAAGCGTTACAGAGATGTGATGAAAGCTGAATATCAAGTAGAGTGGAGTTATATAATGTTTTGCAGTGACTGATAAGATTGATGACCTGGAAAATAGGATTTGGCAGTGCTGGCAGCAATTGATGAGTGTGCTGCCGCTGCATGCAGGTAACAGTGAGTCTCTCAGCCAAGCTGCCTCTACCTCAGATCCTGGCTCAGGTTTGTTCCTTCCCTACACTGTTGTACCTCCTGACTTCAGACTGACCTCCACACTCAGGAGATGTTTTCCCATTTTCTATAAGAATCCTGTCAGTTGCCTCTCAATGGTCTGGTGAAGGGGATGGACTGCACTCACATCCAGTTTGTGGAAAGTTGGTGGAGGGATGAGCTTCATTGGTCCTACCTAGCCTGAGTACTTCTCTGGCTCCGTAAGTCAGTAATACTGCACTTGCTGTGCAAAATGAGAGCTCGTATTTTGCAGGGCAAATGAATCCTATCCTAATTGGAAGTCCATACCCCAGGGGAATAGGCAAAGCTTCACTTCTAAGATCCTCTGGGAAGTTCTGGAGTGTGCCTCCCAAAGCAATCCAAGCACATTGCCAAAACAAATCAACTCAGGCTTAACCATGGGTCTGCAGCCTAAAGCTGACAGAAAATGTTAACTTCCGATTTATATTGCCACAAGCAGGAAGAGGATCACACTTTTGGTCTATCAGCCAGGCTTCATGCACTACAAGATGACCTCCAGACATCCCTTCCAGCCTCAACTATTCTATGATTCCATGATTGAAGGTGAAGGTTCTGAAGCACAAGTCATATGGGGAGCGGCTGAAGGAGTTTGGGTTGTTTAGCCTGGAGAAAAGGAGACTGAGAGGAGACTTTACGGGTCTCTAGAATTACCTGAAAGGAAGTTTCAGCAAGGTGAGGATCAGTCTCTTCTCCCAAGTAATAAGCAATAGGACAAGAGGAAATGGCTTCAGTTTGCACCAAAGGAGGCTTAGATTGGGTATTAGGAACATTTTCTTCACGGAAAGGGTCATCAAGTATTGGAACAGGCTGCCTGAGGGAGTGGTTGAGTCACCATCTGTGGAGGCACAAAGATGTATAGATGCGGCACTCAGGGACATGGTTTAGGCGGTGCTGGGTTGGCAGCTGATCTTGGGGGTCTTTTCCAACCTTAACAATTGTGTGATTCTATGACTACTTGTTTAGTGCTTTCTCACAGAAAGCAGTCGTGATATTGTACAATACTGTGTTGCAAAAGGCCAGTGAAAATATCAACCCCTGGATTAAAAAACAGGGACAAATGAAATGATAGAAGAGACAGAGGAGGGCTGAAGCGTTTATAAAGGGCTCAGCACTGGAAAATATTTCAGTGACAGTGAATTTCTGTTAATCACCCTCAGTTCAGATCTGACTCCTAAACAGTATAAAAATGCGCATCAAAAATACTATAACTGTACAGTTTTGCAGAGCCCTTCAGAGTGAGCTTCAACGTAGCTCCATGTATGTAAGGAATTTGTTACAGAAATTGTTACAGAAGCATAAAAAGTTGAAAGCAAACAGACCATCTTAATTAACCCTTAATTATTGCCATGAATATAAAATATTACAATAAAAATAAAGAGTGACTTTTATCTGAAGTATCGAATTCTTTTTGGCCGTAGAAGTATATTACAATCAGGAAAATGAATACATAAAGGTGGAAAACCAAATTGGACACTATGAGGATCTCCATCTCTTTGGGATGCTCTGCCAAGGCACCACAGGGCCCTTCTGAGCTAAACCAAAGCCAATATTTCCCAGAAAGCATGCAAAAACGTCAAGCCATGTTTGCCTCTAGGAAGCAAAAACAGTGGCTTCAGGAGCAAACTCTTCACTGTAGCTAAAGGGTAAGGGAGCAACTTGCTGAGGAGGGTTGTGTGAGGGCAGGAGCTTTGAGCTGGACTGAGAAAGGGAGGAAATTCCTGACATCGTGACATCCTGACATCACCATTTCGTAGACTTGAATTAAACTGGTTTTGTGCCTGGATTTTCCTGTTGTCTATAGGTAGAAGTGGTCCTCCAAGCTGTGCTGGAGGCCTGTGGTTCAAGGGTTGGGGTGCTCCTCGTTATTGTCAAGATGTTGTGGCTGAAATACTTGGGGACTGGGAGTCTTGGTGGCTGTTCCAGCTGCCCATAAGACCCCCAGCAGATGTGCGCATCTGGAGCATCTTGACTCCCAGGACAGCAGAAGTGGGAAACATTTTGGTAAGGTCAGGGCCTTGTACTCTCTTTGCTCTGGCATAGAGCACTAAGTAAAACACCGCAGGCAATGAGTGCAGACAAAAGGCTTGTTTCAGGTAGCTAAAAGCAAACCTTGTTTTTGCCTCTAGGCCTGACCAGCTTCCCGCTTCGGGGAGCACAGAAGGAAGACATGACTCAGCTGCTCTCATCTCACATCTTGGTTGCAAAGTCCGTATTATTCAACAAGGATGTCACCAGAGGAAAGCCATTTCAGAAATACAGTGCAAGTAAATCCTAGGCAAGGAGGGGGTTACAGGTGTGGAGATTTTGAGAAGCAAAGGTATTAAGAGGATCATATCTGAATGCCTCATATGGAAGCTTAGGGCCTGCCTGGACAGAAACTAACACAAAGGAGGCTGCCTACATGGGACCACTTCCTGCAGGCACGCTCCTTCCTTCCCCAGCCACTTTTTCACTACCTTTTCACTTTTCACTGACTTTTTCACTTCTGCTTCTCTCCACAGGACCTTGCTGTGGCTCTGCCTGCTGTATTGAATTTCAGCATCTATACACTGACTAGCTGTGGTCAAGTTGCCATCTCTTGTTAAACTGTAGAAGAGTGGTGCAAGATACTGTATTTACAAAAAAAAAAAAAAGAAGAAAAAAAGGAGAGGAAAAAGAGCAGAGTGTATAGCGATCAGGAAAATAAATTCAGAAGTGTATGAATTCTTCAAGGGGAAGGTGATGATCATTTTAGTTTTACTAGTGTTGCATACACTTGTTGGCTCTATTTAGAAAGTGGTAGGGGGTTGCCTCATCTCTGTTTCAATTCATACGACCTGAGCACTTCCCACAGAGCAGACGTGGTTTTGCAGTTTCATTTTCCTTTTCATTTTCCCTCCCTGGCCCACTGGGAAATCACTGCAGCAAGCACAGAACTGAGTACACACACACCCATGGCAGGGGCCAGTGCCAGCCCTGATCCAGAAATGGGGACAGAGGCCATCCCCAAATCAGGTGCCTGCTGCATCGTGCAAGGAGTCTGCATGCAAGGGGATTCCCACTGGAGGCTTTGCCCTTCCACTGTAAGAAGAAGACTCAAAGGCAAATTAAATTCTGGAGATGGTGGATTTAGCCAAATGCAGGCCCCAGTTCAAACAGCTGATAGAAGATCATGCGGTAGCTCTCCTCTGCTGGCATAAGCCATGGCACATTGCCTAAGACTGAAGGCTGTATGCAGCCCTCTCGAGTTCTGTCGTATGCTTTTTGTGGGACACCTTCTCAACAGAGAAGGAGGAACAGTATGTTTTGTATTCTCAGGTCAGCCACAGTCCTTGGGAAAAGCAGCTTATCCTGGACTATGACACCACTTCCAAGATTAACATCCTATAGAAGCAACAGCGGGTTTTGTGTGGCCCATGGGTGGTGGCAGCTCTGGCACCCTCTCAGCACCACACCTGGAAGACAAGAGGTGACCAGGACGATGTGGTCAAGGAAGAGGAGCAGTGAGAAGTGCACTGAATGGTAAAGTTGACATCTGTGGAGATCTATGGTGCAGTCACTGCTGTGGCATCCTCTGAACTCTGGTCTGGCTCTGGGAAGCTGCTGGGCAGCAAAGCAGTGCAAGCAGGTCTTCTGCACCTCTTCCAGCCTGGTCCCTCAGAAGGTATTTCTCCACAGTGTTTTTGGACACCACCACCACCTCCAAGCACTCTAGCAGAGCACACAATGCCTGTGTTTTCAAGCCTGACTCATACCCTGCACCCATCTCAGGAGCCATGTGGTGCTGTGTGATACCAGACTTACTGTGCAAGCCCTGACTCAAGTGGGATTTTGCTTTTGAAGTTATTCAAAACAATGACTTCAAATGACTTGTGCAGCTGCAGAAGGGCAGTAATGTGGGCTAAAGAGGTGATGTTGAGTCCAGAACAGCAGGTCAACATCTCCCGCTCCTTTACAAGGCTCCTGGTATCTCGGACCAAAAGCAGCAGGCTTATTTTCTCCCCCACCTTTTTTTCCTTTAGCATGCACGCTCCAACGGCAGAGGTTCCGTGCCTCTGGCTATCCCAGCAGCCCTCAGGAAGTCCCAACAGCCACAGCTGGCATCTCTTGATAGCACCTACTGCTTCAGATCTATATCTGCTGAGTTTTATTGCTTCTTCCAGCAGCTTTTCTTGGTCCCCAGAAATAACAATTGTGGCTTGACTGTGAGCAAATGAGAAGTGTGAGGACTCGTTAAGAAAAACATTGAAAATAGAGATAAAAAAAAGCCCAGAATGTGACTCCCGGCATGTAGGAAGGAGCAAGATCTGTGCAGAAAAACATGGAAACTCACAGTGGGAGTTGGCAGAGGCAGTCAAGTTGCATGTGTCACTGGGTTGAGTAGGGTCCCAAAGGAAGCAGCAGACCTAAAGTGACTTGTCCAGTGAGGAATGTCAGCATGAAACACAGGCAGCAGGTATCTGGACTGAAAATCCTGGTGTGTCAGGCAGTGAGGAGACTGAATGTACTGAGGATAGGCATGGAGGAAAAGGAAGGAGGTACCATGCTCACTGGTACCAGGCTGACCAGGTCCCTGTCATCTGTGCTGGCTCCTGGGCCTTCCTTCCCCAGGCAAGGATCTGATGCAGAGATAGAACCCTTGGGCATCAGTCAGGTGAAAGGTATGCTGCATGAGCCCAAGACTGTATAGAAGGGTGGGAGGCAGCATGTGTGGAGACACCAGGAAGAGGAAAGGAAAATACAGAAGAGAAACCTGTGGTAGAGCCACAGGAGGTCAAACCAGGGAAAGGCAGGGTCTGCAACAGCAGAACCAGGCCAGGCTCTGCTGCATCACATAGGCCGAGGCCAATTGTGTGAGGTTCAACAAGGAAAAGTAACAGGTCCTGTACTTAGGTCACAACAACCCCTGCAGCACTACAGGCTGGGCGCAGAGTGGCTGGAAAGCTGCTCAGCAGAAAAGGACCTGGGGGTGCTGGTCGACAGCGGCTGAACATAAGCCAGAGTGTGCCCAGGTGGCTGAGAAGGCCAATGGCATCCTGGCCTGTAGCAGCAATAGTGTGGGCAGAAGGACCAGGGCAGGGAGTGTGCCCCTGTACTCGGCACTGGTGGAGTTACACCTCAAATACTGTGTTCAGTTCTGGGCTGCTCACAGCAAGCAAGGCATTGAGGGGCTGGAGTCCAATGTCATCTGTATAATTGCATTTAGGTACAACATTTGCATTCAAAGACCTGAATCTTTGCTGCTATGATTTCTTTTCTTCATAATTAAATGTAATTATAGGTGGATGTCTTGGTAATTGCTCATGTCGCATGAGTGCTTTTTCCCATGAACTTCTTGACATCTCCTGAAAGTGAGTTACCCCCTCCTCAATCCTGTTGTCATTGGAGAAAGGAGGAGGTTTTGCCTTGGCTCCTGTTACAACAAAGGCAGCTGGATTTTGCTGACTTATGGTATTCTTGGTGTATTCTCAAGGCAAGTAATTTTTAGGGCTGTGCTGTCTCTGAGTGGAAAAGTATTATGGAAACTTTTATTCTCCCCTTTGGTAGGAGCTTATTGCAACACACAGCACCCTGACTTTCAAATAATAAGGTAATTGCATCATCACCTAATCAGTTGCCTTAGTAACAGATTTCCTAAATTTCCCTGTTGCATTTGCATGCTCATAAGTATGAAAATCAGATGTGGGAGAAGGAAAGGAAACAAAAGAAAACCCAAGGCTTTGTAGGATGTGGTCCTTGATGGGAAAACACCCATAAGGCAGTTTGCTGATCGCCTGTGCTTTGTTTACTCACCTTTGTGATGACTGTGGCCCCTTAGTTACACGGCAGCAGCTGGTGTTGGCTAAACTGTGGAGGGAGGGGACAAATCTGGAAAATTACTGGCGTCTTCTCTGCAAGGTTTGGAGGCACAGAGAGAATTAGATTATGGGCAAATCTTTGTATTTGTAACTTCCAAGGGAGAGCTAAGGCAGAGCTGGGAACCCAGCAGATAATGAATCATGGAATCATTTAAGTTAGAAAAGGCCTTTAATATCATAAAATCCAACCATTAATTTACAATTTTAAGAAAGCTTGGGGTAAAAGGCCTGGGTGTTGGAGCGCTGCTTAATCATCAATGTTTGATTCAGAAAAGGTTACCGCAGCAAATGCCATTTCCCTGGAATCTACAGGAAGTCTTCCAGATCAGCTCCTGTTCAACACACTCTCAGATGGCCCCTCCGACTTGCACACTCAGAGGAGGCTCTGGAGATGCTGCTGCTTGCAATTTCAAGGGCATTTGTCCAGGCAGATCCACTGCAGCTCAGTAACCAGCAGCCTTTCAAATCTGACACTGAGCCTCAACAAGCAGTTTCAGCTTTTCTTGAACCAGCTGCAGATGAGGAACCATACAGCCGGGACCTGGAAAAGATGCTCTCCTTCTCCTTTCTGGCAAGCTTCACAGTAGAAGTATGAGCTGGGATTGACCTGGAAATAATGGTGGGGGAGAAGGTGAAGGTGCTGGATGAACACAGAACCAGTGTCCAGGCCAGCTATAATGGTCTGAGAGCAGCTATCCTCGGGGAGGGATGGAAGCTTGTCCATCTGGGCATGAGCCCTGCTTATCCTGATGGAGTCTGTGCTGTGCCTGGAGATCAGATAACAGGCTTCTCCCTGCCCTGGACACTCACAGTTCCAGGCCCCTGAGTCTGTGAAGCCCCTGAACTTCACTTCCCTGATTGACCTTAGCGGGCACAATGTGTGGCGGCACTGTGGGAAAATGTTTCTTTTAATACTCGTCACAATTTTTTGTGTATCTGTCTTCAAGGAGGGAGCTAAGGGCATCAGTGAGGTGCCCGGACTCCCCACCTTGCCCAGCACTGCCAGCACATAACTTTGAGACCTCCCCCATCAAGAACAAGCAACTGGCAACAACCACAGAGGTATTTTTCATCATGTAAACACACCCTGGGTGATAAGGCTGAGAACAAGCTCCAGTCACACATTCTAAAGTACAGCTGCACCTACCCTGTAACTACCCAGTGCTGCTCATGTATGGGAAGAGAGCAAAGGCTGCAGTGTGAGGCTGGCAAACAGAGTAAACACACAGCCAGTGTGATGTGGCTGTGATATCTGGAGTCTTGTTTTCCATTCCCATGTTTAGTCTCGAACTGAATAATATGAATTTGAGAATTAGAGCATGACTTGCTAAAAGGTGAATGTTGAATACAAGTATACAGAGAGCTCTGTAATTGTATCATCAGAGAATATCATGTACACTGTGCAATGCTGTGATTCTTGATGTTACAAGTAAATAACAGGAGATTAAAAACATTCTTGGGTTCTCATCTGTAATGTAGCCCAGTTTAAGGTTACACTTATCAAAGTTATCAGTGGAAAAACACTATTTCAGAGCTGAGTCACAGAGAGTCTCACCAAGTCAGAGACTGAGGTCTTGCTGGGAGAGCTGGGCTTTGGTACCACAAGTCAGGCCCTGAAGTATCCCCAGGGACTACCACACACTGAAAATAATAAAGAAAATGTTACTGGATCTTTTGGGAATGGCTATGAGAGGTGGGTTTATCCCTGTTTTACAGACCAATTACTTAAAAAGCAGCTCCTCAAAGAAAAAGGACAAAGTACTCCCTGAGCCAGGAGAGCAGCAGGGCATATCCCTGCCCCTGCTCAGTCTGGCAGAGCACACTGCCTGTGGTGGGTACTGGCTCCCTTCACTCGAACATGCAGCCCCCTCTCTCATGGCAGCCCCCTTTCTCTTCTCTTTTCACACCAAACCACACAGGAGAGACATTTCTCTCCATGTTGTTAAGAAAGGCTTCAGCAAATATTCAATGTCAAGTGTCTGGGATTGTCATCCCTGGGAGTTGCTTTGGTAACTTGGACATATACGTGAGAAAGTCACCTTACAGAAGGGCAGGAGGTTGGGAAACAGGGTCCTGAACCTATGCACCAATTTCATCTTCCTGTGTTGGAAACTGTAAGAAATAATTTCAGTAATCCAGGCACGAACTTGCCACAGAAAAAAGACAGTGCAAATACAAGAAACCTTAATGGTATGCGACAGGATTTCCCTGCATATTAAGCTGAAGAAGAAGGATGCTATACATACAACAATTGATATCTGAAATAAGGCCAGAAATGGATTTGAGTGTAAACAAAGGAAATACTAGAACAGGATGTTTAAAGAACTTAATGTTCATATGAATTTTTACAGCTAATTTGAGATATAGTAACCTCCAGCCTGATAGCTAGGCAAAATACTGAGTAGGGGAGGCAGAGAGCTGAACGCAAGTGGGCTGATGACCTGTAAGAAGTCTCACAAGGTGCAGTACTCACAGTGAGGTGAGTATCAATGAGTTCTTTGCAGCAACACCTATGGGAGAGCCAGAGGTCCCTGCCCGCGCTGCAGTACCATCCCTGTGGTCACTGCAGGGTGGCAGAGAGCCCTGCTGGTGCTCTGCTTTCCCCTATGGCAGGGGAGGCGTGGTGGAAGGGGGCCCCGCCTCCACAGTTGCCAAGATTCAGATTTAGACACGTGATTAAAAGTTTTCTTGCTGCCAGAGATGCTCATTACTTACCTTTCAAGCCTCTCAGTATTAAGTACCTTCAATAAATCCAAGCCTTTGCACAGATTCAGGGTATTTAGTGGCACTGTTGGTCCAGGAAAATGATCAGTGGTAAAACTGTCTGTGGATCACTGGGTTTCTGCACCCTTGATCTGAGGTCTTCCAGAGTCGATTGAGAAATTCAGAGGCATTTTTACCAGGTCCCATCATTGCTATTGCAAACACAAGTGACGGATATTAAACCAGAGAGGGGACAGCCATGGGTGATGTGTTCATCCCAATAGGCCATAGCATTTGTGGATGTGCAAAATCCATGAGGAACATGTGCAAAATCCAGCTAGCATAACTGGGCATGTTTGAGCTAACAGCTGAAACTGTGCCCTTCCAGTCAGCAGCAGGATGCAAGGTCTGGGACCAGGCAAGTGTGGATTGAGCTAAAGTTCTCTGGCAGCTCCTAGATCTGTAGGGGGAAGCATGCCATTGCTGCTGACTTCATGAACTAATGGGATCTGAGGATGCTGCTCCAGCCAGAGCTGGTGAAGGTACACAGCTGTGGCTAGTGAATTGTGTCGTATGCTCCAAGGAAAATCTTCCTGCCTTTCCCCTTGCTCCCCAAATGGCCTACATGTGGAATCATTCAGGTATCAGAAATTGGAGCTCAACAAGAGCCCCCAGAGACTGTCCAAGAGAAAGACAGAGATGTCTTCCCAAAGGCAGCACCTGGATAGGATCAGATAGCCAAGGCAAAGGTGTACCCAGGTGCAAAAGTCCTTATGGGCTTTCAACTCCATACAAATCTGTATTTGACTCCTCTTGATCCGAGGACAGCAGAAAGAACAAAACAGCAAAAGATTTCCTCTGACTGTGGTGAAAGCTGTAGCAGAGCTTTGCTGATGGAAACCAGGCAAGTTAATGATGCTACAGAGAGGTCACCAGTTCTGGCTTTTATTTCACCTCCAAGTTTTGATTTCAGACAGAGTTCAGTGTTGCTACAGCTCTCTCTGTTGATAAGAAAGGACTCAGGGCCAGTGAGTGATGTCGAGTGAACACTGAAGGACATTGCTATTTGGCTGCTGCTGGCCCAAAGCTCTGCCCCAGTTCTGCAATATCTCACCACAACCCAGTGGTGACTCTGAAGAAAAACCTGCTCCCCAGAAACCTACCAAATAATGCACAGGAAACATAAAAGTGTTTGTCCTTCATGCTATTAAACAATTAGGGGGAAAACTCTTTTTGTAGACAAGGTAATTAATAATTGTTACATTAAACCATAAAACAAAACAAGAGATGGATTACTAAAGTCATTTACCAAAGCTGGTTATAGTTTCATATACAATAACAGAGATTACTGTAGAACAAATGACATTTTGGAAGAAAAATCAGAAAGGGATGGTTTCCCCTTGCTTGTCCTTTGAGGAATGGCAGTGGTGAATTAGATGTTTGGAGGTGCCCTAAGCCTTTAGCACCACCCAGATGTGGTTGCTTTTGGGAAGAGACACACCAAACAGCACTGCTGTGATGTAGACCATAAATGCTACTTTGTGCTGAGAATGGTGCACAGAGGCTTGTGTGCAGAAAAGATACCTCCAAGGTATTTTTAAAACCATCCCCAGTGAAATAAAAATGACCCTTGGAAAGGGAAGAGAGGGCTCAGTATCACTTCTGTCAGCCATAACGTCCAAAGCAGTTTTCGTTAACCTGGGAATCTTACACTGGACAAAAAATTCATATCCGGTGTCACTGCAGTAGCACACACACTCCTTGCAAGAGCCCAGTAATTTCTGTCAGACCCTGCCCTGCTCCACCAAAGCCATCAGCCCACCCAAGGAAGCCTGAAGGCACTGCAGCAGCCAGGGGAGCCTGGAAAGTAGGAGGAACCAAAGCTGGGAGAGGGCGCACTCTGTGCCCGTACGTGAGTGGAGTCGTCTGTATCAGTCTGCTCCCCAACAACTTGCACACTCCTCATCAGACCTTCATAAAGGAGGAGACTTCTGTGACCCACGGATGCCTCCTGTGGTCGCTATGTGTCCTCCAGCGGTGCCAGGAAGGAAACTGTCGAAGATGTCCCCAGCAACGGGGAACCCTCAGCTGCGTTGCAGGGCAGTGCCTTCTGACACCGGCCCCCTCTTTGCGCAGGGATCACCCAAGGAGGAGGCAGCAGCAGAATCGCCAGCCAGCCTCTGCCTGCCCATGCCTCAGCACAGCAGGCTCTCCGGCTCCCTCCAAGCAGCTCCTTTCTGACGGCCAGCAAAGCCCACGTTTGGGAATGGAGCTTTAGCGAGGTCAGACTGCGGTGAAACCGCTTTTCTGCAGCACACCGCACAGATGCGAACTGACACGGGTGCTGCAAAGCATCCTTCCACTTTCCCCTGATGTTTCAGTGTTTTTTCCTCATTTTTATCACCTAAAATAAAATTCTCATGGCAGGAGGAGGAAGTATCAGTCCTATGCCTCATAAACCAGGCCTCCAATGCCATTTGGAGCCATTCTGTTCCATGATTAAAGCTGGGCTGGCTATTTTATTCATAACAACCACATAAGGCTTTTTCTCTGATGTTTGTGCTACTTCCTCCTCAGTCGCCCGCCTTTTGGGGGCATTGACGTGTGTAATGATTTCCTCTCTGCAGGAGCAGAGTTCACAGTATAGGAATAAACACACATTTTAGCCAAGGGTGAATTCATGACTCTAATTCGTATTTTAAAACAAAGCAAGTCTTTTGCTTATAGACAAGCAGATCATGTGGTTGCAGTTGAAACTTAGGCATCAAAACACTAAGTGTGACATTTACAGAGCAGGATCCTAATGGAAGTGGCAAAAAAGGAGCAGGGCACAAAAAAAGAGCTGTCTCCCTCTGGCAGCTACCTGTCCAGATCCTGCCTTTGCCATTAGTGTCCTTGCCAGGACATAACCCTGCACTCATTTCCTTGTTAAACACATGGACTTTATTTTAATAAGTTTAAAAAGGCATAGAAAGGAGATGAGCTCCTTTTGGCAGGGAAGGTGAGGATCTGCAGAGGCTGTGGAGTCACTTTGAAGCAAAAAAGCATGAAAATGAAAAGACAAGATCTTTCATTGTCTGCCAGTCACACGGGGATCCTGGGAGCACCTGAGTGGGACTACATCCTTCACATCTGCAAAAAGACAAGGCAAAACCTGAGACGGAAGGAAATGCCCTGCAGAAAAAGAAATGTAGCTTTGAAAGAATGAGGAGTAAAACAGTCTGGTAAAGGGAGGAAACACAAACAATCTTGAAAGCTTCCAGAGGCATGAGACTGTTGCACGGAACAGTCTCATTCCTGCAAAGACACGCAGTTAGTGTTAGAGGCAGAGCAGCCCCATCGGACAAACCTGAGCACACATTTATATTTCTGTCAGACTGCAACATCTGTTTGTGGGCTTAAATGCCACCTTGGCAATGTGAAGGGTGGACAAGTCAACATCTCTGGAAATCCAGAATTGGGACTGATCACTCAGTGCTCCTGCCTGGATGGCAAAGCTCCCCAAAGAGACCTCACACTCCTCTCCCACTTGAGTAGGTGCGCAGTGTAAACAAGGCATGCACAGCTCGAGGAGTCACATCAAATATGTCTGAAGCAGTTCCCACAAAGCAGCAAACAGCATGCAAACACTCAGAATCAGCTGCATCCTGAGAGCTGAGTCCTTTACCTGTTAGTTACCCAGGGTTACGGATGCAGGAGTTGCTCAGTGAGCTGCAGACATGGGGTAGTCTCGTTTATCTGGAGAAATGTGTCCTTCATCCTCTTGCTCTTGCATGTCAATAGCCCAGCTGCCCTGTGTCCTTTAGGACATCATCCCACAGGCAAGAGACAGCATAATGTGTTTAAGGCTTCAAGTGTTCTGTGCTCCAGTGACCTGATAAATAAGCACCCTCCCAGATGCTATCACAGGCAGGGTACCAACAGCTGGATTCACCCTGCCCTTACATCCAGCAAGAGCTGTGTCCTTCCCTGAGGAGCAGCCAATTTTCATGGCACCTGCAGAACAATTCACCCTGAGATGTCCATCCCACCATCAGACTGGAATGAAACAGGGTCACAGGGGTGTGGGGAGAACGGACAGGTGGGAGCAATAGACAGCCAGATCGGCAGCCTCATCAGCCTTGTTTCTTTAGCAAACCAAGCTAAAAATAATAACAGCAAGAGACAGATGTTTGAGAAGCTGAGAATAAGGCACAAATGTTATGTGAATCATAGGGCCTAAAAGGATGCCTGGGCTGTCTCAGGCAACTTCATTCTGTTATTCCTTTCACAAACCATCCTCAAGGATGGTTTGCTCTTTCATTCCACCTACTCAATGGAAAGCTTGAGTTACCCTTTATTCATCTGGTCACTGAACACATCCTCCTAACTTCCAGCTGAATTTGTCTTACTTTCTTGGACAACCTCATTAAAACAAGAACTTAGACTGCACCCAATGAATTTTAAGTTAAGAGGAAATGTATGAAGTCAGGCAAAATAATGTCAGCTATAGAAGAGCTGAGACAAGTGTTTGGGAGACTGCAAGAGGCCTGTTGGTTTGCATATATCTGAATGATGTTTCTCTGTGTTTCTGTAACACCTCTCAGACAATGTGTTCAGGAAGCCGAAGTTGGACTACCACCCACATTTCTGAAGCTCAGTCTCACAAACATTGGTTTGGGGTTTTCACCCTTTCATTATCCCCGGTACTGATGCTATTTCTAGAGTTCAAAAACCCTTTGCTCTACAGCGAGATACTGTTCTGAATGGTGCTGGGGTTAGGGAAAAAAAAGACCTTTTTACTGCTCAAAAATCCTTGATTTTTGCAGTATGTCTTAAACAAAAAGTGAGGCTGAGGGTGAAATATCAGTGAAAAGACAACCAGAAAATATTTCTTATATGCTAGGAAGTACTAGCTTGTTCAATGACTTTTCTTATCAGCCTCTGCTTGGTTTCTTGAGAGGCACCTTTTCATACAACAGCCACCACCTCACCTGAAATCCACAGCAACAACAGGGCTGATGTGTTAGTGCTCTGTAGCAGTCCTGACATTGCTGCCTGGAGGAGAGAGCCCCACGATGGGACTGCAGGCTGTCAGAAAATAGCTACTACTGCATGTCAGATGCATGCTGTGTAGTGAATGCACAAGCTTCACCAACATGTATTTATTTGGGTATGGATCAAGTAAGGCACCTTTAGTTCACCTACACAGCTGGACCTGGCTTTTCCTCTTACACTTCACAGCAGTTTCTTTCATAGCAGCCTATGGAGGAAAGGGTCAGGTTGAAGGAGCTTCTCTAGCAAGTGATGCAAAAAACCAAATATAGTCTGCTGTGAAAAGCTCACCGGGCACACATCAGGCATTGCAGGTGGATGAAATACTACAGAAAGGAAAATGGCAAAGAGACAGTATAGGAGCAGGAGCAGAGGGATTAATTTACTCTAATTGCAGTATTTGGATAAGGAGAAATAGAAAAGTCCAGAGTAGTCTTCACATCCTAAACCTGTGGGACTTGGGGTGGATTATTTTAAAAGGATGAACAGAGGATTCCTGACTCAGTGTTTAGGTATGAGAAGTAGGTGCTGTGTTAGTTGAGGACCTTCTCAGGGTGGAGCAGTCACCTGAGGATACTGAAAAGGATGTGCCGTGAAGGAGAAGGCCTGAAGGGTCCTCTTGAGCCCATGACCACATCAGCCACAGTCTGGACCTGCTACAAGTGGACACAGTGGATACCTGGCAGTGGATACAAATACAGATTTGCCCACAGTCTGAGGTCTTCACACAAATTCTCTTCTAGTTAATAAAATGCCTAGGACTAAAGCAGCAGTCCCTCCCCAGGCCACGATGACTGCTTCTGATCAGGAAGGGCACTCTATGTGCTTCCCAGAAACCAGTAGTTCCCATTAGAAAGAAAAGATCCACTCCTTTGTTTCAGTGCCCCAGCAGCATAAGCACAGGGAGCAGTGGAAACACTGGCAGCAGGCAGTGGGATGGAGGGAGCAGTTGAGCACAGATCCGAGGGAGAAAACCGTGACCTTTCACAGAATGATTTTTGTTTGCATGACAGGATGGAGGAGATGGGGAGAGGCTGCAGTGACGTGTCAGATAATTATCACCTGGATGTGAAGGGCTCTCAGAGAGGCCAACGAGATGCTTTGCCAGTAAGGGCACAGCAGCGTCTGGGTTTGCCCGTAGCGCACTGGCGTCATTGCCCCTCTGCAGATGTAAACGCCAAGCTGACCAGGCCATATGCAGGGAAAAGGCTGCCCAAATCAGGGCATGTTGTGTCTGCTGGCAGCACACAACATGCCAAGCAGGACTGAACACACTCCCTGGACTCCTCATTTGCAGACAGGGCATGAGGTGGTCACCCACAGCTCCCCTGGGAGTCAGGCAGTGCTTTTGTGGTGGAATAGGTCCAAACGCATTTAAAGAGCTACCTTAGGAGGAGAGGAACTGCAGCCTACAATTGCACTTTTGCCTAACAAGAAGGCAGTGGATAGGCAAATCCTGCTCAGGAAAGGTGCACCACCAGTGTCCACCACCACCATCCACACCTGCAGTACCATCCCCACTGGTGTATCACAGCTCTTACACATGAGCAGATGGGCTGGCACAGAGCTGCCCGTCCATCACTTTGCCACAGACCCTTACGTCTGAGGAACCCAGAAACCCTACATCTGGGATCTTCTTCTAACTAAGGCATTGTCCAGTTGAAGGATGTGAATGTGACTGACCTACACTGTACAGGCAGGAGGAGAAGACAGTCTTCATATCAATGAGATTCTGTTCTTCTCTGAACAGAAAAATGAAAATACCCCCTGAAGGTCTTTCTTTGGTCAAAATGTTGTGATTCCAAGAAATAATTGGCCACTGTGAATTTCTAAGTTGTTGGGGTTTTTTAATAAGAAATACAGCCAAGTCACATAAATGTAAATTGGACTTACGGAGGTGCAAGAGAAAGTTTTTTCTTTATTATTCCTGCATATTTTTGTGTCTTGTTGTGAGGACATCTTCCCCTGCTACAGCAGTAGCTATCACAAGACGTGAAGCCAGATAGAGCAGCTCAGTGCTTTGTCAGTTCCACAATTCTAGTTAACCTCAGCCGAGGACACTATCACTGGAATATAACAACAAGTTACTGGGCAACATGATCTCCTGTTTCTTAAGTGATCAAACAAATTATTCATCTTTCTAGACTGAACCTAAACTGACATCGACCTTTTCATTTAAAGCAAATTAAGGATCTCAGACTACCTAACATGAATGATGATATTTTTTGTTGTTTTTTTTTTCTCTTAATTAAATGAAAGTGGGTTTTATAGTTTAAACATTCCCACACACTGTTGAATGAATGCAAATTTTTTCCGTGATTATTCATGCAGTGCAGCAGCAGGCTGAAAACAGCAGTGTTAATTCCCCTGTGATTCCTCCAGAATGTATAGGGTGCATACAGAGAGTTACAGTAGCTCCTGGAGACCTGCCACAGAGGGCTTTATTGTGCCAAGTCATGCACAGAATAATAGGAAATGGCAGAGTGTACTCTAGCATTTCCACTCTAAAGCAGAAGCTTAATGTGACAGAGAGGCTGGGAGCAACAAGAGGATGCCCTCCTTTCCCCACTGCACAGCCCTGCACAACATGTTCATGGTGACATTTGACAAAGCAAAGCCTGGGCCACTGCACAGCTCCTTTCCTGGCTATGTCTGTCCTTGCTTAGCCATGGGATAAGGGAGGGCGGAGGCAGAAGGAAAATGGAGGTTATGGATAAAGAGGTGAAGCGTGCCGTGGCTGAGGTGGCTGGGGCACATGGGCTGGTCACACTGTGGGACACAGCTGCCCAAAGGGTAAGTCATGAGCAGGGTGTCCCCCTGCCATTGCCATCGAGTGGGTTTGCAGAAGTGGTGAGGCTGTAATGACAGTGCAGGTCACTGCTCCCAGTCTCTGTTACTGCTCATCACCTCCAGGGACCTGTGTGGTGAGACACCCCTGGCTACACCAACACTGGTCACCTGAGTGGGATGGGGCATTGAATGTCCTCAGATGCAGATAACTTTTTCCCCAGTGTCATGCAAAGAGAGATGAGCTCCTTTTAGAAGCAGTGGGAGACAAGGGCCAGTGTGGGTGTGTGGCTGGGCTGTCCCAAAACACCTTCAAGGCTGTCCCTCTCCAGAGCGCCCTAAGGAGCCTTGACCCCTTGTGATCCTTCCTTTGTTGTGTTCCGCCACCAGCAGGACTCCCCACACTGGAGCAGTTTGTGAATAACTGCAGCCCATGGGAAGTTCTTGTGATGGAAAAGTTCATGAAGGACTGTCTCCTGTGGGAGGGACCCCACCCAGAGGGCCCCCCCCTGGAACAGGGGAAGGGTGTGAGGCATCCTCCCCTGAGAAAGAACAGCAGGGATAACGTGTGATGACTGACCACAGTCCTCATTCCCCATCTCCCTTCAGCTCTGGGGTGAAGGAAGTAGAGAAAATTGGCTGTGAAGCTGAACCCAGGAACAAGGAACGGGTGAGGGTGAGTTGTTTTAAGATTTGGTTTTGTTTCTTATTACCCTACTGTGATCTGATTGGTAATAAATTAAATTGATTTCCCCAAGCTGAATTTGTTTTGCCCATGATGGCAATTGTTGAATGATCTCTCCCTGTCCTTATCTTGACCATGAGCCTTTCATCATATTTTCTCTTCCCTGCCCAGCTGAGGAGGGAAGTGATGGAGCAGCTTTGGTGGACACCTGTCATCCAGCCAGTGTCAATCCACCGCAAGGGATTAGGGACTTTCTGAGCAGGAGATTGTATCTGCAATATGATTCTTAATAATCACAGTCAGAGGTAATTTGTTCAATCTGTCATGAATATTTGTATGGTTTCCACCTTCACAATTAGTACAGCAATCAGTTCCATCATTTTATAGGTACTCTTATGAAAAAAGTACTTTCTTTTGTACTTTTGTACAAAACTCGCTGATGGCTGGAGTCCCTCAGGTTCTTACAACATGAGAAATAGTAAACGACCTTTATTACTTTCACCCTTCTCTCTGGCATCCCAAGTTCAATGTGCTTCAATGGGACATAGAGACCTCTACAGAACCTCAGCTGACTGTATCCCAAGGTGGAGACTCCTGATCCACTTTGCTTCTTTTAGTCAGGAAAGCGCTTTATACTCATATCCTTCTCTCAAGATCTTCTAGCTCTGAGATGGGGGAAAAACACTGCATCCTGCATTCACAGTTGGGCTACTCCTTACTTAGTAACACAACATTTTTTGACCTATTCATGATTCATTTCCTGACAATTACCTTACAAAACCTTTAGGCCTTTTTGCAATAGCACTGTCTTACCTCTTAGCTAACAGTTTCAAACTGCATTGTCTAATACTACGCCTTGGTCCACAGGAAATGTGACCTGACTTTTCAGTGCTTCCTCCAATTCCCATTGAAGTTGTTCAACTCAAAGTTCCCCTGAAGTGCAATCAGGTAAAGATACATGCATTCCTCTATGGAATTAACCTACATATTTCTAGTGGGCAAACAACCATCTGTCTCTAGCTGAAATGTGCACACTCCAGAACATGCCTGACTAAGCCCTGGTGTTGCCTATGCCTCCCCTGTGACTGTCCTGAGCACTGGAGATCACTACACTGAGTGTGAAGCACTGTTTTACCCCATAGAAACCTGCTGGCTTCAACAAATGCTGGCCAGACTTTAAGAGGAGTCCAATCCATTAGAAATTATTAATGAAATTCAAAAAACTGTATGTGTCTATCTATCTATCTATCTGTCTATCTGGAAAAGGAAAGGCACCTAAGCAAATGCATCATGAGTTGGAATTGGGCTTAGTTGTAGTGCTAGCCTTGGTGATTGCCATCTGACTTAACCTAATACACTACAGAGCCAGACCGGGCTCGCTGTGTCCACATCCATGCCCATATTTCCTTATGTGTTCTGCTAGGCAACCAAAAGATATAAATCCATGTTTTTCTGGGCTTCAGCATCTCAAAACCTCTGGTTCTTCTTCATTCAACTGCAGGAAAATGCTGTTGTGTATTGTTGAGTAGAGCAGGGGGTCATGGGGAGGCACTGGGAAAATGCATGCCAAGTACAGCGCAGCACTGCCCCAGTTTTGATCCTTCCACATATTTCTTATCTGGGCTACCCATGGTGCAGGGACCTCAGCCTCATACAAAGCTGCCATTAGGGCTAAGGGTTAGAGTTTGGATTCAGAGAACCACCATGTCTACAAGATCCACAGACCAAGGCTGAAAAAGGCATGTCAAGGAGAGCATGTCACTGCACTAACATTCCTCCATCCACAACTTCCTGATCTTGACCACTCATGGTACCAGGGACTTCAGTCTCAATCCCAAGCCTCCATTAGGGTCAAAGCAAGAGTTCAGAGATCTAAAAAAGTGATAGTTCCAGGGGCAGCAAGGCTGGGAAAGGCATGTCAACACTGCACAACACTGCACCAACATCAGTCTGTCCACATGTTTCTTATCTGGGCAACCCACGGTACATGAGACCTCAGTCTCAGCCGCAAGTGAAGGCTGTCAGTGGTCTCTGGTGAAATATTTCAGTCTCTCAGCACTGGAAATCTTGGACCTTCCCAGTCTGATGTCAATGTCTTGGCCCTGAGAAGGACTGTCAGGGACTTCAGAGGAAGAAGCACAGAACTGAATCAGACCATTGAGGAAATACTCTAACAGATTTTTTTTTTCCTCCTGTTCATTCAAAGCGCAAACAGGCCCTGTACTTGGGATCCTCAGCCTTTACAGAACTCACAGAGGTTTTATTTATTTTGTAATGTTTGCCAATCAAACCGGGTATTTCTATTGTCCAGAAAAACATCCAGTTTTCTTTTGATTCATACTGAACTCCTGGCCAGAGTGTTATACTAAAGTTCCTAGAATAATGCAGCACAAATTTGGAAATTTACTTTAGGATTGAGTTTTGTAGCAGGGACCTACCTCACACAAACATTTACAAAAACATGTGTAAAATGATGTCTGGCTCTTACACAGCACTTCTCCATAGACCTCAAAACGATTTGCAAAATGGGTCTACATCATTTCACTTCTCTTTAAAACTGAAATGACTCATTTTTATCTAATAAATCAGGAAATTAATTATGTCAAACTTCTGGTCTCATTCCAGAGATCTTCCAAATAGTCTACACAGTCTTCCAGAAAGTAGATGAAGTTATGGACGGTGTGGCCATATGTAGATCTCCTGACAAACGTGCATCTCCTGGCCCTCTTTGTACTGCGCAGCCACACCAATGTGCCTGCACTGGCCCACACCGTGTCACTGCTAAACGCTCTTGAGCAACGTGGGTCCTTATGGCAAAGACCAAGCAAACACTGGGCTGTGGCAGAAAAGCACGGCCCACAGGTCAAGGGAAGGGGCCATTGCCCTTTACTCAGCACCTGTGGGACTACGTCTGGACCAAATGTGTCTGATTTTGGGCTCTCCCATACTGAAAGGCTTGGGCATAGTAGAGCAATCCCAGTGGAGGGTCACCAAGCTGTCCAGGGGACTAGTCCACGGCATATGAGGGGAGGCTGAGAGAGTTGGGCTTGTTTATCTTGTAAAAGACTCAAATTTTTCCTATGTTTCCATGATTTTGGGTTCCAAAGATCCTAGAAATTGTACCAGTTCAACAGTGGGTAATAACTCCCTGAATATGCTCTGTTTACCACTTGCCAAACATTTGAGAAGCCTTTGGGGTGAAAATCACAACGTGTAAGTTAAGACAGTTATCAAGAGCTTTTGAAGTCAACTCTAATGTGAATTTTGCAATTTTTCCAGCTCCTCCCTGTTAAAGATAATAAGTTCCATGCTAAACTGAGGAGCATTCAAAACACTTACTAATCTAGGCAAGGTGTCTGATGCCATATTTAGCACATCATTTAAAAGGATACTTGAGCCCCATCTGTCTTTTATATAATCCATTGTACTAAATCCCAAAAGGTGGAATAAGGCTACTAGAATCAGCTGATACTAAGTGAAAATGTGAGTAATGCTTGAATGTTTCAGAAAATTTATTTTTTTCTCCATAGTTAGCAATATATGAGTCACTCAGGCTCCCTAGCTACTGCACTGCATGAATGACTCAAAACTCCATCGAAAACAGAGGCACAAGCAGTTCTCTCTTTGTGCCAGATTTTCTCCTTTCAAATCACCCTTGCTGTATCTCACCCACTTCAAAAAAAAAGGAGAATCTCTTTCCCTATTACTTCCTTCCGCTGTCCCCATGCAAGCCCGGATAAAGCATTGTGCACAAGGATGGTCAGTGCTTGTTGTGATTGAAAAAGCACAGGATATGATGTGTTTAAGTGAACTCAGTTAACCTTCTTTAAGAAGTGAAAATGTACATAAACTGGTTGCTTTTCTGAGATCCTCTGAAGTTCTTGGAAGAGCAAGGACACTGCACTTTTAATCATGTTGGACCCAAACGTCCAGCGTGGAATTTTCCTGTATAGCAGAGCTCAGTCTGGGGTCTTGAAAATTTTAGTCAATCATTTCTTTGAGAGAATGTTTTAAATTCAGTTCATTGTGGACTTCAAAACACCTCAGTCCCCAGAGACCTGTACAGTTTAACAAACTAATAATCCCCCTTTAGTTTAAATGGGATAAATTGCTGCTGAGAGGACCCATTTTAATTTGTACTAGGTATCTCCATCAGAACAACACACACAACCCCATTTTTACGGATAGCTGGCTACATGCCTGAACCTAAGTTCCCTCTGCAGAGCTCTGAGAAGCTTTTCAGAGTCAGGCAAATCTGTTCTTGGTGTCATATTCCCACTGTCTCATCACTTGATGCATCACATGAGTCATTTTCCAGGGACAGAAAGGTGGAGAGGGAAAAGTCATGTTGGACTGTTTATTAGTTGTCACTTAAAAAAAAAAACAAACGCTGCATAATCTGGCTATTGTCTAACCCCATTACCTCACCCCTCGGCCGATCACCAGCTTCTTATTCTCTCATCACATCTATGTTGCAATGACCATGGGGTATTCTGGGCAGTGATCATTTTCTCTTCTTAAAACCCTTCCTCCACAAGATCAGTCTGACCTTTTGGTCACATAATGGGAAGAAGTGTACACAACCATTTCTCAGAGCAGATATCAGTAAGACAAGCCACTGGTTTCAGTTCTGCAGTCTGTTTCCTATTTATGAGAAAGTTACCAAGGTCAGAAGGAATGACTGTGAATTGTTTTCCTAAGCCATGTTTCCCATTACACATCTATAATTCAGCTTTTTCAGAAGTTGTTTGAGTTTAATTCTCTTTGATTCTTCAGTTTTCTGGATGCAACATCTTTATACAGACAAAAGCAACAGCTGTCTAAGAGTCATGAGCTCCTAATGCTCTTAACCCAAAGTCTTTTTGCTAGAATTCCTGTTTCAGAGTTACCCATTTCACTGGTGGCTGCCTTAACCATCTGAATCCAACAAAATGATCCAAGAGTGGGGTATTCTGCTAAGTAGGCAAAAGCCTTCACTGTCAGACAAGCTTAATTTGGATGAGTCCCTTCAGCTTGCCCAGAGTTTCTTCTGTTGTCACCATGAAACACAGAATTCTTCTGGATCAGTCATTCGTTCTTTTACCTTGGGGCTTCTGAAACAGGTTTTGATCCCAAGTCTCAAATTATGTCAAAGACCTCCGACTTTGCCCTCTCTTTGGCTAACACAGACTCGTTCTGTTGATGTTTAGACACCTAATTCAGGAGTCCAAGTTTTGCTATAGTCATCTGAGAAAACAGATATCCAGAAGAAGAACATGGATATATGAGGAACAGGAGATGAAGTTGGGCTTCTTCAGCCTGAGGAAGAGAGAGGTTGGAGCAATCTCATTGCTGTAGACAACTACATTATGGTATGATGCAGAGAAGACGAACTCTACTCACAGGTGTAGAGGTATCGGATGAGACGCAACAGACACAAACTGCAAAACCAGGAATTCCAATCAGATTTTAGGAAACATCTTTCCACTATGAGGACAGCAAAATATTGATACAGGTATTGGCATCTCCATTTTTGGAGCTATTCAAAACTCGTCCAGACACAGCCCTGAACAGCATGCTGTAACTGGATGTGCTTTGAGTGAGGGATTAGCCAAGAGGACCTACAGAGGCTCTTTCCAGCCCAGATTTTCCCATGGCTAAATAATTCTGTGAGTTTGCAGGACATCTCAGACATGCAACAGGAGTCAAAGCCACCCTGTTAAATCGCCTTTCACACACAGCTTAAGAAATTTTACACTGGTAATTTCCACACCACCAATAGTGAGTTTTTCTCTCCTTTGACTAGTTCACTGAAGTTTAATTTTGTTTCAGGTGGGGACCTGTTTATTTTTTAATAAAAGTACTTTAGCCATAATGCTACCTGAAATCTTTTGGACATAGACTAAAATCACTCATTTCTCTCTTTCTTTACCTACTACTTAGAGGATCTCATTTTTCTCCTTGCTCATCATTTTACCAGTTGAATTATTCCTGTATATAATCTCCTCCGTTCATTAACTTCTGCTTGTCTGTTGGCTGCAAAGATATTTGGCATTGAAAACTGACAGAATATCAGTATATGTGGTGTCCTTATAACATGATTAATTCGTGTTTGGAAAGCACTTTGCAATCAGTCAAGGAAAAACTGCAAGGATGTGAGGGTTAACAGTGAGATCTTTTCCCTTACTTTTTGCTTGATTTGTTTTATAAACAGTGACGCAAGCAAATACATCAGGATCCAAATTGGAAAGCCACTTCTTACTGTGTTGGATTAAAGGAATAGAAGATCAGTGCAATGATTTTGCTCTTTTTTTGAAAGATATGACAGCTCTGGCTTTTTCTATACACTTGCAGTCAGCTTAGTTCTCATCAGCCTGTATTTTGTCAGTTAAGTACTTATCTGAAACCCTTGCCCAGCAATCTTACCTAATGATGCCTTTCTCACTACTGTTGCTTTCAAAGCAAAAACTCACACAATCTTGTTTGGCATATTATCTCCTATCAGCTCTTATTCAGTCGAGACAAATGTCTTCAAAAACAACGGGAAACCTAAGAAAATGTGATAACAAACAAAAATGTGATAACAAACAAAAAAAGCCATGTATTAGGGTTTAGGAAAGTGTGATTACAAGCACCATGGAGACCATTGTCAGGTCATATCTGTCTTCTTAATTAACCGAAACAGAAAGAAAATATAATGTTAACAAGATTAACAAATGAAATTACCAAACTGTACGTGTTAATATTGCTAAGTATAATTTTGCTACGTATTATTTCAGAAGATATCCACCTAGAAAATAATTTTCTTTCCATTTTTTAAATATTTGTTTCACACTTCTTTTTTTTCCTTTCTCTCCATCTCACAGAGATTGGAAAATGTTCTGTGAGAGCCTCCTGAGAACTGGACTGGAATTGGCCTTCTTGTACTTTAGCTCAGAGATCAAACTCTTTCACAGAGAAGAAAAAGAGTGCTTTTGGTTTTCTCTTTTCCTAATGTACCAACTTAAAGGTGTCGTCCCTTGGGAAAAATTCTAAGCTACAGCACAAAGCTTTCTTGTTTCCTTTTGATGTTTTCAGAATCATCTCCTGGAAAAATTAATTTAGGGATAGAATTATTAGGATGGTTTTTTCCCATTTTAAAGCTTCTTAGGGTCTTCCTTTGGAAAGATGGAAAATAAACATCTTGGAGAGAGAGCACAGATACACATTTCTGTGCAAAGTAGCAACAGTTTTATTGCAGAATCTGTATCAGTGATTTGGAGATATCTAAAGTCACTGCTGGCAAAAGTCATGACTAAGCCAATGACTTACAGGTAAGTAATGTGGAAGACAAGTAATGAGGAGGACAAAGCTTGCCACAGATTGATCTGGACTGATCAGCACACCTGTACCATTAAAACATAGTTTGTAATACACTATAGCAAAATTAAAAGATAAGTGTGTGTCATTCAGGAAGAAGAGAGATAAACCTTTCTCCATATTAAGAAGTTCTCCAGTCACTATACATTTACTGGTAATATTCACACTTGTAATGAAAAAATAAAACGTGTTGCTGGTAGCACTGTCAAAAACTGCAGTCCTGCCAACATTTATTGTGAGGCAGCATGTAAACACTGAAAGCTACGGAGAAGGAAAGGACCCCTGCTCCTTTGATGTCTGTGCAGCCTTGGCCACTTCCTTAAGCAATGTTTTGGTAGTCAAGAGTAACAATTCTATTTCAGTCTCATCCATCCTTCCTACTTCTTTATCCTAGATGGAAATGACTGGAAATTCATAACGTCTTAGAAAACTTTGGCAATACCCATATAGATGCTAGTAATTGCTCCTTACACACACAGAGTCCTGTTCCAAGCACTCTCCAGCAAAAATTGACTTTCCCCATGTTTTTTATACTGCATGTCCCAAGAGCTTACACAAAGAAAAAGTAAACAGCTGCAACTATAAATCATACAATTTCCCTAAACCAGAAGTCTTTTCTTCTAAGTGGTTTTATACAACAAAGGCATGAAGCAGGTCATTCTCAATATTAGAGAGAGAAATACCTTCCTCCATCATGCCACACTCCTGATGTTCACCTGGTTCTCCTGGTTCTCCTTCATATAAGAAGGACACGTGACAAATACAAATACAGAGTGGAGAACATCTTACTGAAGTCACTAAGGCTGTAAGGGGCACATGATCTCTCAGCGTTTCAATATAATTCAGAGTGCTTGCAAACACTACAGCAACAGCAATGCCAACCCAATGCCAAAAGATTACAGAAGAGTTCTCAAAGCTCAAGGTTAATAAAGGCTGTCTCCTTCAAATAGATTCTGTGGTTGGCAAAGGTTGGCAGTACCAAGCCTTTTCCAAGCACTAAACTTCAGTATAAACAATGCAAAACACATTTTCACACCATCTTTTGCTATACAAATGGGTTCAATGTAGACATCCCATCCCAGCCAAAAGACCTGGGTACATTCACTTGCTACCTCCCTGGGGCCCAGGTTAAGGATGTCACTAAAAAAATTCCCAGATGGGCACAGCCCTCAGACTATTAGCAGTTAGTACTCCTTCATCTGGGTGGCAAAGAAGTCCAAGGGCAATGAAAAGAATCTTCAGAGAGTTAGAACAGGTGGCAAGGGAATCAGGAGCACAGGTTATTTTTTCCTCTCTCCTTCCAGTTGTGGGCACCAACACTGAAAGGAACAGACAGGCCCAGTCTACTAAGACAGGGCTCTGTGGCTGATGTCCCCACCACAATTTTGGGCTGACCTACATAGCACCAGGCCCACAGGTGTCAGATGGGATCCACTTTTCTGACGGGGGAAGAGCTTTTTTGCTCACAGGCTTGAGGTACTCCTTCGCAGAGCTTTAAACTAGACTTGAAGGGGGAGAGGGATAACATTGGGCTTGCCTGAAAAGCTGTGGGATATCCACAGCAAGTTTATAGGGACAGAGTGCTAGTGAGGGCCCTCAGCCTGTTCCTAGACTGGAGCACACTTGAAATCTTATGGAGATGAGCCGGGACCTCCTTTGGTAATAGGAGCCAACAGGGAAACACCAGTGAAATAACCTCAGAAGAATTCAGGGGTATTCCTCTAAGAAGGTGACAGGTTCAAGAGCCCAGCTGAAGTGCCTCTACACCGATCCACATGGCACAAACAGCAGGAGGAGCTGAAAGCCACTATGCTGCTAGAAAGTTAGGTCATAGTTGCCATTACTGAAACTCAGTGTGACAAATCCCGTGACGGGAGTGTGGCTGCAGTCATCACACACTGGTGGACTTGGCAGTCCTGGGGAATATGGGTCAGGAAAAGAGTAAAGTCAGGGCCCTCCTGAACTTCAGAAAAAACTTCCAGCTGTTCAAGAAGTAGGTCAATAGGGCCACCTGGGAAACTGTCCTCAGGAACAAGGGAGCAGAACAGAGATGGCAGGTCTTTGAGAACTCTTTCCATAGAGCACAAGAATCATTGATCCTCAGGCACAAGAAATCAGGAAAGGAAGGCAGGAGACTGGCATGGCTGTGTCTAGACCCACTGGTAAAATTCAAGGGCAAGAAGGAAATACACATCCAGTGGAAGCAGGGGCAGGTACCCTGGGAGGGGTGTAAGAACACTGCCCAGTTACTGAGGGATGACATCAGGAGTATGGTACAAGAGAGACGAGAGCAGAACAATGAGTGTGTGGGGACCCCAGGAGCAGTGCATAGAAATTATGCCAATTAATGTGACTGCAGTGACCATCACAGCAGTGACCCAGTACACCCTCCTGCCCCCAGGGTCAAGGAGGAGACACAACACACAAGGTCACCAGGAGACACAAGTCCCTCATCCCAGGAGAGAAGCTGTTTGAAATCATGTCTCGTCCAGGCCCTTCACGGATGAAATTCTTCCTCTTCTGTGGCTGCAGGAGGCTTAGCCTAGGTCTCATGGTGAAGTCAGAAGGACAACGTGCCCAGCTTCACACCCCAAGCCACTGGGTTGGTACATGAGGACTTGTTCTTGGGCACATGCAAGGCATTTGGATGAGCCAGGTAGACAATCCCAGCAAATCTCACAAGCTCAAGCTCACAGCATCCCAGGAAATGACAGAGGAGGAGGACATGTCCCACAGCTACCCAAACAGCAAGTAGCTTTTCATGAGTGGATGACTTTAAGACAACAAGTGAAATCCACTACTCTAGCGTTTTTTTCTAGGTGAGCCTTTAATTTTTAAATTTTAATATTTAATCTGTCTCCCCACAGACTCACACAACCTTTCTGCTTTAACTAGTAGTTAAATCACTAGATTTAACTACTAGTTAAAGATTTAGTAGTAAATCACTAGATTCCCTATGAGTTTGTCAGCAGCACATTTCGTCTTGATTTGAATCCTTTGTCTTCATCTTCTCGGTTACTGTTGTCCTGGAACTCCTTCACTGGTATAGCACTCCTATAGGGATACACAGTCACCAACTCTAGTCATGGCTCTATGGAAAAGGAAAATGACTGTCAGCTGCTTTCTTGGAGGCATTTTTGTTTTATGCAGGGTGGGAAAAAATTCTGAGAGAAGCATTCATTTCTTTAGTAATGAAGTCAGCCACAAGTTAAGTGCTTCTGCCAGTATCTGTCTCCTAATTTCAGAAAAGAAGATTTTTAACTTTGAGAACAAAATTCTGTGAACAAAGCACTTTTTTGGAAGCCTTGTCTAGACACAGTCCTCTCAAGGTACAGAGGTTTTTGTTGTGCTTTTTTTTGCAAATACATACTACCAAATTTTTCTCAGTTCCATGATTGCCATCGGCCATTAAAATCAACAGGAATTATGCTTGTATACCTGAGTTCTGATAGTTCTTAGAAATAAGAGATGAGTTAATTAAAAATAGATTTCACATTAAAAACAGAGGAATCAGCTGACTATGTGCTGTAGAAAGGAAAAGAGCTGACTTAGAAAGCCTTAGGAATCTGGGTTATCACAGGAATTCTGCCAAGGCATTTATCTGTAGTGGTAGATACTGCTATTTTGACTTCCACACTTCTAAAGAAATATAGACTGCTTTAGTCCCTTGCTCCAGATAGATTAGTCGAGTACTTAAGCATTTTATCTTTTAATTAATTGTATCAGCTAAGTGTGCATTTAAAAACTGTATTTCTGTACAGAAATCCTCAAAATATTAATCACTTCTTGTACACCCTTCTTCTCCACAGCCTGCCAAGCACTGAGTCATAATTCCATTTTATTCTATTCTTTCCATTGCTGCACAACAATTACACAGCCTATGAGAAAATGATATTTGTTGTTTAATCATCAGGGAGACCAGCCTTTCACAAGAGAAGGAGACAGCAGCCTGTGCAGATAGAGGATGACTTAAGGGAGGGCTGCAGAACATGATCTGGTTAAAAGTCATCTAAACTCAGTAAATGGAAGATTTGGAAGCTGTGGTGGGAGGTCATCTCTTCTGGCAGCCTATTTTAACAGAAAATTTGTAAAGGAAGAATACAGCTGCTGGTCTCACATTCGTTGTGCCAAACTGCGAACTTTTTATTTTCCAAAACTTTGCTAACCTAGAAGAAACAGAAACTGCATGTGACTGTTGTTGAGGGTTTGTATTGTAAAACAAAATCCAAAATAAGGCTTTCCTAACTACATATTGTTTTATTTGCCCATTGCAAATGGAGCAACACCAGTGGCTAAACACAGGAATAAGTCCAGTCAAATGACTTCTCAACCTCATCCAGCATGGGTTTTTAGCAGGTGTGCTTCCCCAGAAGCCTAATCCTGAACCTATCCCTAGTTAGCACTGCAGGTCAATCCCTCCCTCCCGACCACTCAAACAGAAACAGGAAAAAGGACATAGGAAAATTTGGCCACACAACGCTCACTTTAAAAAATGTTAAATATATAAATTCTGTTTTCAAAAGTTCCAAGGCTGGACAAATACATAAAATCTGTTTACAAAAGCTCCAAGGTTGGACAAATGAATGGATATATAAAAAAACTGTTTTTAAGAGCTCCAAGGTTGGACGCAGTGATCTTCTACTTCACAAGAAGTCAGATTGCCTTGACAAAAAATGTTCAGGATGGTTTCACAGATATAAACATTAATTCATCCTGAAACTGTTCCTGACTAGACAAATCAAATGCCCTTAGATAACAGCCCAAATCAACATGCCCAAGTCAGGGCTGTGCAGGCAAGTTGCATTTCTTGAAGGCTTGTGCCCAGGCTGTATTGCTCCATTACAAAGCACAGTGGAAGGACTGTATGTGACCAACAAATAAATTCTCTCTGTAAATTTCAGTGGAGTCTTATCCCGGATGTGACTGCTCTCTTCAAGCCAGACCTTGTGGTTGGCACTGAGCTTGCCAGTCCTGCCTGGACCCGCTGCCAGTGAGGGCACTGGGTCACCTTTATTCCCTGCAAGCTAGCCTGGTGCTCATGGAACAATGCAGAATGGGCTGTCAGTGCATGCTGGACAGACATCCTGCCTGGGAAGTCTGCTAGCTATCCCTAGCTTCTTCAGCCACTGGGATAGTGCAGATTTACCGTATTAGAGGTCCCATTGCTATGGCTGGTTTCTGAAAGTATTGAGTTAGGACCAGAGTCGAGTCAAACCGAAAAGGAGGCCTCAGGTGACAGACTAAAGCTCTGGCAGCCAGGGGTTTGCAATTACAACTTTAAGCCAAACTTCTGACTCATGCTGGATGTGTGAACATGAGCAATGCAGTTGGCTCCTTGCTACCTAAATCAGCTAGGCTGGATGATTGAGTCATGGTTGGACCTCCCAGAATCCAGATGCGAGGTCTGAAGTGACCTTTCTAGAATAAATAAGGACAAGTTTTCCTGTTGCCTTCAAACTCAGCATATAAGTGTTAGTCTGTGCTAGAGAGCTACAGTGAAGAGCATGAGGAAGAGAATACATAAGCTCCCCCTTCCTTAGCACAGAGGGGAGCTTCTTGTAGAAATGAATGGGGCCCTTTCTCCCTTACACTGTGGGAATGCTACTTTCCAAGGAGTTTGCACTCAGCTTGCCTAAATATACACTGCTCCATAGCACAGCACACAAGTGTATCCAGGACATTGGAAGGAGAAAAAACCCATAGAATCATGCAAGAATGGACATTGGAGTGGCCACTGGAAGTCACCCAGGCTGACCTCTACACTCTTTACACCCCAAGGACTATTTCCAAAGTTAAAATCAGCTGGCTTACAGCCTCACTGAGTGCAGTTTTTAATGCCTCTAAAGACAAAGAATTTGTGAGGGGGTTGAGAAACCTGCTTTAGTGTTTGACCACTCTCACTGAAGAAGATTTCCTTATGTCTAGTCAGAATTTCCTTTGCTGCAGCTTGGTTTTTGTCTTTTTCTGTGTGCCCAGAGAGCTGTCTGGCCACATCCTCCACACAGTTCCCTTTCAGGTTAAAAAAATAGCCTGTAGCTTTTGTCTCCTCCAGCCTAATCTAAGCCCTCTGGGTATTTTAGTGGTCCTGAGATGGACTTGCTCCAGCTTTTCAGCATCTTTCTTGCAGCGGTGTCCCTAAGCTGGACTCTGTAATCGATATGCAATCTCGCTAGTGACAAGTAGAGGAGACTAGTCTTTTCCCTTGTCTGTCGGCTGTGCCCTTCTCTTTCTGTGCATTCCAGTATGCATCTGTCCCTGCAAGGACACACAGATGACATGTTCCCCTTGGGGTCCACTTCTGATGAGCTGCTGTCCGGCCAGTCAGCTCTCATCTTGAGCAGTCACAGGGAGTTTTCTGTCCCAGGTGCAAAACGTCAAGAGCCAATCTATGCTAATTAATGTATCTATTGCTCTGGCAGGAGCAGTTCATAGTCAGAGCAAGCTGCATGTGGAGGGTGTGGGGGCTCAAAGATGCTCCCCTCTGCCATTACTAGGCAGGCTACTGGGGAACTGGAATGCAGGGCTCTGTCTGGCAAGCCAGGAGAGACATATCTGAACCATGATCACAAGAGAGGGAAAAAGAGGTCAGCTGGATTAAAGATTTCCTCTTTTACTGATCTGGCAGGCTCCTCACTCTAGATGGGCTCCTGAGAATGGTCCTGACTGAACGGACCTGTGGCTAAAGCTTCTCCTCGAAAATGGGAGGAAACGTCCGAGTACATGCTCCCCTGGAAGCTGAAATCCCTGTTTTACCCATTCTCAAATGAAGCAGCAAGTGTGTTAGAAGCAGAAGAAATCTCTGGCTGCTGCTGTAACCTAACACAATCTTCTGTCTCTGAGTCACGTAATGTTACAGCTGTAGAGCTGGTGCAGAGGCAGGCAGGTTTTGACACCTAGTCTGTGGCCATCCTAAGTGGATAAAGATCTCAGGATAAATCTCTGCCAAGGAATATGCAGAGAACAAGTGGGTATTCAAAGTCAAGAGGCTACAACTCACTCCTCAGATTTCAGCATCCTTGTGACCTTTAGGACAGAAAGGGGACTTGTAATTGGCTCTTCTGAACCAACATGGGAATTTCTGCTGAAAAAGCCAGTGAGCACATCCTGCCAGCACCTGGTCAGAGATGACTTGAGGAGAGGACCCAGTGCTGCCCATGGAGCATGAGACAATGTGAAGGCTCTGCCTTTCCCAGCTGGGCACTGTAAAAGTGTCTCCCTTCACCTCCTCCACATTTTTTCCCTGGAGTGTTTCATGTAAGTCATTTTATGCTCCTGCCACATCCTGTAAGTGCCACAGCGGTGACACCCAAGTTAGATTACAAGTGCCTGGGGCAAATTCACATGAGTCCTGTTCCTAATGTGAAGTCAATTAAAATCAAGTAACGAAAGAAACACATCTGGTCCTGGACATTCGTGATAAAGAAACCCCATTATGCTACTCACGCAATATAATTACTAAATAGCAATTTTTGAGATCATGTCAGGAAGTAGCCTGAGCCACAAAACTGAGATGCTTGTTTTAAGGTGAATTTCAAGCCTTTAGGGTCTATAGATAAATAGACTCCATTTTCTCTTCAGAGTATTAAAAAGCTGGATCTTAAACACGGCATTGAGCCATACAGTTAGTTCTGCACTTTGAACACTTACTCTGCAGCAGCTCTACCAGAAACCATTACAAAGAAGTCACCTGTGGTTCTGATTTGGGGGAATGACAAAATTAGGAGAGTGTGGAAGCTTTAAAGCTGGGATCCATCATTTCAGTAACACAGAGCAACACAACAACATCTTAGTGACCTGAAGCAGCTAGCTCAGCCTGATTCCTGTGAATTTAAATTTTTTTCCTCACTTGGAGCTTTTTTCTTTTTTATAATGTCTATGAATCATTGCACCCTCCAAAATGGATACAGACAGAATGCTTCCCTGGCTCAGAGATAACAGAACCCCTTGCTTAGTCAGGAGAATGATTTAAGAAAATCAATGGCTTTGCTTCGGTTACAAAATAAATTTAGAAAATAACAGAGCAAGAGCTAAACAGTTGGAATGCCAGCAGGGGAATGTTTTATTTGACTTCCCTTATATACCAAAAGTTTGCCTGACATCAATTAGATAAACATGTTTCTCAGCAACATCAAATCTTAGGCAAAGTCCTATAGCTATTATTCCATCACTAAAATGTTATGAACAATCATATTAGGGACTTGTTTTGCCCAATAAGGGAGCCCTAAGCACCCTTGCCATAATCACCCTAATACAGGGCTGAAGCTAGGACTAGCCTAGATCTTCAGGCCACATGATCTTGATAGAATGATAACATTAACTTACAAAATGCTTGCAGTCATCTACAGAGTTGAATGCAGGAGTTGATAATTTTTAGTGCTTTTAGACTGAAGCATTATTCAGTCCTGCCCATGGATGTTGACCTTGAGCAGCACATGCAGTAGTTCTGGGTTTCCTAGCTCAGGGACTCCCCATCCTTTGTTTTCCTGTCCTCCCTCTCCTCCCTTTAATTTCAACTGCCAATATACCACAAGAAAGTACCTTCAGAATACTTTTCCTTTCTACCCTCTGTAGTAGGACCCTGCAAACCTTAAATTTTGTCTACACTGCTAGCAGCAGTGAAGCCTGGTGGATTGTCTCTGACTCCTACCCTCTCTTTGGAATTAAAGGATGCTAAGAAGTTCTTCTACCCCCTCAGTGCATATTGATTATATACATTTCTCACAAGACCTTTTCTCCATTTGCTATGAGTTTCAACTGTGAAATACCCTGAAGAAGCATCTGTGACTAAGTAGAGTAAATCATGGAGCATTCAATAAAGGTCTCAGCTGTCCCATATGTTAAAAAATATTACTTTTAAGTTGATTAATTTCTAAACAAAGACAAACTTCAAACTTACAGAGCAAAATAAATCTTCCATACTCCTATTCTTCTGTAATCCTATCTGGCATGCAGTTGGTACAGAAGCTGAGGGAGGTCTATGTTTCCCACAGCTCCACATTTCTGAGGGAAAAGTGCAAACAGCCTGCATGAGCAGCTTCCTGAGGCTTCAACAGGGCTGAAGGAGAACATAGACTCATCCCCATGGAATCCCTGGCCTTGTGCTACCCAGCAAAAGTCCTTCCTAAGTATCTTTTTTTCCCCATCATTACACCTGGATGCAACGCACAGAGCAGGCACTGGATTACCACCATCTCCTGGACTACCGGAGTGATCTGGCATTAATACTGTCAGCAGAGGTTCCCTTGGCTTGCCCTGCTTGGCCCCTGTAGCCCATGACTGGAGGTCTTACTCCAGAAGATACATCCACCCCTGCTGTATTTCACTTAATTGAGGCCAACCATGGCATAACCTTTCACCATGAGGTCGCTAGAACTGAGTCACCTACGTTCTTTTAAAATAAGTCACCGAGCAACCGTGACTTGGTAAAATGTTCAGTCACAACAGATGTGGGCAGAGTTAGGATTAGTCATGGAGGATGAAAAGGCTTCATCAGCCACTCACCCTTAGAAATGACATTTCCATACAAAATAAATTCAATTTTAAAAGCAACCAATTTCTTATATATGAAGGAAAGCCTCCTCCTAACCAAACTTTTGTTCATTGCGAGCATCAGTGAAGCCTTCACTGAAAACCAGCCTGCTTCATGCCCAGGGCAGCAAGCACCTCTCTTTGAAAATGTTTCTGTTACCCTGTAGTCATCATCTGCTTCCAGTGGGTCTGCAGGGGAGAGATGAAAGGGAAGGAAATGCTTGGTTCCCTGACAGCAACCCAGAAAGAGATGCTATCTGAGGGAAGTGACAGCTGAATTAGCAGAGATCAGTCCCAGGGAGTGGTTACATCTCCATGATTTTACACATACATTTCCTCTAGAGGAAGCCCAGGACAATCCCTCAGTCTTCCCAAGGACAGCAGACTTTTTGGGGGAATGGAAGGACTGAAGGAAAACAGAAACAAACAAACAAGCCTGAACACGTAAACACCCTTAAAACTTCATGTTCAGGTTGATGTATGTCTGAAAGTGGACATTTGCATTACTGTGTAAAATTGAGGAAATTAAAATAAAAACAACCAAGAAGTTCCAATTGAAATCTTGACTGAAATATTTTTCAGCTGCCTCCTAAATACTAGAATAATTGCTCCTTGCATGCCTCAAGCCCAAATCCCACCCAACAGTGGCTGCAGAGCTGGGGCTGCACAGTGTGACAAGGCTCTAATCTCCAGCAAGTGTGGCCACCCCAACCATGTGTCCCTGCCATTTTAACACCCCATTGCTCCCTGACAAATGCAGAGGTCATGGGACAGGGGCTGTCATTTTCATCTCCGAGCACTTCTACATCACAGTGACACCCACAGCAGTGTGATCCCAGCTTGTGCCTCCGGGAAAAGCAAAGTGACGGTTTCCACACAGCCCATGTTTGTAGCCTACATTAGCAATTATAGTGTGGACCACAGAGGAATTTCACCTGATCAGCAGCTTTTGTTCCAGAGGTGTCTAAAACTCAGCTTTAAGTGGGATGCAACCGTCTCTACTGCCATTAAAAAAAAAAAAAAGCAAAAAGGACAGCATGAACTTTCCAGGAGACCATTGCAAGCTGGATCCTGTGAAGAATTCAGTGGAGGCAGGTGGACATCTATAAAGCAAAATCATGCCTGGGATCTCACTCTTTGCAACCCAAATATTCAGCTAAAGTGTTTCAAATGAAAAAAGTCAGTTGGCTTGCAGTCATCAGTCCACTGTGGATTGAGGAGAATCTCCAGTGGGAGAAAGAAGTTTATTAAACAGATGCTACAGAATACAGCAATATGGGGCAGAAAGGAAAACAGTGTTATGAAATTACTTCTGCTTCAGACACCCAGTACAGTTTTTATTAAAGTCAACAGGAATTGCACACATGGCTCCAGGAGCAGGCACAGTCCTTCAACAGAGTGTTAAAGCACAAGCTAGGGGAAAAATTGAAAGGTTTGAACTCTATGATGGCTAAATCATAGCAACCCTTGCTGCTTTTACAAACAGTAAGACTTGCAAATCTTATGTGTGCAAAACCCCAAGTCTGACACCTCAGAAGAACTGAAATTTTGCACCAGTTCCTCTGTAGAGAGGTGCATGAGACAACCCACAGGCAGTGCCAGACAGAGGAAGAAGTTCGGCACTTCCTCCCCTAACAGAGAAGCAGAAGCATCTGTGTAGATGCAAGCAAGCAATAAATAAAGATTGCTGAGATTTTCTGTACCTCAGACAGGGGAGATTTATATAACATGTAGTGATACTAGATTGCTTTATGCACGCTCTTGGTTTTTTCCCTCAGTCAGATCAGGTGAAGTATTTAGAGAACTTTTGGATTTAATCACCCATGGACTATGCTGAGTAACTGGTCTGCATAAGGTAGCGATTAAGCGTCGTGACAAACTCCACAGCAACTGGCAAGATTAGCTGCACAAAGAGATCCTCTCACTTGCCACTGGCACGCAGCCCTCTTGCATTGCAGCTGCTTAAGAGCACAAGCAACATTTCTCCACAACCACAGACAAGAAATGAAACACCCTTCTGTAAATCCAGCAGTAGACCTACCAGCATCTCCAGTAGGGCTACCAGCAGCTCCCCACACCACAATACAGCAGGAGAGCTGTGACACCACAGAGTGCTCATAGCCCACCCCCGTGGCAAGTAATACCACCCAGCACCAGCTACCACTAGGTCCCATCACCTGATGGCTGAAGATGACAACATTGTGCATGCAGCCATGTATAAAGATGATGGCAGCCCAGCTGATATGCAGTGGCTAGTGAAGCCATTGAAGGAGCTTAGAGGCAGAGTCCTGGTTAGATACCTATCGGAAGAACCAGCTTTTTGCTCTGTAGGGGAACAGTGGCCCAGTGAAATGTCTGAGTAAGAGACAGGGAGTCAGGTGCCTCTCTCTCCCCTCTGAAACAGAAACATCAACAGCCTAAGCTTTCCACACTCCACAAAGTTACCTCATTCCATGCTCTCTTCCAAAGACTTCCACCTATTTATGCAGTGAAAAGCAAACAGAAGTGCTCAGTATGGTTTAATGACATCATTGCACAGCTAATTTGTTTGCTACAAACCATTGCAGGCATGAATTTTGCCATCTAAGTTCATAACAGGTTTGTAATTCACACTGTTGAAAGGCAACATCAACTCATACCAGTCAGCTGAGTGCATGCCAAATGGGGGACTCTATCCATGTGACAAATCAAAAAACCCATTAACAAGGGAAACTTCTATTGCTATGGAATTTCTTGCCTCTGGCATAAAGAGCTTCTTCCTTGAGAAGGTAGTGCAGTATTGGAACAAGGATCCAGAGACAGAGTGGCATCTCCAGCCTGGAAGGTTTTCAAGACTTGACTGCACAAAACTGCTTCTCATGTGACCCAGCATCGACGATATTCCTGCTTTAAGTGGGAGGTCAGACTAGAGCCCTTTGCAACCAACATTTCCATGATCCTGTGAGCTCTTCCTGCAATCTCAGTATATTTCTGATGCAAGTAATTTTCCACATTAAAAATGAAAGGGAATGAAGATTTGTACAGGACTAAAATATACTTGATCTTTAAATGATCTTGAAATTAAAATGATGGGCATTTGAGAGGGATGTGTTAATGGACTCATGCAACTGTGCACAATAGTGAAGGCTATTTAGGGGCAGACCCTGAGACGAACATGACTGTTCCCACATGCAGTGATGCCAGCTCTCTTACTAAAGAAGGGAATGTCAGAGAGGGACAGTTGACCTTTAAGACGCCAGCACAGTTGTGTTAAATTTCCCTTCACTGTGAGAAGACTGTCAAATGTCACCATTCATTGTAGAACTGGTCAAAGCACAGGGCAAAGCTGTTGCTGCATTTTTCACACTAGAGCTTTGAAACAAACAATTTTTATTTTTTGTCTCTCATTCAGGCCAGTGGCTCTAGCATGAAATCTTCCTCTGCAAAGCAAATTGAGTTGCAGAGACTTTTATTCATCTTCCCCAACTTCACGTGCTTTAAGATTTCCATAAAGCAGAGAACATCTGTATGAAGACTCTGTCCTTGATGGAGATAACTGTCAACACCAAGTCACATGTTATTTCACATGAGGAGGGGCACTGTCATCTTAATTCAGTTTCACATACCGCAAATTGATTTCTCTGCGGGAGAGGAACAGTTGCTAAGTGTTATGTACTCTTTCATGTTAGAGCTGCCCCTTTTACCTTCTCATTGAAAAGTATCTTCAGTTAATTCAGGTTATGAATCAAGTCTCATATTAGTCTCACCACACTGCTCTGCACCAGCATGACTAATGCTTGCCCTTTAAACATCCTGTGACACTTCTAACAAACTTGTTTGGTACTGACCAAATTCAGGTGGGGAAAGGAAAGACTGAATAGGACCCAGATCACAAAGCTCTGGATTTATTCTGTTCACTTCTCATTCAGTTCTATGGTTACTTAGGTCTGGCAGCTTCCAAAAACTGGCAGAGTGGGGATTCCTTCAGTGCTGTCAGCAGGGTAGCAACGGGGAGCCAGAGGCAGCCTACCTTTGGAGTCCTACAAGCCAGGGCACAGGGAGCAGGGCTGCTGTAGTTGTGAGTCCTTCTATGCTGCACAGACACACATAGGCAGCTCCTACCGGGCTGAAATATTATTGCTCTCAGTGTGGTGCATGGCTTTCAGGAAATACAACATGACCTCTATTTCCCGAGGGAAACAGAACAGGACCTGGATGCTGATAAATCCTACAGAGATTCTCCAGCCTCTGCCTTTTTATTTCATTAGCAAGTAAACTTAATATTTTTTCAAAAACCTCTTGCATTATTTTCTTTTCTAAAAAGCAAAGCCTGTCTTCATGGTGCCTTTGGAATGACCTCAAAGTATGAGATGTGGATGCCTGATGCAGAAATAGATAGAGCTTGTAAAGCACCAAACTACAGTTTTTGAGTTTTAGTTTCAGCGGTTCCCAGTCAGATGGCAGTGATTTAATTGTCAGCATTGTTAACAATTTCACAACTTAGAGAGGGGATAAGAAACAGAATATTGAATTGCTCTGCTAGTCCTCAAAATGTGTGAGTGTATGTATGTATATGTGCATGTGCGTATATACAAACATGTGAGCAGGGATAGGAAAAAAAGGAAAATTAAATAAACAATGTAGGCCACCCCCAGACATATAGTGAGTTCAGAGGGTGATTGGTTTGATTTTCTGTAAGGAATTTTCCATAAAGAAGGGGCTCAACATTTAAGAAGCTGGCTGTTCTGCTTCTTTGCCATTCACAAAATCTGGCGTGAAGTAGAGAGTCTCAGCAGAGGTTATGAACCAACAAATTCAGAGTGGGTTGTTAAATTAGACTAAATCAATCTTTCCATCCCTCAGAGCAGACACAGTAGCAGGTGTGGGTGGGGACTGAGGGGCACCACAAGATATCACAAACAGCCCCCCAAAAAACACCTTACAAACAACAGTGATATCATATGTTGTTGCCAACACTTACATAATGTTCATGCCGTTTGCAAAATCATTATGTTTCAAGCAAACCCTCCTGAAGTCTGAAAAAGAATAGGCACTGAGAAAAGAGACAAACATTTCTTTTCAATTTTCTTCTGTGTGGAACTGGCTCAGTTCTAAAGTAAGCATTATGGAAATAGCCAGGGCCCATTGAAAATTTCTAAAAAGGATAAACGTCACCTCCAATTATTTTGCCATGTACTGAAAATATCTTGATCTTAAAATATCTTGAGAAAGACCCTGAGACTGAAAAAGTAATGCCTTTGGTCTCTCCATGTGTCAGTGGTGCTTCTTATCCCTCACTTTGTGAACTTAAAATTCAAAGAAAAATCTGTAAGAAAAGAAGAATGATGACAAAGACCTCAATAACCTGAAAATCATCTCTCTGCTTCTCAAAGAACATCACTGTGAAAATGGCCACATTGATGTCAGCTCAGGAGAGGGTAACAATTGTGTCCTGTGTTTTGGTGCTAGCAGATACCACAGTGAAGAAATGTAAGCTCATTGATTTCTGCTGCGCTGATAGTGTGAGATACCATCTTATCTTTCATATGCGTTAGTGAAGGTGGTTAAAAAACAGTGTATCTTCACAGCATCCTTTCTGTAAGGCAGGTTATTATTCAGTTCCACAAGGCCAAGAGAAAATTATTCTAACATGGCCAGATTACGAAGAGTCTTAAATCTTTCCTGTGATGTAGCAGCTTGTCCTTATGTATACATGCCAGCCACATATCTACAGATCTGCCTGTAGTAAATGTGGACTTTTTCTTTGGTTAAAGATGCTCTTTCAGGTACACTGGACTATGCAAAAAAATGCATGCAACCTCATGCCTATCATACCCTATATCTAGCTTGTAACATCTCTATCAGGAGCATTTTATAATCATGGGCATTTTATAGCGTTCAGAAATTTATTAACTGGACCACTGGAGAGAGACAGTGTCTATATCTGCAATTTTTTGAGAGACAGCTGATAAACCATAGAATCATGGTTTGGGTTGGAAGGGACCTTAAAGATCACCTAGTTCCAAACCCCTGTCATGGGCAGGGACACCTTCCACTAGATCAGGTAGGTATGTAAGTTTTAATGGATGTACAGATGTTTGGAGGGAGAAACTGAAGATCCTTTTTCTCATTGCGTGGTGGGTATGTATGTGCCTGGTGAAAGGGACACCCCCAGTCAGAGAGGGCTATATCTGGCCTTACACAATATATCAGCCCTTTATTCTAACAGATCTCCTGGTCTTCCTGAATCCTCAGGGTACAGCCTCTTACCTGGGTATGCAAGATCCTCGTAAGGGTTAATGGCTTTTTCTTTGGCCAGCAAGAGCCCTGGATCCTATTTTATATGTAGTGAGCTGAAGTACAGAGGAACTTTGCTAACAGTCAAAAGTCACGGGAGAAATCATAGGGAAGTGGACCCAAAGACGACTAAACAAACCCAGTGTCCAGATCACGAGGCACAGCCCTAAAGAGCTTACACAGCTCGTAGCAGAACAAGCAAGGATGACAAATATTTATGTAATGGGTATTTGGAATGCAAATGGTATGCATTGGGTAATGCAGAGCAAAAGTTCCCTGTGATAACAGCAGGGTTTGTTTAAGGGTATAGGGATTCTAATGCAATAAGGTAGCACCCACCACGATTTTATGTCACGTGCATTCCCTCAGCCCCTGAGGTGCCCCCCAGGCACCTCTGGCTGTCACTGTAGAGCTAGTAGGTAAAATAAAAGCTCAGTCTCTCAGTGACATTCCATTCAAGGAAATTGTTTGGATTTGGTCGTTGGGTTTGCTTGTTTCCAAAGGGATGATGTGACTGTTATTGGAAAGATGAGTCAGTGAAATGAGTTTTGCCATTCTGGAGGCGAGAGTTATTGGCTGCTTTTTTAAAAAATGTAACCCCAAGGGGCCTCAGGGCAGCCTCTGAATGAAGTTTTGGCTCCACACTCTAACATTATCCCTGAAAAAGACAAATATCCCGAGTCATTTTTTGTCTATGTCTGTGTTTAATAGACTTTTCTCTTGCCTCAGGTAAGAAGGGTTTGTTTGATCAAAAGTGGGTGAACCATAAATATATGACACTAAACTGTATTATTTCATAGTAAAAGAGTAGATAAGCAGAAACATGGTTGAGCACAAGGTAATGCTAAATTTTGGCTCATGCATTTTGCTATTTTCAATCTCTATATTATCAGACATGATATGGCAAAACTTCCTTTCCCTACGAAAAGCCCTCTAGAATCTGAGAGAAGGAAGAAGTTAAATATCAAATTAAAGAAATTACTTTGTAAGAGGGAATTGTTTTTAAACTGCATGCTTTCAGACTATTCAAAGATTCTTTTTCTTGGATCAGAGTTACAACACGGAATGCAGTTATGCTAAAATGGAAATACCTATATTTTGAAAATTTAATAACAGAGTAGCTGCAGATATTTTCCAGCATTTGCACTCTCTTTATAACCTTCAGGGTTTATTTGCATATAAGCCCCAAAGCCTCTGCCTCTGATGCAAAACTTCATGTGGAATACTGTGTGTGATTTCAGGCTCCTCAGTCCAAGACAGACTCTAGAATACTGGAGTGAATCCTGCAGGGCATCATCATGGTGCCTGGGTTTGCAGAACTAGTTGTATTTTGGAAGTGTGCAGAGGCCCCTTTTCATTTAAATTATTTTATTATTCTATTCTTTTCCGCTTATTTTTCCTTCTCTGTGTTCAGTACTGTTCTGGTAAGCCTAGTTCACTTCATCCCATTTTGGCAAATAAGGATATATAGCCCAGGAAGTGATTTGACTGCACCAGTTTCTAGGTGTGCTCTGAGACACTGTTTTTGTACCTTAAAAACTGAAACCTGACCCCCTGTTTCCCTGTCACCAGGTAGAGAGGGCCCGGTGAAAGTCCCTATGGAAGTTTGCAAAGGTCAATGGGGCTTACTTGCTGAGGTTGACAATTCAGAGCCACCCTTTGCCCTCCCCACTGCAGAGCTTCAGGTAGCATCACTGTCTTTTAGATTGAGCCGGATTGGCATCCCCAAACCCCCAAAGTTTCCTTGGTGTTGTCTGTTCAATATATTAAAGACACTTCATATCAAAATAGGTCAGAATCAAGCTTCCTAGAGCACAGAAAGTCGCTCCCTTGACTTTGTTCTCCTTTACTCATTCACTCTCCTTATTAATTCTGCCTTATGCAACTTTCTTCTTCCCTCTTCCGTTTTACTTTCCAACACTTTACTAAATATACTTACTGTTTGATCTCCAAGAACATTTCTTTGACTCTACTTTTCTTACAAAATCCCTTTTCTTCTATTTCTGGCTTAACCTCTTTCTGGTTACAATTACCTCTCTTATTCTTTCTTGTGTTCTTCCTTTCTGAAAATAAATAACCAACTCTTAAGTCACTTTTCCTGCCTTCTCCATCCTCTCATATTTTCTCACCTCTGTCTTCTGTCTTCTTTTGAGCTGTAAATCTTTGTTTATTTCACCTGGCTTCTCACTACTCTATACTCCAGGCTGTTTCTCCACTATTGTTTCCCAGTTCATTTTCCATGGCACTCACTCTGTTCCTAAATAAATGGCCTTTTTCCCTGCTGTTGGTGTTGGCCATATGATGTTATTCTTTTGTCACCAAAATACTCCTAGATTATGAGTGAAGTTGCTAAAACACTCCAGAAGGTTTTCCCCTGCAGGAAAACCTGTGTCTCCTCTCCAACTTAATTTCTCCTCTTCTGCCTACACCGGTCTTTTCAGATAACCAAATGCTATCTGCATTTGTCTCCTTCATTAAGAAGCTGCTCTTACATGTTCTGAGGGGCCACCTATGAAAAATAATTAATATTATATAAAGCCTTCCCAAAGACTCCTGAGGAAACCACACAGTAACCCCCTCCCAAAAACACAGTACCGATATCTTCAGGAGCGTTTCGCCCAGACAGAAGGCACAAACACCCATCTCTCTTGTTTTCCTGCAGGACAAGTCAGACATGGCACTTCTGCACACAGTGCTTTGAGGGAGGGACTCATGTCATCCTCTCTGTGTAAATCACATCTCAAATGTTTTTTGAAGTCAGTTAAGTATACTTCCAGAAATGCATCTCAGAAAATGAAAGTACGCAAGAAAAATAAGCATTTAAGAACTATGCTTTGCTTCCCATCCAAGGGTAATTTTTGGATTCTCTGAAACTACAGACATATGACAAGAAACACAAAATATTGAGAGAGTGCAATAGTTTTGTGCAAACCTCTCGCCCACATGCTCTCCCTTTTCTGTGTCTGGCTGAGTCATACAAGTCAACTTCAGGGAAAAGAATTACTTTTAAAAAGCATACCCCCTCGACAACTAATCTCCCCTGGATATAGGGAAGGTGCTTCTTTGATCTCACCTTGCTAGAACAGCCAGAACAGCACTTGCAGATAAAAATGCAAAATTCGGGAAAGAAAGCTTTGGTCAGTAGCTGAACCCTCTTCTGCAACTGTATTTGTTTTAAGATGGCAGTCAGGGTTCAGTGGTGGCAGGAGGATTAGAAGGTGACTCAAGTAAAAGTTATGGGGAGTTTGTAGACCATCTGCTGTGTGCTGTTTCATGACAGCTGTCTTATTCTTTCCGGCAAGATCTGTAAGAAGTGTTAATATTTAAGTTGCTGGATAACTTCATTAAAACTTATTTTGCTCTCTTCAGGAATAAGACATCACTTTGAACCTGATGAGCCACTTTCTATTAGCTCCCACCCAACAGTTTTACATAAAAATAGGGGGGTGATATATCTGCACAATGGGGGCATAGGCACAAAGGGTTCTGGTGGATCACCAGACCAACCCTGAAAACACCAGATCTGGAGCCAGGAAAAGGCACATATCCAGACCTAAGGCAAGGATTTTTAACACCATGCACAGCCCAGCCGTGCCCTCAGATGTACCCCTTGGCAAGCTCTCTCCCTCTGAGTGGAGAATTCTGGTCAGTCCATTTGTGTGATTTCTGATCTCAAGGAAAATAGAAGGATATGTCCAGTAATAGCTAATAATCCGTTACTCGGATCACCATTTAATTCTATTGTGAGAGATCCAGGGGAAACTCTCAGTAAAAGCAGACTTCAATAATCATTAAAGTCTCTTCAAAAACTCTTTTCTTTAGCAACCAAAATGAACTTTGTGAGGTAGAAAAGACAGGCTTTCTTTTTCTTTTGAAGAAAAACAGTTTTCAATTAAGAGAGTATCACTGTCATCCAGATTTGGACACGAAAACGACAAATTGCTTTCCACATTAATTTCTTAGTAACATCTTCTGTTCACCTCTGTGTTTCCCTGCAATAATGGAGATAATTGAATTTTTTCTGTGCAAGTGGGGTAAACTGATATTGTGGATCTGAGCATCTTTTCCCTACACATCCCAAAGTGCTCACAGAGAGCACCAATCAGGAAGGCTAGGACAGGAGGAGTGTATATCTTGCTGCACTGCATCGCAATGGGTGAAATACCAAATCACACGGAGTCAGTACTGCAGTTTGGTGGCATCAAGATATCAGCTCCAACTTCCTGCTCTAAACTTGATGAGTCCTCATCAACATGGCTGTCAGCAAGTATTTACCGGCCAGCACATCTCACAGGCAAATTCGTAAGTACAAACCCATTACTATGTCACCATTCCTGCCTTACCAATTGCCAGTACCTGACTCAGAGTGCCTAAATTAGAAGACCACCCTTCCTACCTCCCTTGGCAGTCAGTGGAAAGGGGAAAGTCACTCCCAAGGACAACTCAGAGTAGGCACTAACACTCAGGCGTGTTCTCACCCATTACTTGTGCAGGAAGATGAAGCTCTTTTTCAGATGTCCCCACTCAGGTTTTGTACCTTTCTTCCCCCTGCTCCAAGTCTGTTTCCTGAAGTCCCTGCAACATCAATAACCTGACAACCTGTCTGCTCTAAATCACCAGCCCTGAAAAATTATTTTAAAGAGGAAATACTATTTTACAGTTCAGATCAAAACTGTTGTCACTACTGATGCTTCCATTCATATCTCTCTTGCAGATAAGCAAAGCACATGTTCTGAAAATTCCCCAAACCTTTCTCTGTGCAGTAAGAGAGTCACTGGAGAGCCTTAACCATGTTCTATGCTCTCAACATGGTGCAGCAAGCTTAGCTTGGACTCATGCATTCCTCATAACTCATGTCCCATTTATACCCAAAATTGATTGCTTTAATTAAGCATTTAAATAGAACAAGGAAAAGACAAATTAGAAAAAACAGAGGTTATATTAAAATCGTGTATGACTTAGCTAGTGGACAACTGTATTTAATTAACCAATTGCTGGAACTTAAGAACACCGTTTGCCTGTTAATTGCTATATTTTAGCCAAATAACTCTATCAAGTAGATTTATCACAGACAGAGTCTGGACTATAAAATCAATATGGGACACTATGAGCAGGAACATTGCTTGAAAAAGTATAGAAGTAGCATCAAAATTTTGGCTTTTTTTTTTTCTCCCCTGTTGGGAGAAATTTTCCTTCATAAAAGCTCTGAAGGAGGAAAAAAATCACTGACACATTTAAAAATTCCTGGGAACCAAATCCACTATTTTGCCTATGATTCTGTCAGGAAAAAAAACCAAACCAAACCAAAACCAAAAAATCAGACAAACAAACAAACAAAAAAACTAGAAAAAATATGTAACTACATTTGCTCTAAAGCAAATGGAGAGTAGCTATTTTGTCTGCAAGACTGAAAATAGTTCTCCATTTAGGAGACAGTTTTCTACAAAGGTTGAGTATTATTTTCCTGATACTTTCTTTAAAGGACAATTGGAGAAAACAATGATTTACATGTGAAGTAAGAATAATAAAATGTTGTGGAATTCAGGTTGGAATTCAAAGTAAAACATGCAAACAAATCAGAATGATTTTACAGACGTCAGGTAATAGAAATCAAAGGAACTCAGTGAAAGCTAAGAGGATGAAACATGTTAAAACACTCTGTGTGGATCTTCCAGCAAACATGATGAAGGAAACAAAATTTCCAATGCAACTTAATTTGCCGCAACTAAACATGTCAATACATCAGTGACCACAAGAGAAGAGAGCATTTTCCTTTTAATTATAGGGTCATCATAAACAACTTTGGATTTCATTAAATCTTTAGAAGAAGATACCCTTGGCAAGTTTTCATTAAAAAGCACTCTGCAAATCAGTATTCTTATTCTTCATACATTGCCTCTGCTTGCAGTTTTGTAAGAATGACTAAACCCCAGGGTAAGAGTTTTTACATATGCAAATCTCAAAAGTCCAGATCACACAATAGCACTGATGTAAAAAAAGAAGAGGCAGCTGGGACGAAAAACACCGTGCTTCCAACCAGCGTTGTAGTGCAATGCAGCATAATTTACAAATATTCTAAGTGCAGAATGAGCTCTACAGTTGAGAACACCCGTGGTGCAAAGCTTGGGGTGGAAGAGGAATCTATGAACCCAGGAAATGCAGCCCCCTAAAGTGAATAATACTTATTTCCACCAAGTAGGATGTCTGAGCATTGCACCCCAGTCACTTTTGCAAGCTGTACCAAAGTTGTAGGTAGGTACTGCAGCTCTGAGAAGCTTTAAGCTAAGCCTGGCAACAGGCAGGGACTGACTTCAGGACCAGGGAACAAGGGAAACTCAGAGGCAGAGAGAGCAACCCATCCACATCTTTAACATTTCTGCTTTCAGTGCAGATGAAATGCACCCAGGAGTGCCCATTCCTCTCCATGACTGTAAGGGAACTTGGAGTGCCTGGCTGGTGCATAGAACATTCACAGCATTGCCACAGGAACCCCTATCAAATGCCCATGGAGATATGACCTTCACAGGCATCAACTGTTCCTATTCATTATTCAAAGGCACTGCACACTGTCTGTCAGATTAAGGAGCTACATTAGCTTTTATAGAGTTTTTGGGCAGAGAATCTACAAGAAACAGAACTTTTTCAGGAAGAGTGGGAGGATAAGTATACATTTTAAATAGCAACAAATGAGGAAATGAGTCTCATATGTCATGCTAACTGTGAACTCAGCCATTGAAGAATTCTAAAAAAAGTCACTTCTCTTCCTAACAATGAAAATAGTCTCAAAACCACTTTGAAATGGCAAATCCAGATATAACAAACATAAGAAGTATGGAGTTGCCTTATACACGCAACTGAATTGAACAGAACTTACCTAGACCTTTGGCACTATAGGAATTAATCCAAAAACTTCAAAAATGGAGCAGAGCTTTTATGTGTCTTCTTACAGAATTCTAGCACAAAATAAAATAATTATTGTGCTTTATATTTTTTAAGGGGAAAACTATAGAAAAAAATAACAAAGCATAGGAAAATACAGAAATCCTATGTGCAGATGTATTACATCATCTCAGAATATTGTCTGAGGGTGACAGAGCGCACTCATAAATAATACGTTTGAAAACCTTCCATGGCAAATTGCTTCAATAAGTTGGCTGCAAAGTGAAGAAAATATTACAGTTGAGCAATGATAGAGTGGAGACGGAAGATGGAAATCGTCACCATATAAACAGAAATTAAGCTAAAACACAGATTAAATAACTTAGCCTATTAAATCTTTTATATATATATATATAAGGATACCTAATAAATGAAATTTACTAATCTGAAGTAAATCAGATTAGTAAATCCTAAGTAGGTATCAGAGGTAAAGGATGAAAACTCCTGCTCCAGGGGGCTGCAAATTAGAAGCACCCCTACTCATAAGTTATTGCTGGAGCATTGAACACTTTGAACACATTGAACACATTGAACACAACAGGGAATGAAAATTGCTATTACAGTAATGGCCTTCCTCAAAACTTTTTGGAACAGTTCTACTCCACACTGACGAGTCATTGCTTCGAAATGTGTGCAACCCCAGTGTGCACAAACCAGGCAAGCACACTTCTCTGAGTGTGATAAAAGGTAACTTTATTCAGCATTTTGAGTGATGAAGTAATACAAATGCACCTACACTTATGAAATCATGACATAGCCAGATCCTGAAAAAAAAATTCAATCAGATAGTAACATGGAGGTGAGACAATATTGAGAATGTAAAGAAATCCACATGGTACTGCCAGGAGAAACTAGCTGAAATGTTCCGTCAAACGGTCCAAAGACCAAGGGTGGGCTCCATAGCACACTCCCAGGAAAGGATCACAGGGCTCTGCTGCATCCAGGCTGGAAGACAGGTCATATACTCTGAAGATCTCATGCTTCAGCACTCAAGACCAGGAGGTCTGTGCAATGTCCTCTGAAACCACTATGAGGCCTCTTGGCACAGCCATGTAAACAAGAACCAGATGCTTTGATTTCAAAGTTGGTGTTTTTCAAACATAAGAAAGATCCTCTGTGGGAAGGACTTTGTCTGTGATTGCTGTGCTGTAGTAAACACAGGCTATTTTGAGTTACTGACTGCATAAACCCATAGGAATCTGTAATTTTAAAGAAATGCTACTTCTTCGAGTAACATAATGGTTTGGCAAAGTTCATTTTAGTGTTCCATATGAAAAATAAATTCTCTTTTGAGAGTGCCATTCAAGTATGGAGAAGACTAGGTAAAAGAGTGAAAATTAATAAATACTCCTGTGATTTAACTGCTCGGCGATAGCTACAACCCTATAATCAATCTACCTAATAAAATAAGAGATATACAGTTTTACCGCTCAGAGATACAGCTTTATTGGGGTACCAAAGCTTTTTTCTACACACCTCAACTTTCATGACTCAAGTTTCGCCATACAGCCCAAAATATGTGTGCCATTGCCAATATAGAGATGGAGAGATCACAGAGAGGTCATAAAGATCTTCTGGTGTGGAGGATCGAGGACAAGAGGATGGTTTTCTTGTGAACAAGATTCTTCTTTACAAGTATTTCAGGGAAGATGCCAAACATAGCTTTCATATTTACCTTTCAAAGAAGATCAGAAATCAGTGTCTCTGAAAGACCACACTTAACTTAATATTTTACCACTTAAAAAACTGGTTGAAACAATTTTCAGTTGATTGAGGTGATTTTGCAGAAAATGACAGCAGATTTTCTCATATTCCACGGATTAATTGCCTTTTTCTGCTTTCTGTACTGATGACTGCTTGATGCCCCATTACCTTGCTGTTGTCCATTCTGACAATGTGCCGTCCACTTCCTATCTCCTCAAGTCAGGACAGACACTAAGGTGAGTCAGTAATGCCTTTAACAGGTAGTTTGCTCCCTCATGGTAAGTATCAGACAAAAAAACGCAGAAGTGTTTTATTGCTCTCACATGTACAAATACACCGATACTAAACTAAGGACCACTGCTTCAATCTAACTTTTGTTACCCAGGGTGGATAGAATTTAGCCTGAAGTATTTTAGGGAAAAGAAACTATCAGAAAACTGTCCCTACACAAATAATCCTAATTAAACAAGTTGGTAGGAATGTGTTCAGGTCAGCAGGGAAACTATTTCCTGTTATTTCTTATGCTTGTGTATGACAAAATAAAAATATGAGTTTTAGGGCAGAAGGGTCTGAGACATTTGAGAAGGATATTTAAATTTAGAAGAGAGCAGACTAGCAGTTGCCAAACGGTGGTTCATCTAGAGAAACACTGTCACCGACAATATTTGGATTGAGATACAAAGCTAAAAAGTCGTGTAACAGACAATTCTTATTAGTCTACCTCCAGAGGAAGCGTCTTCCTGACCCTAAATAGGAAGTGTCTGACTTTCATCCTGGAACATGAATTTTGGTAACTTTTTGCATGTTATTTTCTATTTAAGGCAGCAGCAGAAATTCTTATTCAACTCCTGCTAAAACACATGCTTGAGTAATGAGTTCTGAAAGTCTGTGTGTTTTTTGGAGAGATACAAACTGATTTCATCAGTTTGAGGGGTATTGCCATTTTAACCTCACCAGAAACTTCCTTGAGCTCATTCTTTTGCAGAACCTAAGGAAAATTTTGCTTATAACTACTGTATCATCCCTTGTTTGTTCCTTCACAGCATCTAATAGCCTGACCTTTCTGTCTCTGCCTCACACAGCAGTCTATTTTTGTTCCTTCCTCTAAACCTTTTCCTGCTGTATTCTTATTTCAGAGAGGATCTGAGTTCAACACAGTGTCTCCAGCTATATCCCTCTCCAACAAGGTTTTCTAAAACGCTACTGGACATAGTCTCGCTTTCCACTAATATGAGATTCCTTGTCAGACTGTCTACAGGTAAAAAAAATTTCCTGGAAAAGTGAAAAAGTGGTCCAAGGAATGTGTGCAAGACTGTATGACAGGTTCTCTGCCTAACAGCCCATAAGTTTAGTCTTGCAGATATTCGGGGATATTACTTGCAGATATTACTCTCATGGCCAAACCAAATCTATTCCGAAAAAGGCACTGACAGATTCTGCAAGAAGGTAGTATCTTAACATGGTCCACATTAGCCTTTAGCATTTCCCAAATAGTCCCACATCTTTTTGACATACCTTGCATCAAATGCCCCCACAGTATGAAATGTTAAAACACCTAATACTAGAATACACAAAAATTCTTCAGCTATTGCACACCGAAATTCTTTATTGGAAATGTGGAAATTCTTCCTCCACTGAAAGCAAACGACTTTAGTGAGGCTCACAGCTGTGAGCGCAGGACCTAAAATCTCAAATATCCTATGAATTGTAGGAGGTTGTGAGGCTAGAGGAGTCTTACTGCTTCTCATAAAAATCCTTGAAGAAATAAGATGCCGTCACTGAAAATATAAATATGCCCTAAACGACTGAAAGAGAACTTTAGATAGGCAAAATAATCTTATCCTGTGTGCCAAGACGGATCTGTCTAGACTGATTTCCTTATCTTGCAGCCAAACTGTTCTCCCTGTAGCAGTCAGTCCTACATTTCAGTGGGCTCTCTGTCCAGACACACAAAAATATCCAGAAGAGGAGCTCTGTAAAAGTGCAGGTTCTGTTAGGCAAAAACTGTTGGAACTGTGCCACCATATAAACAGAATTCTTTTTCAAGCATCTTGGGTTGTAATGGTTAATGAATATGCCATTGTTCCAGCAGCAGAAATAAGTTAAAGACAATAATCTTAAATTGAAGAGTTAAACTAGTGAAAGTGCCAGAGGAGCTGAATCCCTACAGATATACATAGAGGGCAACAAAAAACCATCTAGGCATTGCATCACTCTATATCTTCCATCAGTAAGTGCCAGCGGAAAGGAAGATTGTAAGAGACTTTTATGTCTGACACCAGACAACTTGGGCAGACTTGCTCTCTACTCATATTCACCTAAAGTCAGAGGGAAGTCAAAAACATGGAGAAGAAAAAAAATTAGGTGGGCTGCCCCACACTGAAAATAAAATAGAAGACTAGTGTCTAAATCAAAGGCATAAAAAATTTTACCGAATTGAAAGGATCTGTGACTGATCTAAGAGTGAAGACCCAGTACCCTGGATGAAAAGAGGAGAAAGAGTTAACCAAGGCTTTGATGACAGGCCACACTGTGACTAGAATCTAAAATGGGGAAAAATCACATAATTTTCATGCCTTTTACCAGGAAACCCAAAATTAACATTTCCCCAGACATCTCAAATTTTTCATGAAACGAATTGCTCTCTCCAGAATAAATGTTACTGTGTAAGGACCGTACTTGAATATCCTCAGCAACATGAAATCCCAAAACACTACATGAAAAAAAGTCTGAAGCAAACTTTTTTCTTTTGAAGTGTGACATCCACACTTCTTTCACTTCAGTTACTAGTATGAAGAATAGACTTACACCTAAATTTATAAGTTGATGAAAGATGAAGGAGAGGGGGAGAATTAATTAGGAGACATTATAATAATGAACCTCCCATATTTTTGAAATTCCTTTGTCTGTATTTTAATAAATGGTGAGAATACTGAAGTACTTACCCTAGAAAAAAAATATTCATGAAGAAAATACGTACAAGACGGCTGCTGTTTCTTGCAGACTTGATGCTTCTTTCTGAGACAAAAGTTTCAAATCACAGCTTCGCCCACAGAGAGCTCTACTACATCCTGGGTTTCATGTTTCCAAGGGAGAATCTGATCTGCAAACATGGACAGGTATTTTTTGCATAATACACGGTGAGACAGTGCAGGAACTCCCTAGCATAACACAGAGCTTAAGGGTTGTCTACTGAGGCAAGAGGGTCATGCTATGTAGATTCTATCCCTGGACTCTTCTCACTTGCTGGGGTCTTTGAAGCGGTGCTCATCTACCCTGGAACAAATGAGGAGTGATTCCAACAAGATCAAAGACAATGAGGAAGAAATATAGTTTGCTATTTTTCACACCATCAGCAAAATTTCAAGTTGTGTGACCCTTGTTTCCAAAGGCAGGTCCAAGAACTCTAGGGCTGCTGTCATTTGGAAAGTCTGCATACAAGAAATCTGCTTGAGTTACCATCACTGAACATATCCATTGCTTGGATTCAAAGAACACTGAAGTGAAAAAGTATCAAACAGAAGCTCAGACTGTTTGTTTATATTCCTTTTTGTTTATTATTCTTAATACTTTATTAGGAATCACTTGTCAGTTGTCTATTTGTAAGAACATGCAAAAATAAACAGAAGCTGCTCACAGTGGAGACTCAGTGGAGTCTTTTAGTTTGCACAGAAGTGTCTGCAGTAATCTTCCAAATCAGACACAGACAAGGTTTAACTACCTACTGTCTCTGCTTGAAGTGCATGTAAAGATTACAGGCTGCTTGGGAGAAAATTAAAGCAGAATAAAATAGTTCACAGATTTAAAACAAAATCAGCTAGAACCAAAGAGATGCTTCAAGGTAAATAGAAGGATTTCACTTAGTTAAGCAATTTTTCCTGGCAAGAATTTAAGACCATAGCAGGTACATATGTTTTCTGCTCATGCCTCACATACACTAATGTTCATCACCAACTACACCAGCATACAGAGCTGGACAAAACCTTGGCTGGGGCCTTTTTCCAAGGGGTAGTTTTTCCTTACAGAAGAACTTAACGTAATTTAATTTCTTGATAGCCTATTTTTTGTTACAATCATTTTACACATAAAAAATATAAAAGCAGATGTAGATGAAAAGGCATAGTAGATCAGACCAAAGAGCAGTTCTTTGTAGAAGCCCGGCTGCAGCCCCGTCTCCAGCAATCGCCAACAGCAACACAATAGGCAGCTGCACAGAAATGCTTACCAGTATTTTCCCATCCTTTAGAAATTTGTATCTCAAAGACTCTTAAACCGGAGGTGGTGTCTCTTTTTAATAGATCTGCATGGCAAATTTACTCCCCTTTTTCATCCTGCCATGTTGCAAAATTTCTGCAGCCCATGCAAGTGACCGGCTAAATATTTCAATTTGCTGAGGAGTTGTGTGTACATTAGCCAGTACCATTCTTACCAAACGAACAGAGACCACATAAAAGCAAGACATGTTTTTTCTGGGGGCTAAAACAAATTTGTTAACAACACATGGTGATTAAAAAGGAGGAAACCACAATTCCAATAACAATACGGGCAGTTTCTACTGCTTGTGGCACTGAGCTGCCTTAGCTATTTCCTGTCACAGGAACCAATTGCCAGTTGCTTGACACTGCTAACATCTCTGAGACACCTCATCAACCATGACTTGAGCTTTTTACTGCACGGAACTTCAGAAGACTGTTCTTTGTGCTCATCCTGGTTTGAAGATTTTTCAATGGCTTCATTATTCTGAAGCTAGTGAAGTATACTTGATTTCCACTGTCATGGAGTTTTTAGGTGTGAACAGCATGTGTCTAAGCACATAGATTATGCTTTCACATCATCTGGATCCTTCATTTGGAAGAAAAATACCCAAAATAAATATGAGAGGAACCTCCAAGCCACCCAGAAGCAGTTAAATTCTTCTGGAAAACCACGAAGAATGTCGGTGACATGCTAAATATTTAGACTTCTTGGTGAAAAACCAACCAAACAAAAAAACCAAACCAGGAAAATCTGAATGAAGAGACTAATTAGTATTCCCCCAGCACATTGAACTCAGGCTGTTATCTTGCCAGGCAAGGACTTGCACTGCAAGGTCTTTTATTGAACAAGCTTGAAATACACCCTTATGTAAAGAGGTTGATGAAAACTTTCTTCAACCTCTTTGTTTTCAAGCACAACATGAGTCTGGTATTTCAAAGGGCTGGAAAAAAAAGAACCACAGCACAACCACCAAATCCAGCATTTTGGGATGAGATAATGGAAATCTTGTGCTTCTTAGAGTTCCTCAATATAGGGGCATAGCTGCTCAAATAGGACAGGTAACTTCCTCTCTACTCAACTAGGTCAAAAAGTCCTAAGCACAATCAGTCCCTCCTAAATTCTGCCAGACACAGCTCTTCACCAAAAGAAAGAAATTCACATTTGACTCTCAGCGCTCTATCAGAAGAAAGCTAGCATTTATTCCAAGAGCAAATCTCCTGGAAAAATCTAAACCTGGGTAAGAAATTTCTGAATATTCAAGATGAAAAAAGGTCCTAGATAAATGTGGTTCAGTAACCTATCCACTTAAATTCTGCATCTGAATTTTCTAAGTCTTTCTCTTTCCATACAATGGAGCTTTTAATGTCTAACTTTTCATCATAGTTTGAAAAGGAAGGCTACAAAATTATTTCCAACCAATAGCAAGCAGAAGCAAAAACTCAAAGTATGCTTCTGGTAAACAATTTGATTACAACCAGGGTTGGCTGATTATTCAGTTTTATCTATCACAAGCCAACTGTTAACTAGGAGACCACTAAAGACAGTTCAGAAATACCTCCATTCACAAAGCCAAAACAAACATCAGTGTTTTCTAAAAGCAATGAGGACAATAAATAGTGCTCTGTTGGTGTCTACAACTACTGTTTTAAATATCACTTTAAGGCAAAAAATAATATGAAAACATAGCTTTAATTCATGATGGGAAAATCACTGTTCAACTAAGCGGCTGATTTCAACAAATAAAGATTTGCAAGGTACAAAATGATCACTTGCAAGAATGCCAAGGTGAACGTAACTGTAAGGCATTTTTCGCTGTTTGTATTTTAGTTTTTTGACCTGAGTTTGAAAAGTAATATTATAACAAGTATGTTTGTAGCTTATATCTTTTCCATTTTAATAAAGTAAAATAAATTAATTTGAATTCTAAACCATGTATTTCATCTTCGTGTGTATGTATTTAGCTTCTCCTGTTGGCAAATGAACATATCAGATAAACAGATGCCACACTGGTTGGCATAGGTTGCTCTGTCATATGTGGTCCAGTGAATGTCTTTGAAGTCTAAATCACGGTGATAAGATTAAAAATTTTTGACTCATTAATTTTTCTTAAAGAGTTTGGTTTGGTTTAGTGCTTGAACATCTTAAGCACACATTTCCATACCTGTTCTTGTTATTTAACACCAGTTCTAAAAGTAATCCCATTGAAATCAAGGGAATTTCTTCCAGAAAATCAAATTAATCAGTAGGAGGCAAATGTCAGATTCCAGCTAACCTCTGAATTTAAGAAACTGCAATTTCCCTCAAATTCCTTATTCTGTGTTGGAGTTATTCTGTAATGTGGAGCTGAATGGTTGAATTTTGTTGCCTCTGAGGGAATTAGTATTTTTATCCATTTAATCCTCCCTTTCTTTTTGGTACCATCATTCTAAAGTTTCAGCTGGTTCAATCCTATCATAGAATTATTTACTACATCATCCATGTCCTGAAAAACAGGTAAAGAAGAGAATGAGTTGTGGATTTGCATCCATCGGCATTTTGAGAAAAGCATGGTAAAATATATCATACAATACTTATTCTATAACAAGTGTCAAAAAACAATTAAAGACATGATAAACACTTTATTATATGCCATTTCTCAATGTGTTTTGAGCTCTACTAATTCACCAAATTGTGTAAAAACACAGCTGATCATATCAATTAAATCTCAGATTCCCTTTTCCCCACAAACACATATTTTACCATTGAAGTGAATCATGCCTAGCATTAAACTGCTGTCAGCAAATCTTTTTGATAAAACATTCTGATATTGAAGTTGGATTTTTACAGTTCAAAACCTTTCATACAAATCAGAAACCAGCAAATAGTTCATATTGATTGGCAACCTCTTTGAAAGCAATCTGGACAAATAAAAGAGTGTTATACAGCTCAGGTGAAGATACAGTATGCCTTATGCCAGAGGAATCAGTTACTCAGTCTTGTGATAATAAAATTTTCTGCAATTTTTTTGCCAACACATCAGAATTAAACCTCATTCACCTTGCTATCATTTATAGCAAGTTTACTTTAAGGCAGTTATATTAATACATTAGTTACTTGTTTTAGAAAATAAGCACCAGCTGTATTTCTTTAACTGTTATGTATTACACTGCTGCTACTTGTCTGGTAGAAGGCAGCTGTGCTACTGAACTCATGGCTTTTGTAGTCCACAGTCCATCCAAACTGTTGTCCTTGTGGCCTGTGAGACCATGGTTAATGTTCCCACGAGTGTTTTCAAGTGAAGTTTAGATGACAAACCTGTTTGTAAAGACACTGTAACGTTTGACTGCAGGTCTGCTGATCTACATTGGGCAACCACTGCCCTTAGAGGCTCAGGAAGCTGTGACAGCAACAGAGCTGCCGCTGCTGAGAGAGGTCACCATTCTCCCTCCTGGCAGAGGTGCTACAGGTGATTACAAATTCAGCTGAAGTGTGAAAATGAGTCATTCACTATGGAGGCGCATGTTGCGTGTGAGAAACTTGCTGAACTCTCCAACTTGAGTTATGCTATTTTAACTTTAGAACCTGAGGTTTTCCCCATTTAACTATTGAATGCTTCACAGAATAGTTTGATTTTGAAGGGCTCTTTAAAGTTCTAGTCCACTCCCCTGCAATGAACGCGGATGTCTTCAACTAAATCAGGCTTATTAGAGCTCCATCCAATCTAGACTTAAATGTGTCCGGGGATGGGGCATCTTGCAAGGATGGAGAGCACTGGAGGATCGGATCAAGTGATGTAGGTTTTAAAACTAGCATGAGTTGCTCAGTTCTGGTCCCAGCACCAGATTGCTACATATTTTGCTGGATTAATACAACTCAATGCAAACCTGAAATAATGGCTGTTGTAACACCAATTCTTCACAGTTGTCTGGGGACAGTAACTTGGTTTGACTGAAAAAATGAGAGCCAAAGAAGGGGGTCATTGCTATACAGTCATGACTGTATCTTAAGGGGGTACTCTGCAATACGTTTTTGTATTTGTCTCCTCACCTCTGCTCTGCTGGATTGAGCTACAATATCAATTTCATAAATGTTCATCGTTAGCACTCGGATGTGTATCTGGTACATTACTGTAAAGAAATTCTGTCTTGAATGAGTCCTTCTGGGAAGTTCTGCAGTAGATGAAAGCAAGAGCATTTGGTCAATCATCTAGAAGTACCTGAGAATGATATAGGCAACTTAGATTTGTAAATAATTCCAATCTAGTTTAGTTTTCGTTTAGAAAAATCCATTTACTCACAAGCTCCTAAAGAGAGACACAGAGGTCCTTATATTGTTTCCCAATGGCTTCCATCCACTTTTAATATTATTCAGAATGGTTTCTAGGTGACTTTAACTGGGTTTCCAGCAGAAAATAGAATTTCATATACACTTATTTATACGCCTATGAGCTGAAAACGAAGGCAGCAGGTGAAGGACCGTGACATGCAGCGCAAACTCAGACACACCAGGACCAGTGTTTGGATGGGGAAAAGAGCTCTAAACACTCTCCTCTATCCCCTGTCCCAGCTCTGCATCTGCCCCCATACACCCAAAACACTGCACAGATTTATTGATTTCACCTGCAAGGGAAGTGCAGGGGAAGCACCCCTGGGAAGCCAGGAGGAGGAATGAAGGACAATCCCTCCCAGGGCTCTCAGGAGTGGGGCATGTAAAATCAGCACTGCATCATCAGTTCAAAACTGTACAGTCTGACACTAAGCCAGGATCTGTGGCTGCCTACAGGGTGCCCATGGCCACTGCTCTTCTTGGCCCCACTGCCACCAGCGAGTGGTGCCTGACAAAAGGAACTGTGGAAACCCTTTGCTGTATTCTAGCGCAACTGCGGGCCAATTCCGGAAAGCGATACTGAAAGTGAAATGAGGTAGGAAAATCACTGATCTCCCAACAGCTGCAACTGGCAAAAATCTCCAGTTTATGCCCCTGAACGGTACGACCCACTAATGCTGTGCAGTGGCATTTGTTCAGCCCTGACTCATAGACAGAAGAATGCCACTGAATGAATCACCAGCAGCATTTTCCGCAGTATCTAACAAGGTAGCTCATCCAAATATTGATCACTCCCAAGTCTCTCTAGTTTTTGAGATCTGAGATACCATAGTCTAGTATGCTATTCACCACTAAAATTCTGCATTTGGGAAAGGGGGCCTATAGTGAGAAACGAGGAGATGACCAAACATTGGGTGGTGCATCCTTTGTTGATAGGAGCTACCTTCTGCCCTCTGTGAAGCTGTAAAAATTATATGAACACTGCTGAAATGCAAGAGAAACAGGAACTTAGTAAGTTAATAACAGAGAGCTTTAAGGCAAATTAACAAGACCATTTTATAAAACATCTCATTCTGTTTGGTCCACTGCTGCAGAAGGTCATTAAGCCAAATACTGTAGTAAAATAATTTTTATCCATAATGGCTGAAAGGACAAACATTAAGCAAAGGATAATTACAAATTAGCATTCAGGACACCAGCTGAACATTGCAGGTATTGAGGGAAGATAGCTCTTCCCTGCACAAGTGCCTGGAAAAGCATGTTTCTTCCCCTTTCCTCTCAGATGCTGGACACTATGTGCTTAGGCAAAAGGCAGAGGACACCTCAGGTACCCACAGTCCTGCTCTGCTCAGCCTCCACCCTTTGACTTTCACTGTGATAATGGCTCTATAGGAAAGAGGCAGCCCTTCCTACCCATCACTCTACGCAGCAAGAGCCCAGCCTGGGCAAGCCCACCCGCACAGTTTGAGTTGCATGTTACAGGAATTACTACTGCAGAAACCATCCAAAACAGTGGAGGAGAAACCTTATAAGAAGCAGTGCAAATGCATCAGTGAGGTGGCTTTAGTGCCCAGTACCTCCACACAACACACCTCTCCTGTCCCAAGTGACCATAACTGATGGAACCGAAGTCACGGACTACATGAACTCAAAGGACATTTTATGGACATTTTGCAAGGGTGGTCCATTGACTAACAGAATAACATCCACGTATTATATCAAAGTATGGGAAGAAGGGTGGTGGTTAGCAAAGTTGTATTGAATAACATGGGGCCTGGGCATGGTGTAAATAGTAGGGAAAAAGGGGCGGAATATGTGCTGGGTGTGGCTGGGGTAGAGTTAAATTTCTTCCCAGGGGCTGGTATGGGGCTGTGTTTCGGGTTTGTGCTGAAGACAGGGCTGATGATGTAGAGGTGTTTTTGTTATTTCTAAGCAGGGTTTACACAGCCAAGCCCGGATCCCAGACCCCAGTACAAGGCAAAGGTCAAGGCCCCGGTGCGGCCGAGCCCCGATCCCACCGACCGCACTGACCCCTTCCCGCCCCCCGCA
>VZRV01009508.1:1225883-1282043 GCA_013398115.1 Falcunculus frontatus
GGCCCACCCAGCCCTCCCTAAAGATGGCGGCCGCGCGCCGCCGGGCGAGGCGACGGGCAGCGCTGAGGCGGCGGGGCGGGGGCGGCGGCGGGAGCGGGGGGCAGTGACAGGTGCGGGGGGGGCAGGAAGAGGCGGTGGAGCGGCGGCAGCCGGAGCGCAGGTACCTCGAGTGGGCGGGCAAAGGGGTGGGGGAAGCGCCGCCCCTGCCCGAGCTGCGCCATCGGGAACTCCCCCCGGCGCTCCCCGCCCCGGCGCCGCTGCCCGCTGGCGGCGGAGCGCGGACCGTTAGCCGGGAGAGCCGCGGGGCCATGGCGGTGAGTAGGCGCTGATGGCGAACCGCCGCCTTCCACTCCGCGGGGCGGCGAGAGGGGTGCGAGGGGACCGGGGCAGCGCCGCTACCTGCGCCCGGTGCCTGAGGAGTGGCGCTCCCCGCCGGAGAGGACCGGGAGCCGGCGCCTCCGACAGAGCCCCGCGAAAGAAACTTTGTGTCCCTCTCCCCTCCGTCGCTCGGAGGTGCCTCTGCCGGCCGGGGCTCGGGGATCCGCCCGCTGTCAGCGCCGGGCTGCGGCGCGGCGGCCGCGGGAGGAGGCGGTGGTTGAGCCGGAGAAAGAAGCAGATGCGGAGCGCGACCAGAACAGCTGAGCCGGCTGTGACAGGCGGGGAGGAGAAGGCAGTGGTGGTGTTCGACACCTCTTTCTCGTTGTTGTTGTTATTGTTGTTGTTGCTCTCCGCCTAAGCCGTAAAGGTTCCCTCGTAACGCCCAGCTAAAGGGATTGAGCTTCTCTGTGTAGGTAAAATAATCTTCCCGAAAACACGGTAATCATCTTGCCGACTGCTAGCGGAGGCATTATTCTTTCAGCCAGATTTACTCCCGATTCCCCCCTCCCTGAGTATCGCCCAACCTAAACAGAAACTTTTCGTTGCTTACAGGCAACTTAGAAAGTGAAACCAACTAAAAGCAAAAATGAAACTTTTCAGCTGGTTTTTATAGTGCGAAATAAAGAAAATAAGCAGTAGAAACAAGGGAAAATATATTTGGTAGGCGCAAATGTTATAAATGGCACCTCAAGACGTGTTGGTCATTTGTTTAACCCTGTCAAAGGCAATTTATTAGCCACCTTGGATGTCAAGTGTTACTCCAGAACATTTCGCATTATGAACATTTCTGTGGAATGTTCTTTGTTTTTAGAATTTGAGCCTGCATTTGATCAAATACATACCTGATTAGAAATGCCTTAAATTTTCAAGGAGACTTGAAATTCCTAAATATTTTGCTGCTGAGTACTTGGCAGCTTCTGTCTTAGAAGCTGTAGGACCCAGTCCTGCTAAGCTTTTTGCTTAAAAGAAGCTGTTTTGTTGTTATGGCAATGGGAAACTTTATGCTTTACACAACGTAGAAATTTAACTGATGTGAATCTGCATCCATAGATGTGTTTATTTTCTGTGTTGTGAAATAGTATGAGTCACAGCAAATCAGTGGTCCTTAAAATTCAGAGAGGATGATCAGTTACATTTTTTCTGCCTCTTTTTCATTTTTTAAGGAAATGGTCTCAAAGAATTATGAAATTTAATCACATGATGAATGGGGAAGTAGCAAGCTGTCAGGTAGAGAGAAAGCTGTACACACACGTGAAAGTCAGAAATAGCTGAGTATCTCTAGCACTCAGTGTTGGCAAATTGGATAGAGCTCTTGACAGCCGGTGTTTGTACCAAGCATGAGGGAGCAGGAACAGTGCTGGTCAAGTTTGAAAACACGGCATCTAGTCTAGATTCACTCTCTGCACACGAGTCATCTTGACGCACATGTATTGAATCTGGGAGTTGTTTTGGCAAACTACACCAGAATGATTTTCCTGGTGACTTTGGGGGTGGAAATTGATGTGCTGTATCAATTGGGGCACTGGACACTGATTTTTGGCAGATGAAGCCCTGGTTAAGAGAGACACAGATCCTTGTCCTCAGAAAGGCCAGGACTCAGTGATCTGTTGCTTAGGTCACTTGGTCAGGAGGTGAGCAATATGCTTTGATCAGAGTCACAGGCTGACTACTGTAGATGATAATATTAAAACAATTAGATGAGTATCTCAGGGTTTTTTTGAGGGCAAACGGTGCTCTTCTGAGGCTTTTTGCTGTATGACAAGCTCTAGGTGTATGAGTTACATGAGGCTCAGGTCATTACACCCAGCACTAAAGTTACCTGATTTCAGTCCATTAATGGCATTTCTGCCTTTTTCAACTTGGAGTGTCTACTAGTTTGTGAACTTAAAACTCAAAAGCTTTAGATTTTTATAGGCAGTGATGTAATGGAGCTGCAGAAACTTGAATTATGATTTGGACTAATAACTGATTTGCTTTGGGCTATGAGTCCTGTGGATCTTGGGATGCTTTTTTTTGTTAATCTTTGCCTTGTGGCCATTTAATTTTACTTGAATTTGAACCTCCATCGCCTAACTCAGTGTTATGCTGATGATCATTTTGGCTCAAGATCTCAAAGAGATTCTTTATAATTGTTCTTGCAGCTTTAACTGCTTAACTGAACACGTTTCTGCGGTGTTCTGTCTTAGGACTTAAGAAAAACTCTTAAAGCCCGACTTTAGGAGAGGTTCAATTTTTCATCCTTGTCAGTACTTTCTCATAAATAGTTTTAACGTCTAAATGCTTTTAGACAATGCTACAATTTACCCTGCTGGCAGGTCACTTCTGAAATAGTGTATGCTGTTGTACACGTGTTGGTCTCTAGAAATACTGAATGCTGGGAAGGTGTAAAGTGCTGGTGTTCTGATTGTCTGTTGGTGTCTCTGTCACTGACAAATCCTGTAGCCCAGCCCTTTTTGGGTGGATCTGGCAAACATGCAGTCTTGTTCATTCCCAGACAGACAGATACTAGAGAAGACAGTTTTTGTGAGGATGCAGGCCTATTTCCTAGACAGTGTTGTCTGCATCCATTGATGTTCCTTGTCAGTGTCTTCTGAAACCTCAGGAATTCTTATCTTCCTCTAGCAACTTTGTATCTTTTTTTGACCTCCAGCATCTAATTGTTGTGGGGTTTCTAGTTCAGTCTGTGCCAAAATGTCTACAGATAATGTCATGTTCCATCGGTGCATTTCTGTTATCTAGAATATGAATTGTGTTCTCTCTGTTACAGGTGTCAATAACACTTCTATATTTTATCATTGATTTCTTTAAGACTGTTGGCTTGGGGAAATTCCCAGGCAATTTCTAGTAAAATTCAACTTCACGGCAATTTAGAGTGCGTGAGTTTTTCCTTTAGGACCAGATATCAGTAAAAATGAATTTGACTTGGACTGTCAAGTCTTTAGCTTAACAAAAAGATACTGTCTGTATCTCAGGAAAGCTATAATAGTTTGGAATGAGTACTCTGCTGCTTTTTTTGTTCAGCAAACATGAACAATGTTTATTTTGCTCATGGGGCCTATGTTTCCTGAGCTACAGAAATGACTGATTTTTTGCTTGTTCTTTGCCATATACAGTAAACTTTGAGCTTCCTTAATGTTGATGTTCACTTGATGTCAATAGAAAAACACTATCAGCCTTTTTCTTAATCTTGTCTATTCATGAAGTTTAATGGTTATGTTTATGTCCAGTAGTATTTTGGATTGTCATCCTGAGGTCTGTATTTTGTAGGGCTGATGAGGTAGCAGGATGTTTAGGAAATGTCTGTAACACTTAATACTATTACATGTTTCTTGTAGGTTGTCATCTTTAATTGTTCCTGTTAGTTTACGTTCGGTTTCGGATTGAACAAATATTTTCGAAGTCATTTTGTTTGCCCCCCAGAAATCTGGTCCCCTTCCAGCTGCTGTCACGCTCTTGAGCCTGTAACCACTGAAAATCTGCAGACTTTTTGCTAACCTGTCATAGATAACTTTAATGAAATGTAAATTAAAATAGAATTTGCTATGCTTTTTTGTCAATAATTAAATAGATGTTTTAGCTGTTCCTTTCACAGTGGACTCTTGATGTACTCACTTGTTAGGTTATGCACCTTTTCTTGGTTGTATTGATAATCTGTTTTGGTTCCAACACATGCTGCAGAAATTGTGGGTCTTCACTTTGATGGCACAGTTGTGTAGAGGACTGTATTATTACTCTTCTTGGATGTATTGGTTTAGAAGGCTTTTGTAGTCGGAATTGCAGTACCTCAGGAGTGGAGTATCCTTTTATTTTCTAAATACTTTATTAAAATTTTAGCACCATGCTCATTAGTGATGGCTTCACAGCACATTTCAAACTGAGTTAGACTGGACATGCTTAGCCCTCTTTGTGGCTCCAAATAAACTTTCACTGTTTATGTCTAGGCAAGCACATTTGTTGGCCTCAGTCTCACCGGACCTACCAATGTATCTCCCAGTTTGCTTAACAGAATTTGTATTTTGCCTTCCTTTAAGTTTTTACTTTTTCAGGATATGTCGATCTTCTGCTCATGCTGTTCTGCAGTCAAAACATCACGTGTGTTAACATTGGTACTCTCTCTTTCAATTTAGTACCTTGGGTGTCAAACACCTTCCCAACAGCAGTTTGCAGAAGTTAAACAGGAGCACTTAATATGCCTATACTGTACCTCCCCCCAGTTTTGCTGCCAGAGTTGTTCCAAAGCATTTAGGACAGATGAAAAGATATGCTGCAAAATTCTGCATTTCTAGACAGTGGAAAATATTGGACCGTATTATATATTTAATTACTTGGGGCATAACGAGTTGTCAAAAATTAAATTGTCTAAAAGTTTTCAATCCCAGTTTGACCAGAAGAGGTAATTTTTATTAGCCATTAATAAGAGGAGCACAGCACTTTCTAAGATGTAATAAATGTCTTCAACAAGGTCCAAAAGTATTTATACTTTGACAGGTATGGATAGGTAGTAACTTTATTCTGTAACTGGGAGTGAAAAGGAATATGCAGGGCACGAATGTTAACTTTACCTTCTGTTCTTTTTGAATTTGCTTTGGGTTTTTTGTACCTTGGTTGAATTTAAATCTGTGAAGCTCAGCTCTTACTTGCTTTTGATTTTGAATAACTTGAAGTGAAAATGAACTTAGCAAACCTATAGCTTTACTGTTACCAGCAGTAAAAAATAAAAGAACTCTGTAGTTCACAAGTGTAAATACTCCCTTGTAAATGGGATTGAGTTTCCCTGGTGTATTGACCCAATGTCTGTGGTATACAGGATCCTACAATCATGGGCTGCTGCCCAACTGTTGTCTCATTTCCCCTTGCTAACATAGTATACTCCATACCATATCTTACTCCTTTGATTATAAAATAAATCCTTCTTTTCTAACTTCCAATTTTTTAAACTGCAGGGTTTTGTTTTTCATAGTTTATTGTCCTTTTAACTGGAAGAACTGTATCTAATAGATGACTTCACAGAAGGAACTGGAGACAACTGAATAGCAAGTGGACTAATTTTACTCTGTGGCAGAGGAACACATTTTAGGTAGAGATAGCAAATCAAGTAGTTATGATCTGAAAAAAGTGTGCATGTAGCTGGAAACTTATTTGTAATCAAAAATTGAATGGATAAGAAGGTTCAGCACAAACTTTGGTGACCTGCAATGTCTTGGCAATGAGAGAGAGAGCCGTGACTATAACTGTTTATTAATATTTCAAAATACATATTGATAGGCTGTTAGGGGACTTTCTACAGTAAGAATAAGTGTCATAAAACACAAGAGTTAACATGCATCTGCAAATCTTGTTGAGTCTATTGAAAATGTAAATGGAGAAGACAGCACCATAAGACAAGCGTTTACCCATTTAGTCTAGTATGAAAATGGATTGAAGATGTTGAAATGAAGTTCTAAGAAGTTAGGACTAAAAGAAGCTGTGGAAATGAGTAGTGACTGTTGGCAATGATTAGTCTTAGATGCAGCTGAAATTTATATTGTTTTAATTTGCTGAGGCTTGCTAGTAACTTGACTGCCCCCATTTAAGAATATTAGTATATATGCACATTCCACTCAGTGATGGCATTTCAGTGGTGAGGATAAGTTACCATAAATCAAGCAATAGATCTTAAAAGTACCCCAGTACATTTAAGTATGTGCATCATGGCAATACAGCTCAAAGCAAATCAGTTTCTGACTTTGTGACTGTATTGTTGTTAACAAATTGATAGCTATTCAGTGTTGCAACTTCATATGTAAAAGAGGAAGCAGCTTTGTCCTCTTGACTTGATTGGGCAATCAGACTAGTTGGTTCCTTGGTGTTTTGATTAACTAAAATTTTTCTAGGAGGATGGTGTGGAACCTGGGAGAAGGGAGTGCTAATATCATCTGAGAAACCTGCTCTTGTTTTGCTGGTCTTCCCCTTCAGTAGTTGCAGGCACTCCTCCATTGGAGAGCTCTTGCATGAGGAGCTCATTCAGACTTCAAGAGTTGCATTCAGGCTTAGATGCTGATTGGCTGTTCTGCTTTTTTTATTTTTTTCGAGGGGGTACAAGTAACTGCTTCAGTACCATTGTGGCTGAGTTTAGTATTAGGGAAGTGAAGCACCTAGGAGGGTGCCTCTTGACCTTTTTTGCTGTCATGGTCTGTAACTTCATGAATGTGATGCATTGACGCTGGCAGAAGCAGTTCCTCTTGAAGCACTTCCTCTCTGTTTATTCCTACACTTAGCATTTGTTTGTTTATTTGCAAAAGTGAAATTGATCAGGAAACTTCTGTGTTAAAACTGACCAATGCTTATATGACTAATTTTAAATTGCATCTGTCCTACAGTTTCATTCACTTTGTTGACCAGTTGCTTGCAGTGGTACAAGTGGGATCTGCTAGAACGATTTAGCAGAACTGACTTACAGCAGTTTAAATTCTTGATAATAGAATGCCCTTCAAATGTGTTTGTTAGGCCTCAAAAGACCTTCTTTTTTTGGTGAATTTTTACTCTTGGGAAGTAGTTTTCATATGTCTGTCTTGATTTGTCATATTCTGTTCTGTCGTCCTGTTCCTTATGGAAGCAGAGATCTACAGCTTTTCCAAAAGAATCAGTGGAGAGAAATTTTAAAGTCCTAGACTTGTAGCCTCATTGATCTTACGTCACCTTACATTTGGACATCACAATTTTCATTTTCCAGAATGGGCAGGAAAAAGCTGTTTCATAAGAGTTCTTTAAAAACTGCTCATTCTGCTTGAGTCATGCACCCTTTGTAGCTCCAGCACCAGCAGCTGTCTCTGCAATAAATTTATCTCACCGACCAGTTGCAAGCATTAATAGAAATATATCCATGTTTTTAATTTGCCCTAAAGGTATCGTATGAAAAATTGTTTTGGAAATTTGTCCTTGCTACTCACAGCCTCGGAGAAAAAGAAGTCAGTAACAAATGAGGAAGTAGCTTGATTCTTGGCATTGAATTTGCTTGTTTTCTCAAAAACTAAGTATGTTATTAAACAGAAATGAAGGCAAGAGTAACAGTTAAGTGGGAAAGGCCAAGTTGGTTTTGAAACCATGTGATTTTCAGAAAACAAACTGAAGGAAATCCAGTCCTGGCAGAAGCTTAGACGAATCTAATTTAGCTGGTATAAAAGTAAAACTAGGAGGGTTTAAGGAAATTCTTGAGAGTTACAAGAGTGTAAAACAAAACATAGTTTAGATCAATGTAGCATAAATAAAGAATTGCGCTGCAGATCTTTTACAAGTGGTGCAAAAAATACACTATGCAGTTCAATCTCCTCATTTCTCTTTGAGGATGATTCCCATGAGTATCTAAATGGAAGTTGTTCTCCAAGACAACGGAGGTCACAGTATTGCACCCTATGTGTGTGTCAGTGCATTGGATTAATGTACCTGCTAAAGACTAGATATAGGTTTACACCCGGCTGCTGACAGTTTGCTCATTGATTGTAAAACGCACACTATCAAATTAGTTCCATATAAAATTAACAGATTAATTCCAATTTGTGTTAGGTTTGCACTTACCACTTACTAAAAGCTACAGAAGCAGTTTAGACCTCTTTGAAGGTATAAGAGGGAGGGGCAAAAAGGTGGGAATTACTGAATTCTTCGTAGGCAACCGCTTCAAGTTATATGTACTTCATCCAGATAAAGGATGTTTTTTAAATAATATAATAATAACAACATTTAAAACCAGAATGTGGTGTTTTGAAGTAGTCTCGGTTGCACTGGTCTTGCTGTGTACAGTCAAGCGTTCAGCACTTGTCCTGGGCAAGCTGAGGTAGTAAGTGTCCATGAACATATTGTGCCTTTACGGATGACTGGTTTATCACTGTCTAGTTTTTCCTCTATGTAGTCTTCACCTTCAAAAGTTTAGTTTCCTACATCAGCTACTATTAAAAACTTAGCCTCTTTGGCTCAGATTCAAAAACTGCTGGCTCGTAAATACAAATGCATTAAACTTGAACAGCTGGGGTATTTCCAATTATCTACTATGCATTCTCATATAGGTTATAGCACCCATGGCACGAATGCATGAACTGCATTTGAAACTGCTCCTAAATCATTCCGCTTTATAGTCTGGAGTATGAAGGTAACCTGAAACAAGTATTAATTTACTATATCACACTAAACTCTTCCATTGCTGAGGTTTGCTGTTGTGGGGCTTGGCCATTCTTGCTCTGAGTAGATCAGGTGGTGACAATTGGGCATGGGTTAGATCTGGTAACTGTTTGGCTGTTGATGTGCAGCTTGCACTTGCTCAGCAGTCAGTGTTTCCTTCTTAAGAGTACCGCATTAATTTTATACCTTTTAGTGTTCACCTTCCGGTGGTAACATAGTATGAACAGAGTTGTGTATTGTATTTCTCAGACTTTGAGGATTATGTTGAGTGTCTGTTACAACACTTGAAGTATTTCCATATTCATGGAAGATGTTGTAGATTCTTCTTTTTTGATAGGAACTTGCAGTGCTTATTAAAACCTTTAGTGTATCTTCACTCATAAGTGACTGTCAGACTTTGTTGATTTACTTCATGAAACGATACTATTTTTATAATTTTCCTGTATTGCCTATCTGTGACTTTAGTATTATGACCAGCACTGTAGGGAATAGCCATTTCATTTTCACTGTACTTAAAAGGAGATTGACAAATTAGTGAAAGAGAAATATTCCTCAGAACAACTTTCTTCTAACAAAAAATAAACCTTCTCTGTTCCATTGGAAAATATTTTATCAAGGTCCCGGAAAAACATTTCTAAAACAGGAAGAACACTTTATCAGGAACAAAGTGTGTATTTTTAATGAATTGCATCTTAATTGAAGTAATTAGTTCAGAACTGAAAAAGAAAAGCTGGTGTACTGTAATTGTCACATCTGAAACTCTTTGACTGGAAAATATGGTAAATGTACAGGGAGGGGGAGAAATTAAAATCCTTCTGCTCAGTTCTGATTCTTAAAAACAAACACAAAACTCTTCAGCATGCTTTGTAACTTTAATAGCTCAGCTACAACCTTATGGATCTCTGGGTAATTATTTTCTAATACATTTCTACACCAGCTGCATCACTCTATCTGAGCTTTTTCCAGTAGTGCATTAAGTGATATTACTAACATCTGTTGTATATTCTTTGTTCTTTCCTCTTCACCCTAGGGCTGCATTGGAATATTCTAGAATTTTCCTCATTTTAGCATATTTTTACATCTTGGGCACTTCTGTTTGTCCACTCTTGTCTTGTAAGTTCTGAACTGGATGGCTGATTTGACAGATTGGAAGGAATTAGTAATTTTTACAAGTATCTCCTGCCTGACAACTTCAGACATTTTAAGGACTGTAGAAAATAATAAAGAATAAATTTATCTCATAGTAGGCACTGAAGAACAGACATGGTGTGTATTTACTTATAAATGTCTCAATGACAGGAAAAGTTTAAATAGTAGCTTGCATCTTCTTGAAAAGAAGAGTCAGATGTGAGGCTCTAATCTGTATAAAATAGGGCTTTTTTTGCTTCAGCCATTTGGAAGATAAATGTTTTTCAAGTGTATCTGCTGTCTTCATGTTGGAGAAGGCAGAATCAAAGCATTTCATGCATTAGGATTGGGTGATGGTTTTATGGTCTTTTAGTAAATTCATTCCTTGGTCTTTGGCAAAACCTAAGAAGTGTTGTCTCCTGTTCAGAGAAGCTTTTCTTTCTTACTGGAAGTTATCTGGACTGGAGGATGAGCCTTGCCTGTGGTTCCTGGGGGAGTGTAGCTGCGTGAAGATCCAGGTGAATAAGGAATGCACAGCTGCTCTGCTGTGCTGAACCCACTGGGAAAACTCACCTTATGGCAGCCTTGAATTGGCAGCTGTAGTATGATACCGGTTGAAGCATGTATGAAACTGCAGTACCTGACAAGTCATAGAAAAGCTCTAGGTTTGTTACTTCTTGTCTAAGAGCAATGTGCAGTTTGGAAGCATTTAGTATTGATTTCATTAAGCCAGTTTCTTGCACTGTACCCTTCTGTGTTTAAGCAGGGACAAGACAAAAGCATTTAACTTCTGTCCTTGTGTTGTATAGAATCAAGGCTCTTGTGAACAGCTGTCTGGAATAATAAAAGTTTGTGTCTGTTGTTCACTAGATTTGACAGAATTAGGATGTGAAAGAGTATTACGTTGCTCTAAGCATTATGATGATAAGTAGGTAGGTAGAGAAGCAGTACTCTGTAAATCATAAAAACTGAGGAAAAAATCAGCAATGCAAGTTTCTCCTTCAGTAGGCACCAGCAATACCACTGTGGAGTGTGGCCTTATAAGTCCTCTAGTTGTGGGAAAATCAATTAATTATATTTTGTATCAAACTCAACCAGAAGCAATGAATCTCTAGGAAAGGAGTGGTCCATATGTTTTCCTTGTACACAGCACTGTTATTAGCTATCACTACATTTATCATAGTAGTGCCTACATCCCAGCTGAACTGGAAAACCTGTTTGTGTAGGATGTTTAATGCAGACGTGTAACTTTTTAATTTGTAACTATCCGCTAATGCAGCCTTCTTCTTCTTCTTAGGAGAAAGGCCAGATTATAAAGCAGTTCTGTTATGGACAGAGTTATGGGTATGTCTTCCAAAGCTTGAGTCTTGAGTGTCCAAGTTTGAGTTTTGATTAGCATTGTCATTGTTGCTTTGAAATTTGAATTGAGAATCTGACAGCTTTGAAGAGCTTGGAGACAAGCTGTGGTCCCCTCTCTGGGTTCTGATCTACTGTAAACCATTTAACTTTGGCATTATGTGTTGTATTTTTTTTTTACAAATATTCTGGAATTCATAGGGGAATTCTGCTTGACAGGGCCTTTGGAGATTGCCTTCTTCAGCCCTTTGTTAGGACCTTGCATGGTCAGGTTTTGATTTTCTACAGCACTGGTCTCCAAACTTTTTGGTCGTGCACCCCATAAGTAAAGATGTTTTGAGTGTGTACCTTCAATATATGTAATCTTTTTAATTATATGCATATGCTACTCTATTAATATATGTATACTATAAAGCACATGCAAAAATTTAAAAAAGAAATTATAAGATAAAGATAAAAACCACTACTTTAAAGGGGGCTTTTTTCAGTGACAAAAAATATTTTCTTCTCACATGCAAAGAGTTTGACTTGTGCTGGGGTGTGTTTACCCCTTTTTGGAGACTACTGATCTACAGGATTAGGAATTTTGCAGCCTCTCAGGGCAATGTATGCCAGTGCTACACCACTCTCATTGTCAAGATACCATTTTTTTATCTTTATGGACAGACGGAATTTCCAGTGGTGCAGTGCATGCCCATCACAGAATCATAGAATATGCTGAGTTGGAAGGGAGCTGTCATGATCATGGAGTCCAACTCCTGGTGCTGCCCAGGACACCCCAGGAGTCACACCTTGTGTCTGAGAGCTTTGTCCAAACACTTGTACTTTTGCAACACGCCTCCAGGAAGAGTTTGATTTTTGGCTCTCAAGAAGCATCCTTCAGGTAGTGGTATCCAGCTAGTAGGTGACCCCTGGCTACTCTAGTGCTCTTAGCTTCTCCTTGTCTTTCATGGGCTTAGCCCAGGAACAGTCTTTGCAGCATCTCTCTTATACTGGGAGGAGGAGATGGCTGAGAAGAGAAAACTGAACATGATATTCCAGATTCCACCTTATTACCACTGAGTAGCAGGGAATAATTGCCTCCCTCAGCCCATTGGCTGTGCTTCTCTGCTAATACAGCCCCATATGCCTTCGTTGCTACAGGACACGTGCTGCTGACTCATGTTGTTTTACCTTGGTGATCCAGCTGATATAATGCTGATGTGTTTTTCAGAGACTATCCTTAAGATCAGCTACTAGTCTCTTGGAGATGGAAATGCTGATCCTTTGCATGTGCAGAGGAAATGCACTGCCCAGTGATCTGAGCCTTACTCCTTAACCCTTAGTGAACAACTGACTGAGTTAAAAGCAGCGTTGTATTGTGCTTTACAGCTTGAGGGTAATGCCACAGAAACATCAAAGGACCAAATCTGAAGGCATTTAAGGGTTGATTGAGTTAAATTGTCATTACAGTCCAGGAATGCAAACTTGCTTACTGGACTATGGATTGGAACACAGTTCTTGAGCTTTAACATCATTTAGCCTTTTGCCTTGTTAGTGTAGTTCATTCCTTAAAGATTCCCCAGGCATAAGCCCTGGAGTCTAAACAAATCACATCCAGTAAATTTAGATACCCTCACTTTGTTTCAGCTTTGATAGGCTTCAGAAAACTCTTTCAAGGTACTTTCGAATTCATATGATAATAGGGAAAATTGATAGCAGTTCAGGTGGGGGTAGTGGGCAATAGGTAGTTTACAATGTAAGTCTTGTACAAAGCATTAACCTACACGATTTGGTTGTAATCTCAAGAGACCCTGTGCTTTCCTTGCATTGTAGAACAGACTCAGTGCAGATTCAGTGTAGACTGAGTTTGCAGTCTTGAATTCACTTTGAATGTCTGCTACTTGTTCAGTGTATGCAGTAGCAAGTCAAGAAATGAAATAACTGTTCATGCAGCAGTTGTTGCTGTGCATGAAACAGTGTAGATTTCTAAATAGCCATGCATTTAATGCTCCACCAGTAGCAAATTACTTCTCGGCTGCTTCTGTGCTTAGCAGCTGAGAATTACCTATCTATTCATCTAATGTGTCCTCTTCCTTGTCTGGTCCCTTCTAATACGTCCACAAGAATGGTGCAATGAGTAGGCATTAAATAAATTCTTTGGTTGATCCCACATCTTATTTTACCCCTTTTGAAGGCTGCTGCATCAAAGTTTTCAGTGGTGCAGGAAATCTGACCATAGGCTAGTGAATTGTTTGTAGTGGTTCTGCAGGCTGAACCTTACCTGTTGTCCAAATGCAAGTTGTTTTTCTTGTGCCCTTTTCATTACCTCATTAAGTCCTGAGTATATTCAGAAGCTAGATGGAGTTGGAGGACAGTTACATCATCTGGAGCACTTTCATGGGGATTAAGGCTGAAATTGCCATATGCACACACTTTGCTTTCAGTATTTTCAGCATGGAACAATATGTTCAAGAAGTTGTTGCTCACACTTGGAACAGTTAGCAGCAGTTTTAAGTCAGAAAATTGGAGGCAGAACTTGTGAAGTTGTTCCAGTAGAGATGATAGGTATTTGCAGCCAGAGGCAGGACAAACATCCTCCCCTCCATGTTACTAAGGGAGGTAGACCTGTTGATATAACTGATAAAGCTTTTTGGCAAGCTTGTGTTTGACTGTCCACTTTTATTATTCTGTCCTTGTCAGAATCAACCCTTCCCAGGATTGAGTTCGTTCTTTTTAGTTTTAGAAAGAGTAGCTTTACCTTTATGCATTAATACTTTTTGCTATGCCTAACTTTTTAAGCTATTAATGCTATTTTAGTTGAGTGAAATGACTCAGTCTCTTATCACTCTCATGGCTTGTCATTTCCAGACTTCCTTTTGACTTCCTTTTTTTTTATTTTTTCTGAGAGCCAAGTTAAAAACATGTTCTGTAATGAGAAGCCAAGAACTGGTACCTTCCCTTCCTATTGGAAACTCACATGGCTCAACAACTCTGTATTTACTGTTAATGTTTGAGTACTTTCCATCCAGTATTAATCCATGTAATATCTGTTCTGTTTTTCTGTTGAAGAGAAATGCTCTCTAATGCCAAATAAGATTTTAAGATTGTTTTTCCAGTCCACTTATTAGTACCTTTTCCAGCAATACCCATCACCAGAAGGTTTGTATGAAGTTAATTGGACAAAGCTTTTTCAATCAATCTTAATTGTATTTTAGTTCTTTACAAATAATATCCAGTGTTGACCATTTTTGTTTGGCCTCAGATTGTTGTTTGCTAACAGGACTAGATTGTCCCTTTTACAGCACGGTATTTAATGCAAAACTTCTCGTTTTCTTCAAGATCTCTGAGACTTTCCTAGGCTCCAAGTTATTTGCAAGTCTTTTTCAAAGGTCTAGGTAGATGTCTTCAAGAGGTCTTGAATGCAAGCTGCTGGGATCTGCTGGTCTAAAGGCTCTGTTTGCACACATTTGAGGTCCTTGCATTGAATGTGATATAATTTACTTCCAAGGTATGTTTATTGAGCACTTCTGCTTATCTTGATGCCAACCTTTTGTTCATTTTAGCTGACTTTTCCTCCTGCCATACATTCTCTCTTTTCAAATTGGTATCTTTCTTTGTCCTCATATTAAAAAAAAAAAGGCACCTGCAGTGGGTGAGCATACCACATCTTACTGTGTGACCATATTATGTACACTGACTTGTACAGATTGCTGCCTCTTGACTACTGATGGGGAAAAGGCTTTTGATGAACGTGTAGTATAGACTCACATTGGTGTGAAGGTTAAACCTTTAGTCTTCGAAACTAGTTCAGTGACATTGCAGAGAAATCTAATATTGTATTGTCAAGAAAACATTTTTTTTTCCTAGATTGATTACACAGTCTGACAGGTAGCACTTTTATTATTGTTGTAGAGGATGTCAGGAATAACATTCTACATAGTACCTCCTGTCAGGGTTTATCGACAAGCAGTATGCTCTTTCTCCAGAATAAATCAAATGCTTGAATCCAGGCATGGAATTTAGCTGTGTCCCAGCTAAGGCGCTAAAGACTGGGTGCCAAAGGTGGACTACCAACCTAAGCACTTGGGTGCCTGTGGGAACATAATTTTCATACAAATCAAATCATTAAACAACTGTGCAAGAGCATGGAAGGCTGCCTGGTGGAAGAGAACCTGGGGGTGCTCGTCAACAGCAGCTGAACATGAGCCAGCTGGCCAAGGTGTGCCCAGGTGGCCAAGAAGGCCAATGGCACCCTGGCCTGTATCAGCAATAGTGTGACCAGCAGGACCAGGGCAGGGATTGTGCCCCTGTACTCAGCACTGGTGAAGCCGCACCTCGACCCTGTGTCCAGTTCTTGGTCCCTCACTTACAAGGACATTGAGGTGCTGGAGTGTATCCAGGAAAGGGCAGTGGATCTGGGGAAGGGTCTGGAGCACAAGTGTGGTGAGGGGCAGCTGAAGGAGCTGGGGGTGTTTAGCCTGGAGAAAAGGAGGCTCAGGGGATACCTTATCATTCTCTAGAACTGCCTGAAAGGAGGGTGTGACCAGGTGGGGGTCAGCCTCTTCTCCCAGGTAACAGGTGATAGGACAAGAGGAAATGTCCCCGAGTTGCACCAGGAGAAGTTCAGACTGGATAATAGGAAAAAATTCTTCACCAAAAGGGTTGTTAAGCACTGGCACAAACTGTCCAGGGAAGTGGTGGAGTCACCATCCCTGAAGGTATTTAAGAGATATGTAGACATGGTGCTTAGGGACATGCATTAGTGCTGGATTAATGGTTGGACTTGATAATCTTAAAGGTATTTTTCAACCTAAATTATTTTAGGAATGAATGAACCTGAGACCAGGCGTTAGACAGCTACTCCTGTCTCAGAAGGCCTGAACAGGTTGTAATGGCATTTGTATTTGAGTCAGTTTAGGTTATGTTTAATTCTCACTGCTGTTCAATTGGGTAGACGTGTTTTGATTTATGCCTAATAAATGGTGATCACACTGAGTGCATCATAAGTTATGGATTCAGTCAAACGTGTGTGATAAAGGCGATTAGTGCTTTCTGATACAAGAGACTAGTCATTAGCATGGTGGCTTGGAAATAATGAGCTGCCTTCACCTTAAACCTGGGGAAGTTCAAGCCAGCTTAGTTCAGGAGTGTGTTGCATTATTGCTTGGAGTATTGAAATTACCTTTCTCTTTGTGACGTTTTAGATAATAGCACAAAATATTTGGAGCTGTAAGACCAAGAAATGGCACAACATCAAGCCTGGTTGTAGCTGTTGTGCCTTGATTCTAACCTCTGCTTTCAGGATATGCATTCATTTTGCATTAAAGAGTCATTGGATAATATCCTGGGAAGCTTACCATCAAACTTGCTGGCTTGAAAGATGATCTAAGTAACTTTCATTAGCCCTCTGCCCACCTGCAGAAGTGGTGGAGACTGACTGTAGCCTGGAGAATTTGTTTGATGATGAGGAAAGCTTTTAAAGTAAGGCAGGAATAAAAAACCCTGTCCTTGCTGCTTGAGAGACCAATTAGTCTGGCTAAGCAGGTATAAATGACTTGGCATAGGCGTTGATGAATTCTTAAGTAATCACAGACAGATTTGAGGGTTTTAACCTAGAGAGATTTTTCTTTCTCCCCAACTTAAACCTTTGCAGATTATACCATGAAAGGAAATGAATAATCTAAAATAATGTTAGAATGCTTTTTTCTGACGTTCCTAGTTTTACACTGGGGCAGCCATCAGTATGGGAGTAGTTAAGCCATCCTGTATATGTGTAGCTGTACCAGAGGCCTGTAGCACTTTGTTAATGCATGAGTCCTCTTGTACTGGGAGCCCTGTACTACAGATTTCAACCCACAGCAGAGCTACAACATCTGCCTTAGAGGGACAAGTGAGTAAAACCAGTCCATTGGGTGGGGTGAAGTTTTAGAGGATGCCTCTGAGTAGTAAGCTGTACCAGTTAACCAAGTATCTGTAGAGCTTGGTACTGAAGTCATTGTCATGAAGCTGACTTTATCATCCTTCCATTTTATCGGGTATTTTTTCATTTAAAGTTAATGCTGTAACTAGTAAATATCTCTGTTTATGAGCAGACAGTATATCTGAACTAGAAGTTTGGAAGTCTTTGTAGGGAGTTTCATTAGCTAGATGATATCAAGGCAAAACTTGTAAAAGCCTGTAACACTATTGTCTGTCAGGCTGTATAACTCCAAAATTATATTTACTTTTTTCCACCGGGCTACTCTGAGTACTGGCTAAGAGAGGCAGTTCTGCTTTAGAAATACTGTACAAGCTTCTTCTCAGCCTAATCTCTGTGTCTATGTTTGGTGTAAAGCACTGTTTTCAGATGCAAAATGTGATTAACTTGTGGGAATTCTGAATGTGCCATTCACCCTTAGTGAATTCTTTCCATCTGTCCTTCTGTTTTGTTAAGAAGTATCAATTTCTCAATTCTTGTTGATCTAATTCTTTTTTTTTTTGTTCCAAAGTTAAGTGTACTAGGTCTAGCTGGGACTGAGTTAAGACCAGTACAATTAACCAATGTAATTTAATGATTTTTTTTTTTAAAACTAAATTCAATGCAATTTCAAAAGCAGCTTATTAGACTTGCAGTATACTTACTTCCAGCATATAAAAATTTTAATCTTCAGCTTTTTTGGTCTTAATTCTTCCATCCAGTCTTCATATAGCACTAAGATGCAAAAGATCAGAAAACATGTTACTTGTGACTTGTTAATATAATTGAAAGGGATGCTCAGCTGAATCCTACTTTTTGTAACGTTGTTATGTGATATTCCTCAGAGTTGAAGTGTATCACTGCTTTCATGGGCCTCTTGCCTCTGTGGCTTTTTTTCTTGTTATCAGGTTTCTTGTAGCTTTGCAATGTGTGCTAGCGAGGACTTTTTGTAGTATGGTTGTGAGGATTATAATTGTGTGTGTGGGCATTACCTCTTCCCTTCCTCCCCAAGTTTTAGCTGCTGATTAAAGGGCCACTGGTTATCAAAGTGACACAGCTTTATTTCTGGGTCTGATAAATTTTAAAATGATGAAGTGTCAGATTGTGCCGAAGAATTTTTTTTTATTCTTATTATTCGTTTTTGCCTCACTGGGACATTTCCTAGTAACTAGTTGCTCCTAAAGTACTCATTCGTTATAATGATTGGAAAAGTGATTAAAAAGATTATTTAAAAAGAAAAAAAGCAAGTGTCCCTGTTAGTAAATCTTGGGTTTTTTCCAGTTTCACATAAACAAGAACACTATATATGTAGGTTCTAAAGCAGCTCCTTTTTTCTTTTTTTCATTTTTCCTCAGTAGGCGTTTTGTCAGCAGTGCCAGTCACATGAAACCTTGGTTTGTTACATAGTTAAAAGATTCGGGTTTGTTAGCTTCGGGGCTAACATGTATGATGTATCTTCTTCTGAGGTTCAGCCGCTAGAGGGGGTGTAAACCACCCTCTCTATATAACTGGGGCTTGTACTAGCTGACAAAACACGTCTTCAGGCTTGTGTGATTGCTGGGTTGTTGTGGAAACGTACTTTCTTAAGGTGTCTAATTTCATAATCTTCTTTTGTTGTTGTTATTTCTAAAGTGAAGCAGGTTTTAAGGATAATTATTCAGTAATATAGTTTAACCATCTGAGTAACTTTTCTTTGCAGGTGATCTTGTGAATTAGTGTACCATCAATGATGGCAGAACATCCACCATTACTGGATACCACTTCAATTATAAGTAGTGAAATCCCTCTTCTGACTTCCCCTATTGTTAGTGGGGATGGAGCACAACAGGTAAGGAAACTTCAGTATATTTTTTTTTTCTTTCCAACAGAATCACTGACATATTGACATTGTAAAAGATAGTAATCCTTCATCTGGAGTATATTTGTGTATCTTTGGGCATACACGTGTGTTAGAGATTGAGGTGAAGGCAGAACTGGTGCAGAGATGAGATTTGTAAGAAGTATGAAGCAGAAAACCTGTGTTGTGCAAGAACTTCTTCATGGAAGAATGGGACCAAACAGCTGCCAAGTTGTCAAGCCGTGATTGTGTCTTAGTTTGGAAGTTATATATTTATATTACTGGATGATCTTATTAAGGTGAATAAAACTTTCCCTGTGGTAGAATATAGTAGCTGAGGCACAACGTGTGCTAATAACTGTGATCTCCAGATTGATATTTGCTTACAGCTGGGTAGCTTGAATGGTGGGACTTGCTTTTGTATGTTAGGGTCTGCCTGGACGCTTCTTGAATTTTTATTTCTCAATGACAGTGCAACCATCTAGTGCATGAGCTGCTTCAGTCAGATTTGTGTCACTGGTTTGCGATGCGTTTTGTCCCATCATCCAGGTCTTTAAAGAAGATTGTAGTCCTTGTCTGTCCCGGTGTCAGCCACTGCAGGTGACCAGAGGATGGCCTCCTGCTAGGAGGAATGCTCCTTTGCACTGCTGATCACAACATTTCAAGACTGGCACTTGGTCCACCTTGGTGCCTATGCTCTGTGCTTCATCAGTTTCTGTGTTATTCAAAGGAACGTCAAAAGCCTTGCTAAAGTCATGATAAACATTAGCTATGCTCTCCCCTCATTCACCAAGCTAGTAATTTCACTGTAGAAGGCCATCCAGGTTTGTCTGGCATGATTTACCCTTTCTGCATCCATATTGACTACCCCAAATCACCTTTTTGTCTTTAATGCATTTGGAAATGGCTTATAGGAAGCTCTGTTCATTCATCCTCCCAGAGCTGAAAGTGATCTTGACCAGCTTCTAGCTCCCTGGATCCCCCTTCTTGCCTGTTTTTGAAGATTGCACTGACATTTGCTTTCTTCTAGTTCTTGGGAACTTCCCCTGTTCACCATGACTTTTCAAATGTAATTGAGACAGAGTTGCTTGTTCTGCCCTCCATAAAAAAAAGACTATCAGGCTGTACTGTCAAGCATACACTGTAATGATGCAAGATTTTGAGTCAGATATGAATTTAAATGTTCTTCTGGATATACATTTTCTTTAAAATGTTATCTCTTTCTCCTGCCAAGTAAGATTAAAACTGGAAAACAAGCAAAGTATTTCTTCAAAGCAATTAATCTGTGGGGGTTTGTTTTAATCTTCTTACGGGGAAAAAAAACATAGATGCTGTTATTGTCCTTTTTTATTAAAAACAAAAGGCAGCTCATTACAACTACTGTCTAAAGTGGAACTGGTAGTAATCATGTATTTTAAAAAAGAGAATTTTCATTGGGCGTTGGTCATCAATAAGGAAAGTAATTTTCTTTCCCCATTTCATGATAACTGGTGGTTATATACCACAATGTTGTCTCCTGTTCCGTGTTTCACGATGTCAAGTGAAAGTTGCAACTTTCATTCTCTGTACTTCCTTCACATCTGGTACAAGATTCATGAAGAGTCAGCGAGTGCATTTGTTCAGTGGCAGGAAACTTTAATGGAAACCCTTTTTGCATCTGGTGATTTAAAAGCCATCAGTAGATAGAAAATAGTTTGTATATCTGAAATATGGGAAGTCCGGAATTGCAGGGAATGTGTTCTCTGTCAAGGTTGCCCAGTTAAGACTTAGGCCACAAAAGGTCAGGCAGTTGCTTATTTATTTATGACAGTCTTAAAATCATTTATGTTTGTTTTATATGGTACTCATGAAAGGGATAGATACTGCATTTGAAAGTATGATGCATTCAAGTACAAAACACTGTAGCATTGAGCCTTTTTCATATTTTTTTGAAAAATATTTTAGACTTGAATATTAGTTCATTGTATTCCTTTGTAACTTTGAAACTATAAAAAAGGAGAAGACTTCTACTTTTATGATGGTTACTAATTTTTCTGTAAGTCTTTTTACTTAGCTACAGTACACACATTTTGTAGGGATTACTTCCTTGATATATGAAAAGTACTTCTCCAGTTCCTTTCATAATGGCATTGGTGTTGGATTGCATAAACTATAATTTAACCTGTAGAGCTGACAAAATTTGTGTTCCTGCAATCAAAATTCAGAGCTGTTTTGTCCATGTAAAGAAATGGATGTTTTCTTCTGTTTTCATAGTGTATAAGTTGGTCTGTTGCTGAACTAATTAGTTTTAGTCAGTCCTGACTGAAAAGGTGGTGAAAACCAGTAGAAGATTTGTTATTTAACTATTTGCTTCTATTTTGGTATTTTTTTATGTTAGGCTAGCTAACTGTATACTAAACTTGCAAGTTTTTGTTCAGATGTAAAATATCTGAAGATTTTTTTAATCAATTTACCCCTTCTTGCATTTTACCAGAATTAACTCTTGTATGTATGGTGACTTAGATTGTTTATACTGCATAACTGAGTTACCAGAGGGATACAGACTATTCAGTACTTTTCTGGAACAGTTCATATCTTCAAGATAATCCATTTCAAATACTTGAAGTTCTGCTAGCAGTGTAAATGTGAAATAGCAGTACAAATATTTGAACATGTTAAGATGAAAGGTCATATGCTTTGAATAGCGGAAGTGTCTGATCAGGTTAAAGCTGTAACTTTCCACCATGTTTTAAAACAAAACAATCCACAAAGTTAGAGGAATGTGTGAGTGTTCAGTCAGAAAACATGGGGAACTTAAACTGTGTGGATGTTTGTATGTTACTCAGTTCTGTTGTGGGAGATTGCCTGGTTCTGTGTCCCACAGAAAAAGGGACTACTGTTAGTTTTATAGGATAAAACTAGTGAAAAGAAAAGGCAAAGATCAAGCCTGCTGACTGCTCCTCCTCTGTTAAGCACAGAAGTATTGCTTTTACACCTTCCTATAACTGTGTTCAGCATGAGGGGATAATGTACTTCTTATGTCTTGATGGTGAGTAAGGTTGTAGATTGAGAATGGATTAGATCTAGAGGAGTTGATAGAAACCGAGTGAAATTGGGAAAACATGGTGTGAGGACAGGAGTGCTTGAGGGTTTTTCACATAAGGGTAACTAGTGCAGTGATGCTTTACTGATTATTCCTGAGGTTGGACAGGAAGGATGTGCTTGATTATGTGAGTCCTGATTTGGTGGAAGGAGAGGAAGAGAGGAGGCAAGAGTTCAAAGTACTTTAATGCACTGATGTTAAATTGTTTTGGAAAGTTGCTACAGCACCCAGTGGTATTCCAAAACAAATTAGTAAATTGCTGACACAGGTATGCAGCAGCCCTGGAGTTCTGGACCCTCACAGCACCTTCCCACTAAAGCTAGCAGTTGCCAAGTGAGACATTCCTGTGTCACCTATGTGTCCTTTATTAGCAGAGAACATAGATGGCACTCTCAAAGTAGCCCAGTACCTGTTAACCATTTCCTTTTCTCTGGGGAATGGGACATAGTGTTTGACCTTTAGTTGACTTTATTTTTTGGCAAGGTATGGGGATAAAGTAACACTTCTAGCTTGGGAGGATGGTTGCTTATCCTTCAAATTTCATTGAGAAGTTTAGATACTTGGTGGGTTTTCCAGAAATCCTACTCTATGTGAATATATATGTAGTGTGTGTGCATATTGTGTGTGGGTTTAAATAGATATTTAACATCAAATCTACAAGTTAGTGTTCCTAAAGCCAATTTCTTCTTTAAATATTTAGGCCTCTGATATTAAAGTTGTTATTGTTAACCTGTTATCATAGGAGGATATCTTCAGTAAGCAGAGTAATAGATGGCTATAAAACAAATGAAGTAATCCCCTTTTTTGGCTTTCAGATTGTTTACATATGTGGCATTACAGCAGAAATATTATGGTGAAAATGGTGTTGGAAAATATAAATCTAGAATAGATTGCTAAATGAGTTTCCTCAGTTTTTGTTCTGGCACTTCTGCTTCTGAAAACCATATGGTGCATTATCAAGTTCCAGCTTGCTTTGGTTTTGCCTTGCTGCTGAAAATCGAGCCTAGAACTGCAATATGTTTCATGATCTTTTCCTTTACAAGAAAAAAAAAAATCGGTGTTAAAAGTTGTTTAACAACATACAGTGTTATAACTGTTCTCACTTTCCATATTGTGCTGTTTTCCTTTCTTTTATCTGTGCTTTGATCTTACGGAACACAAACTATGTGCATGGCTGCTTCTGTCCTTTTGGCTGAGTTTCTTTGCCTTTTTTTTTTTTTTTTGTGCTTCCCCCTTGGCTCTATTGAATTAGCAAATACATCTAACTTCTCATTTTGGAGGTTCATCAACATTTGTTTTAGTTGACGATTATTCTTCCATTCTTCAGTGACTTCACAGCATTGAAGCACAACAGAAGTGTGTTCACTGGAACCATTGGAACTCTCAGGCATGCAATGCTTCAGTGCCAGCTTATGGAAGCTCATTATCAAGCTGTATTTTTCTCCAGGATTGATGAGCACTTTTGTGTCGCAACCATCACTGCAAAATACATAATTGAACTTATATGAGACGTTCCATATACAAAAAAATCTTTTCCATGGGAGTTTTAAACTGGCTGTTGGCTATGATTTAAAAAGAGAAAAAATCAGAAAGAAAAGCTAAAAATATGTGAGTTTTGCTGACTCAGAGTTAGTAGATCCTTCCTCTATCTGACTGAATAATATTTTTTTGTTAGGAAGGGCGAAGTTTTTTCTTAGTTAGGTGTAAAATTTTTTTTTGCCTTAAAGACCCGAATTTTTTTTCTAATTTATTTAAACTGTTTCCTTGATAGCAGATGCATTGAAAACTTGCTTTAAATTTCCTAGAAGGAGCCATCATCCTCAATAGAAAATGAGGATTCAAAATTCTTTGGTGTATAGTAATGTATGAATACTATGCTGCTTTTGGTGAGCAGAAAGCAGCTCCAGATTTATTGCACAATTTGTACTACCATTCAGATATGTTTATTTTAGTATTTTGGATTTGAAAATAAATGTAGAAACGAGTGAAGGCTGTGTAGTTCATAGCTGTTTCTACTTCTATTTGGTATGAAAATTCATGGAATGAAGCATCCTCATAAAACTTTTCAGTAATCCTCCTTTCTCTCTAAAGTGTCTGTTTTAATGTGCATGATATGAATCCTAGATTAATTTGATCTCTGATACAGTAGATTCCTCCCAAGATACTTGAGGCATTCAACCCCTGTTGAATTAATCTGTTCAGAAACTGACATTTGAGAGAATTGGATGACACATGAAAATTGAATTTCAAGTCAGTTAGTCACTGTAGGTTGCTAATACAGTCAATGGGGAGAAATAAGCATGTCCAGAAGATGATCCCTTTCGTGGTGTATGAAGGTGACTAAAGAGCTGTACTTTTTTTTCCTCTCTCTCTTTTTTAATGAGGTGAGAAGGTGCGAATTGCCTGGAGCTATAAGTACTGAGGTAGCTCAGTTCTTCTGTGCAGTCTGTTGCAAATGGGTCAGGTTCCTGAGTCTGTGTGCTCACCTATGAATAAGGTTTGGAAGGGTATAGTTATGCCTAAGCAGTGTCCTGGACTCAGGCATGTCCCCATCTCCCCCCTTCTCTGTGCCATGGGATGCTTAATGCTGAGTAAGCCATGACCTGAATGCCAGACTCCAAGACCTACAAAGTCACCCCAAGTGCTTACTTGTGTTTCCTCAAAAGACAGCTGTTGTAATCTCTCTGTAAGTTGTGACAGAAATGTAACTACTTTGCAAAGTCATATTTTTAGTTACAGAAACTCCACTCGTAAAATACATGAGAATTACACACTTGGCAAATAAGTTATCTGAGGTACATCCTCTGCTAGCTGAAACCTGTTTTTTTCCTAGGAAGCATTTCTTTGCTGAGAGGGTAGTCAAATTCTGGAACAGGCTTTCTAGAGTTGTGGCCAAAGTCCAAAACTTGTCAGCATTTTAAGAGGCATTTGGACAACGCCCTTAACAATAACTTGGTCAGCCCTCAATTAGTCAGGCAGTTGGACTAGATGATTGTCATAGGTCCCTTCCAACTAAAATAGTCTGTCATATTCTATTCCCTGGTGATTGATACTTTGCCATAACTGGGTAAAGTCCATTAACCTCTGCGTGTTACAGAATTATACACTTTATAGAGCTGGCAGAATGACATTCTCCAGAAACAGATAGACTCAGACTATAGTTTACACACTATAGCAAAAAATGGCCCTTGGCTTTATTTTTTCTCCCTTTCTCTTTGAAGTAGAAGAGAAAATACATAGGAAAGGATTGGAATTGTAGAGATTTCTTCCACCAAGCCCTTGGTCCATTACTGATTAAGTCTTTCCAATCTGATTTAATTGAGATGTACCTTTTAATTTCTCTTCCGGCTCAAGTTTGTATTGTCACAGTGCTTTGATATACAGTGATGCCCAGATTTACACAAAACCGGGTATATAGGATACTTTTTCAGGGTAAAAAAGGCTACTTTAAAAATGATACTGAAATTTTTAACATTTGAATTTTTTTTTAAATTAAATGCGCTTTTGAATAACTAGAAAACACTGTTCTTCCTTTGGCATTTCCTTTTATGCTCTGTTTAGGGTAAAAAAGTTAAACACATCCATCAGTCTTAAATATTATGGGCTTTTAACTTGCTATATCAGCAAACAGGAATCTGAGCTGTCAGAAGCAATGTTGGGAAATATAAAATTCTCTTCTACTCCATAATACATTTGGACTGTTGCAAATAGGCAGATTGATCAGAGAAGATGCCTGCTGAGGGGACTAGCCCCTGTGAAGTATTAGCTGAAACCTTAGTTAGCCCTTGCTACCCGTTTGCTGTGCAGTGTGAGCTCTTTCTCATCCACTTTTGCTTAGCATCATGAAACTGAATTCCTGCAGACTTCAAACAAAAAATCATGAAATGAGAGTGATCTTATTGAAGTCCTCCAGTTTTTATTTTTAGAGGTTGATGTGTCTAACCACTGGCCATGACCAGATGCCTCAGAAAGTTCCAGAGTTCAGTGACTGCCCCTAACACTACTTCCTTTTAATTCCATGTAAGCATGGATTAGCTTTAAACTTTGAAGCCCAAATGTTTGTCTGTTGCATTACCCAGATTCCTTGAAACACTGCTGTTATCCTTCTGTTTATACTTTTGCTGATTTAAAGATACAATAGTGGTACTATTTTAAGTAGCAAATTTTCTGTGCGCTATCTGCTAGCCACAGACTGTGTCAATGCTAATGAGACAGATTGGGTTTGCTGTAAATTAGGCAAATAAAACTTTGCTTAGGCAAGCTGTGAGAACTGAGAATTCAAAAGAGAGGAGACAAACAAAGAAGCAGCAAGTAGATCAAAATTGTAAGTGTTTCTTAATACTAAAGAATGAGACAGACTTGTGGAATGTACAATGATTAGCACTGTTATATGTGGACACTAACGAGTCTTGAACATTTATTGGTGACATTCAGTGCAGATTTTGACATTTAACTTTTACTGGTTCTTCTTAGAAAACTTCGTATTTTTACAAAACAAGGCTAGAAATCGTCTTCGCCTACCGTTCTTCTCAGTGGTCAGCTTTTTCAGCTGATCATTTTCCTCATGAAGAGAAGGGAGAGAAACACAAGTACAGTAAGAATTTTAAAAAGTTTTTGTAAATAAGTTTGTTTTCTAGGAGAAAAAAATCACCAGTTCTTGGATCTTTCCAAACTGCCTTTCTACAAAAAGCAATGGAAGTTTGTTGAGATCTGTAGTTTTTGAATGCCAGTGCCAATGAGCAGTCTCATCATCTTTCCAATCTCCCTGTTTCCAGTTGCTTCTAGAGATACTCTGTCATCTTAGCACAATCAGTGGTGCTGACAGTATCTTGTAGCAATGGTTAAAGATGAAATGTTTGCTGATTTTATTATCTGTCAGCTGCCTTTTAGAAAAATGATGCAGAGTTGCTTGGTATGTCCGCTGAAAATACAGGCCTTAGGAACACGTCACTGAAAAGATGGCTTCTTTCACTCGCTTTTTCCAGACATGCATCTACTGTCGGTGTAAGCTGAAATACTTTGAATTGTATTTGGTTTTTTCAAACTCCCAAGCATGTAAGTTGCTATTGCAACATATGATGTGACAATTAATTCTGTATGGATTTCCTCCCTGGTCCTGAAACACAAGATTTGTTAATGGCCTTTACTACCCATATCTTTACTATTCTTCATGAAGAAAGTTTTAAACTCCATATCTAGAGCAGTTAGATCCTTAAAGTCAGTTACTAGCAGAGGCTAGGGTAGAGAACTGTGTAGTTATGGGAAACCTGTAAACTGGAATTTGCTCAAACAAATACAGTGGAAAATAGAAGATTTAGAAGTTTGGTGTTTAAGAGTGTAGCATCAAGTTATTTGGACAAAGATCAAAGTCTGTAGGACGCTTCTATAAGTAATGGTGAGAAGCCTGTTTTCATCTGTCATTGATACTAAAACCAGAAGATAATTTAAGGAAAAAAAGAAAATTCTAACATTTCTTTTCCTTATAGATAACACAGAAATGTTGTGTGCAGAGTCTGCTATGAATTGGTGCGGTACAAAGCTTAACCTAAAGTTTTCAAAACTCTTTATTGGTTAGTAGCCAACGTGCATGTGGAGAGAGGAGGCTTTTATTAAGTTTAAAAGAAGATGGGAGACAGAAAGATCTTTTGAAAGATGACTTTAAGAAAGAAGTACTTGGAAGTAACACTTCATGACCATGAAATTCATAAGCCTTTGGCAATTTAAAACAATTTAAGGTACTGTTTTAATTCAGCTTTTATTACTGATGTCAAGTGTTCCTATTTAATAATAATCATATACTCTCTGTGATACCTGTTACATAGATCTTTTGCATTTTTCCATTTAATGTGTTTTTTAAGTGACAGTGGGCTTGATTATGGAAAAGAGCAGTTCATAGCCTTATTAGCCTTGTTATGATATAAGCAGCAGATTTTGAACACACAATCAATGGAAAAACAACTTGTGCTGTGTTTGTAACTGACATCACCTTAGCTCGACCACAGATGTGATTCCATCTGGCAATTTCTGTGCTGCTAATGAATTACAACACTCAAGTCTTGCAGTATTCTTTGATCAGTAGCGTGTAGGAACTTACAAATATTGTTGGACTAGTCCTACAAATGGGAACTCTGGAACAGGTGTGGTGACAAATCCACAGATCACTGTAAGTCCGTGTGGGAGCCACAGCAGTGTTAGTATCTTGAGTCTGCTTCTAGTTTTCCTTGTTCACTGGACCACACTCTGTGGGGCCAACCTAAATGTAATGATTTTCCTTGTAACAAAAAACTTGTAACAAAAGATGGGTGGGAAGCCATCTGCTTTGAAAACTAAAAGTAAGTGTTTTTAAGAATAAAAGTATACTGGGTATGAATAACTGATACTTTTTGCCTAGCAAGTTTTTACTTGGTAAATAATTTCATGCTGATCGAATGTTACGAATATGACTTGAAGTTTAAAGAGCAGAAAGTTACTCTTTTTTTGTTGTAAGTAGGCTGTAGCTTTAAGTCCTTTTACATAAAAGTGTGTGTGTTTGTACACTTTTTTATTACCTTTGAAGACATTAGATGTTAGTAATGTCAGAGTTTTTCATATCTTAGACAACATTTAATATGTAATCTCATGTTGTTGCATTCTGAATACCAAAACAATTTCAAAGCAGTTTCCTATGTCTTGTCTGCCTGTGAGTTAGGACTTAAACCAGTGATGCATAAGTGATATTTGAAGTAATTTCTCACAAGAAGAGAAGGATGTGTGTTTTGCCCTGCGTAACTGTCTTTCTTCAGATGAGGGTGTGCCAGTGGTCCCCTGCTGTTGGTTGGGATTAAAAACCACAGATGTGAGATTGCCAGAAAGCAATACTGGATGTTTTCAGTTTAGCTCTTAAGTGGAGACTAATAGAGGGAAACCATCTTTTTCAGCTATCTGAAATGTCTTTAATATTAATATTTAATAAAAGGTATTTCTGTCTATAGTATTAATTTGGGCAGACATGTAAATTGTAAAGCAAAGTTCAGAAACATACTTCTTTCTTTTCACATCTCTTAGTAAATGCATGGTATGAAGTAGCACAGTGTTTGAGAGAGTGCATTAGAATCCAGTTGATTGTTTCTTTGCTGTTTCTTTTTATTCTTTTACAAAGTATTTTTTCCCTCCCTTCTTTCTGGCTTACTTGCAAAATGAAGTCATAAACTGGATCACAGATTATAAAGTCAGAAGTTGGTTCATTCTGAGTTAGCATATCCTATCTGGGAATCAGGAGGCTAAATTAAAAATGCAGTTATAAAACGGCATATATTTGGAAGCTTTGTTCTCTTAAACCCGAACCTTCTGTTGACTGACGTTAGATGATCCAGAAGCAGATGCTGCAGCAGCTATTTGTTGATTTAGTTGCTATGGTGACGTGATACATTCATGTACAGCAGGAAGCTCACTGTACGTTGGCTAATTTGATAGGAAGGAAGGCTTGAGGTAGGTATTGCTGACTATATTGTTAATTGATCCTACCTTTCACATCCTGCCTCCACATGCTTCGTGGATGCACAGCTATAGAGGAAGGTAAAGGGAGATCCTCCTGCATGGTGTTCAGGTTAAGGTGCCCTGTTAACAGGAGGGGGGGGCAGTGTTCAACACATCACCGAAGATTACCTCAGTATTTAAGTGAATGGAACAGACTGGAGCAGCCGGAGTGGTGACTGTTGAATCTTCCTTCATCCTTTGTCAGAGTGGTAGCACCAGTTGAATGAGAGAAATAAAAGGATGCGAGCAACAGTAAGTCAAAGTGCTAAGGCTTTTGAAATGGGTTATGAGATAAAGCATGTCACTAATTAACATCTTGATTGGATCTATTAGTGAAAAAGAAATGTAATTGTTCTGAATACGTGCCCTAATGACAGAGCATAAATGTGGCTCTGCCTGGAAGTTGTGTGGTATTATATTCACCCTTTTCTAGAAATACACCCTTTTTATAATCTTGTTGCAGACAGACTGTTAAAGATACAGTGTATATCTTACAAAAAGCTTGGCTGTACCACCCTTTTAACAGGTTCAGTGTTTTAAAATTTTCTGAAGTCAGAATGACCAAGATGATTAGCTAGGATGTTTTCCTAAATTTGAAAAATATTCAGAAATTAGTCTACCTTTGTCTTTTTGGGTAAAAATCTTCTCATGAGTACTGCTGAGCTAATTTCAGTTGCAGTATTTTTCGACAAACCACTGCTGTCTTTTTTTTTTTTTCATATTGTCGTGTATTAGTAGTGCATTTGGAAATACAATTTTGGTGAAGCCTTTCCATTATTTGTGATTGCTGACAATCTTTTGCTACTGACTCAACACCTATAACCATATCATGCTAAATATAGATGTTTTAAGATTAATAATAAACAAAGCAAAAAAAAAAAAACCAAGCCTGAAACTCTATTCTCTTTCCTAGTAAAACATCTCAGAAAATAGTATTATTTCTGCTAGTATAGAAATGGTTTGTGATTTGATATCTTTAAATTATGGTTTTAAATGTCCAAGCAAACATTTTGGAACACTTTACCCTTTTACTTTTTAGGAAGTTTGTTTGTAGGGAAAAAACCCAAAACTCCCCATAACCCCAAAAAATACACGCATCCCCCAAAACCACTCCAGAATGAGGGAAAAACAGAACTCTGCTTCTAGTAATATTGTTTTGCTCCAACTTGTAATCTTCCTTGTTGTACAGGAACAGTCTCTTACTATATAGTTACATTTAAGTGTGCTTTAACCACAGTTGTAATGTAACATACTCTTATTTCTTCATGTTAAATATTTAATATTAGCAATGACTAAAATTAATGTAGCATGTTGTAGCTTCCTTCCCCCCTCCACTTTCTCCTGCACATCTTACTTCCCCACATTTTTCAGTATTTTAATATGTGTGCCAGGCTAGGAATCGGCTTTGTTGCTGAAGGACTGCTTTGTTTGTTTGTTTGTTATGATATGCTTAGTGGTAGATCTATTACCATTCTAGTTATATATATTAACTACCATTTATATAGTTATATCTAGTTATATATATTAACTACCATAACTACCATTCTAGTTATATATATTCAAAAGCTTTTAACTTGGTTGGAAAATTTGTCCCAAATTTCACTCATTCTGGAAAAACTTGTAAATTCACAAAGCACAACTAACTTCTTTTGGAGGAGGATACCAAGTAACTCATTCATCTCCTTTCCCCTTCAGAGTGAGGTGGTGGGTGGCTGGGGGGAGAGAAGGATTCAAAATGCCCCTTTGCACTGAAACTCAGTCAGGTTCCTTTGGTTTTCTTGCCTGTGTGGCTGTAGACAGTGCTAACCTATGGAGTGCCAGTTCTCATCTGGGCTTATCCCACAACTTCACGCATGACACAAATGTTTAATGTAGTTTGGTTTCTTTAGCCTCAGCCAGGATTAAAAAACTTAACCTTTTTCTTTTCCCCTTCAGGAGGCTGTTAGTTGTTGGTATTGAAAGATGGCTTTAAGAGCCAAGATATTCTGGAGACAGAACAAGCTTGATGATTTAGTTTTCTTTATTGCAAATACAAAAATCTTTCTCCCATATCCCAGTAACTCTAAAATTATAGTTTCAGTCCTTCAGCTAACCCTTAGCTGTTTTGGAATAAACCTATAAGTATTAGGAAAGTTTAAAATTTTAGATGATGTTTTATATTTAGTAGCTAATAACTTCTTCTACAGACAGAGAAGCTTTTAGGCATAAAAGCATTTATTTGGACAACACAGTTTGTTACATGCTAGAAAATATTTTAAAATGTGGCTGTGAATACCAAACTTGTAAACAAAGTTTTGTTGTATCTGACTTGATTCTCTTGATGTTTGTGCTGGCTTAGAAGAATCAGAAACTGTTTCAGTCAGTCCTGTCCTGTTAGAGAAATACAGGTATTATTTGAACTGTGGCTCTAAAATGTGTAATACTTAAGATCATCATAATGTGATATGGGTAAGTTAAACTCTCTTCCATAAACCTTATTCAAATCTGATCTGCAAAAAATTCCCCAAATTGGGAAGATCCTCATAACTTTATAGAGTAGTGTGAAGGAAAAGGTAAACAAATGTCTTAAGTCTGGATTTGTTTTGTTTTGTGTCTGTGTGAAAGAATATCTAATATACTTCTAAACACGATCATTTGTTGTTTGGGTTGTTTTGTTGTGGGGGGTTTTTTTGGGTTTTGGTGGTTTGGGTTTTTTTTACTTTGGACAAAATTTAAATCTTTAGTACCTAAATAATAAATTAAAAGTATTATTAATATTTTGAATATGTAGGGTTTTTATCAGATAAAATATCTTTTCCCTTATAGGTCCACTGCTTGTATGTAATTTATAGAAATGGCAAAATAATTTTGAGGTACTAGTTTTTGACTGGCTGTATAGTGTGTGTTTATCTGGGGAGGAAGCTTTGCCCTTTAGCCTTTTAAATTTTATTTGGGACCTGCTTTTCCACGTGTATAATGGTGAGCAAAAGAGAAATGAGTCAAACTTGCTGTGAGATCTTTTGAAGTTAGCTTTTAGGGTTCTTTGATTTATTTCATTATTTACTTAGCATCTTTTTTTTTTTCCCCCCATGGGGACAGAAATAGTTTGGACTTCTAATTGTGTGTACAGTTTCTGCTATGGAAAGATGTTGCCTTAAAACAGTGAAGATGTTAATTCTTAGGGATTAGTCCTAATCTGTTTTTGTTTTCCTTCTCTGCAAGTCTTTCATCTCATCTAGGGTCCTTTTCAGGATGAATCCAATTTTGATATTAGTATTTCACAATTATGTCCATAGGTTTACGTTTCCATCTTTCTTACCAACCACCTGACGGAGACCAGTTATTAATTGTGCAAGGCTGTTTATAGTTTGTCACTTTTTTTCCTACTGAAAGTACCAGGGAAGCTTTTTCCTTCATGTTGCAGCGTAAATACACATTCATGATGGTGCCACAAGTCTAATGCTGCCTTTCTTTTCTGTCAGGTAGCTGAAATTATTTTGAAACCTGTCAATCTCCTGGTACATCACTACTTCCGTTAGGAGAATGGACGTTCAAGTAGAGAAGCTTGTAGAAGTGCGTATCTTACAGAACGAAGGGTTGGTTTTAATTGTTATTTCAGTGAAGTTAATGGGCTTTTTGGCCTTAATTAGCATGCAAACAAACATATCCAAAACAAGATTAGCTAACTCAGTATTTTAAAGTCCATTCTGCTCTCACTGTGCTCCAATGAAGAAATAGGTTAACTGTGTATTCATCTGGCACGAGCAAAATCTTAGGTTGCTTATGAAAATATTCTGTATACCTAAAGACAAAGATTAGTAAGATACAAATGAGCTGTATTTTGTATTGTTGCTGTTTTGCTTTTGAAAGACACTGCCGTGACCATATTGGCAGAGTGAAATACCTCTAAGGATCTTATTTTGGCTCCTGCAGCCTCTGCTTCTTGCTGATAAAAATTACTTCTAGACCTTTATGGAGATAAGTGTTAACATTTGGCCTTAAGTTTTTCCTTTCTTTGGAGCAGCCTGCTGCGTCAATGTGGTTGCAGCTCTGCCTTGCACAGCTCTCCCTTCCACCTTTTGTTGCTTGCATTCTTAGTCTTTCAGGGCTTTTTTATGACTACAGCCATTTTTATCAAATTCACTTTTTTCGTGTTAGAAATAAGCTGAAGACTTGGAAAAAAACCTCCTTTCCTGGCTCAGTCTGCAGAAACATCCTGTATTTTCTCTTACAGATAGTGAAGAGTTTTATTGAATAAAAATAAGTAACATTGAGCATTCTCCTCTTTGAACATTTGTACTTCCATTGATTCTTCAGATGCAAGATCAAAATACTTTCCATCCTGCTAACACTGATGTAGTAATAAATCCTATATGAGATCTTAAGAGATAGTAATTTTTAAATAGTTGTATCTGTTAATGGTATTATGTCCAAGTCAGTGTTGCATATTTCTGTAGGATGTGGTTGTACTACTTGAGTTGCAATAAAATTATATTTATTTTGGAATTCCTTAGGGAGATAAATATTATAAAATTATATTAAATAAATATTAATAGTTTTATAAAAGAATTGTTGTATTCTAAAAATGTTTGCCACATCTGACCAGCTCAAATTGTGCTTTAAGGTGAAGAATAGATTTTCAAAACCACTCAAGAGTGTGTCCCTTATTTAGTCCTTCAAGAAGGCAAAATATTGTTCTGCTTCCTCAGGATACTGTCAGTAATTGTTTATACATTAGTAATTTAAATTGCTCCGAATGTTCATGGAAACTGAGGCTAAGTGTCATGAAAAAAGTCCGTTTTAGTAAATCTTTTCTTGCAAACTGCCTGGTAAGAATGATCTCAGGAATAGTTTTCAGTTCTGTATGGACCTATGTTATGCTCAGGACTACTGTAGGATATTCATTATTGCAAGTGACTGTTCCAGCACCTGGAAATGTTCCTAAGTACTGCTTCCTTTGCTAATATAGATGTGGCCTTAGGTATCACTGATGTGGTCGAGGCAATGTAGCAGTTCTCCCAGGAGATATCAGAAATATTAAGACCCCTTGGTTTGCAGACTGGGTACAAGGAGATGGGAATTGCCAAGACTTAAAAAATATTGAAGGAGGTGGATGAAATTTATTCAGAACTGGTTTTCAGCAAATCCCATAGCAGAGAAGCTAGGCAACATGTAATTAGTAGGAGATGGTTTTAAAATGTCTAGAAAGAAAATTTCAGGAACTTGCTGCCATAGGAGGTTGTGGAGGCAGTTCAAATTGTAAGTGAGCTCAAAGAGTTTAGGCAAACTTATGGACAGTAAGAGAGATGGACTGCAGAAAGTGTCCTGGCTCACACACTCTCCTTAAACAGCATCTCAATTGATACATTAGAGTCGAAGTGCTTGGCTAGGTGTACTGCTGACCCAGACCATCAGGACATTTTGTATGTCCTTACTTGGCTTCAGCTACCGCCTGAGTTCAAACAGCAGTTTCAGGAAATAAATACTGAGCTTTCTAAAATACGGCATTATTAGTTTTATTAGAAGGCTTTTTGGTAGGAGGTCTTTGCCAATCCGGGCAATTAAATTAAACTACTACAAAGCTTGGTGTGTTGCTCATTTGGTTTGGATTTATCTTCTAAAATAGCCTATATAGAATAAATTAAGTACCATTGAAAAGTGTGAAATTTCGCTTTTAAAACTGACAGTCTTTGACAACTGATGTTTCAGGTATTTCAAACTTCAGCCATTCAGTGGCCACTTTGTTTTATTTATGCAAGAACTGCTTTTAACATAACTGTGTATCTGCACTCTTGTATTGTCAACTTGTATGCTAATCTCTGGAAAGAGATTTTGTATTGTTTTTCGTCAGGAACTGTATTGAGGTCATGTGGATCATCATTAAACAAGTATTTAAAGGAAACAATTTATAGTCACAGTGGAAATGACATAGAACTAGTTGACCTAATACTCCTATTTCCTAATGGCAATACCTGACCATGTTTTGAGACAAAAATACATTGAGTCAAAATTCCATTAGCATTCAGAAATTACACTTTTAAATTTTATTAGGCTCCATTATAGCTGGTTGTGCTTTAAAAGTGCTTGTATGATTCTAGAACTTGTACCAAGGCTTCAGTATCCTAAGTTCACATTATTTTGTTAAGATTGTGAAGTCCTCAATTAGTGTTTTGTTGATTTAGTAAGAGAAATAGCCCCTGAAAAGTGCCCATGCAAAGGGAGGGAGGAGCAGGCAAAGGAAATCTGGATAGAATGTATGTCAGCCTTTGGTAGCAGAACTTTAAGTGCTGTGAGTAAAGCAACAGAATTTGTCAGAGAAGGATTGAGGCACAGGAAGAGAGGCTGAACCATCAGATTTTTCCAAAGCTTTTCTCTTAGTTCAAGCCAATTTGAATGTTTTGCCCAGAAGAGGAAGGAGGTCAAGATCTAGAATATTCAGTGTGAAAGACTCAAAGACTCAGGTCCTGTTTTTCAGAAGTACTGATGTCAGGGTGCATGAAGTAACATGTTGAGTCATGGGGATGCACAAAGGCACCTCGAATGAGATGAAAGAGCTGTAAATACTAAGCAACCCATAGATTTATTTTTTCCTTTTTTTTTAACCTAAAACATGATGTAAATGTAAAATCCATGTTGCATTTTCCTTTAGAGAAATTTTCTTGCATCCTTTATTATGTGCTGCAGACTTTTATTAGATAAGGGGGAATTCCTGTGAGTGACTTGTCAGTCTTTTGTACTATCTCTTCTGACCACAAAGGTACCAGTCTCTCTCTGTGCATAGCTTTAATTTCTCTTATTTCAAATCATATTTACTGAGGTGCAAAGTGTCAGAAATGCCCTTCTCTAAGCTGTGATCGCTCCATGGAATTCAACTGTGATAAGCTTGGTCCAGAAACCACTGTTGGTCATACACTGCCCCATAACAAAGATTATTGAAGCCAGCAGTTCTTGAAACTCCTGAAATTTCTTCAGCCCTGATTCAGAATCTCTTTTGGCACACTTGGCAACATATACAGCCTACCTTGTAATAGTTTTAAAATACAAATGTAAATGCATAACATAAAAGCAAGGCTGAAAGTGGGAGTCAGTGAAGTACAATCAGGCGTCAAGTCGGCTAATTGTCCATTGACAAAAGACACTCTATTTCCTGGTTCTGGGAACTGAGATCTAATTAAACTGCGTTAAGTTGGTGAGTCTCCCCACCCTTTGGATTGGCAGTCAGATGTCATCAGAGATGTGGAAATCTCATGGTATCCTGAGTGTCAGAATGGTGCTGGACTCCATCAGTTGTCCTGTTGCTGCTGCTGAACACTGCCCATCTCACTGTGTTGCACCATGGCTGCCATGCTGAGCCTTTACATTCTCAGAGCAGCTCTGAAATTGGCAACAAAGGTGCTCACACAGGAGAAGCTGCTGTAACACAAAACCAGGAGGCACAGGGCCCACTTGCTGCAGTTGGGCCAGCCATGTATTCCCATGCTCAAATCCACTCTGCCAGCTGGAGCCTCAGGTTTGGATGGCCGGCAGAAAGAGGTCTGGGGAAGGAAAGCCAGCAGGTTCCCAAGACAGCATCACTACCCCAATTACCAACCTCAGGCACTCACACAGAATAGATAGGAACAACTGGGAATACCAGTCAACCTACATTCCCTGTTACTTTAAATGCAGGAATCAAGGGCCAGCCATCACCCTAAAGCTTTTCTGCTTCTCACAGTTCATGTGATGGAGACCAAGAATATTGAGCTGAAAATGGTACAGATTGACATGTCAGCTGCAGCCAGAATGGCTCCTCCCAGGAGTTTGGGCATCTAAATCAGCCGAAAGAGATGGGCAAATGTAGCTATCCAGCCCACACATAACAGATGGAGAGACATTCTCATGTACCATGGAGCTTTTGGGTACTTACATTCTAGTCTAAATTTCAAGCTAAAACTTTCAGTTGTAGGAGAGGAAAGAATACATCAATGAAATATGTCCTCCAAAAGTTATGCCTGCTTGGGGAGTCTGAAAGAGAAATTGTTAGAACTCATCTATTCTTATTTCTCTCCTTCATCACATTCTGAAGGCGATGATAGCCAGTTGTTAAAATGCTACCTTCCAACACTTCAGGATAAACTCTGGCAATACAATATTTTCTGAAGACCTTTAAGTCTTCTTTGAAGTTCATTACTAAAATCATCTTGTTTAGATTATATTATGAATGCGAACTCTTAGTGAATTTTACATTGAGCCACACTTCAGAAGATCTGGAAAATTTATTAGCTTGATTAAATGTAAATAGTGATACAGTTCATTGTTTTTTCTCAAACAGCCTAAAGCTTCTAGAAAAAACACATGAAGCAAGATAGTGTTTTTAAAGTGCTTGCTCAAACCTGAGCCAGTGTTGAATCACACAGCCCAAGCTTGAAAATGTGAATGTCTATCGTATCTCATCGATATGTTAGTGTAGAACTTGCCATCTTTTCATTAATTTGTGAAACTGCTCTACCAGAAAGGGAGGAAGTTGTATGATTTCTGCCATTTCCTTATCCTATCCTTTCTCTGTGGTATTCCTATAATGAGTAACACTCAAGTTTCCTGTTCTGGGGGTTTTGGTTGGTTGGTTGTGTTTTTGTAAACATGAAAGATTTTATTTTCTTTTAGCAATTTAACAAAGTAAATTTTTTGGCTATAATGCTCAAGAATTGTGTTTATAAAGATTTCTGTCTCTGATGTGTAGAGGGAGGAGGACATAGGCTCTATGTAGATGTGTGCAAGCAAGACTGAAGAAAGTTGTGTCCAGAAAGGAAATTATAAAATGCACCTGCTCTTCTGCTTTTGTGGGGTTTTTTTCTCCTTTGTTCATAATTTTAGCTAGGTTTTTCATGTTTACAAACCTTTTTCCTCATGGAAGGGCAGGTTTCAAATAAGAACTCAGAAACCTAAAATGGTAACAGGCTTCTGCATTGGTACGAGCTTTCTCTGTTTATTTTGGCTGATATGTGCCTTGCTATCATTTCTGCCTTGCTTGGGTTTACAAAATTAGGATAACCAGCTTTCCACAAATAAAATTATACATATTGTTTCATGCTGGGCATCTGGTGCACTTACTTTGTCATGACTTCTAATAATTTTTTATCATTAATGAATGTACAAATATGCTTGGGTCATGTAAAGAGGGACATGACACAATATTTCCCTTATGTTGAAAACTGTTTGTCAAGTGGTTGATGTCAAACACTGGGAATTCTAGGCTTCCTTCTGAAAGTTTACGTAATGGTTTGATTAATGTTGAAGTTAATGCAATTTGTTGAAATAATTTAAGCTGTACAAATAGCTCTTTAATTATACCAAGCAGTTGAGAAAATAAAATTCGTACAGGTACTGTTTTACTTAGTTGTTATTCTCTCCCTAATTCTTTGAAAAATGTTTATTTAAAAATATCTGTGCTTGATCTTGCTCTTATGTCTTTCTCTGTGGGATGAAGACAGCAAGAAGTGTGAAGTGAAAAATTATGTATTTACTAATCAGAAAAAAAAAAAGGTTTTTTCCCAGTAAAACTTTTTTTTTTTTTTTTGCATATACCAGACTTCTGTAACATGTTCCTGTGTAATGGTTGTAAACACTCTTTTATTTTTAAGGTTATTCTTGTGCAAGTTAATCCAGGGGAAGCATTTACAATAAGAAGAGAAGATGGACAGTTTCAGTGCATTACAGGTAAAGTTGATACATTTATTTTAATATTTTCTGAGTCTGAATCAGGGTTAATAATAGGCAATTTGTGGTGAAAGTAAAAGAATGAGAGAACTTATTTTAAATACAAGAGCTGTTTAAAGACCTAAAAGATCATGTGCTAAGGAGCATTGGGATTTAGATTTCACTACCATAAACCAAGTACTTTTTCTTACATTATATTAGATGAAATTAAATTTCTTGGGGAGGAGAAGGGGGAAACATTTTCAGATTGCAAAGCAAACACGGAAAGGCTGTTGTAGCAACTTTTGACTAACCTCATTTATTTCACAGACCTCAAATTAAAAGCTACAACTGTTTATATGGTTTGAGTTTAGGTTTTTTTATTCTTTTCTGTCATGTGGACATTGTTTCCCTGTCGGTTATCCCACCTAGTTTCTGATTATCTCTAGGGGCCAAATTTCATTATTTCTGAGTTCTAGCAAGAGCAGCTTCAAAATACAAATTCTTCATCTAAGCATAGCATCCCCTTATGCAATGGTCAGTTTGGATGTTGTTTTCTGTTCCCAATGACCATAGCTGCCAATTAAGCATATCTAGAAGATACTGCAAGAAATAAGCAATAAGCTATTGCTGCTGCTTAGAATACCATTTTGCTGTGTTGTAAGAGAGTATCCATAGATTCAGCTATGGGGTCACATTTTTGTTTGTCATCATCTTCTTTTGGGTTTTTTTTCTGGATGTTGGCCCAGCTCCAACAGATACTGTTCTAGGAATTTGAAGCAAGTATTTTCCCGCTCCTTTCCCTCTTCTCTCCAGTCTGAGAAGAGCTGAAAGGTCTGGTTTCCAGTGTCATAGGCAGGTCTTTTGGCTACAAAACTGATTCAAAGGAGGCCTTAGATGGTAATTAAGTTTATATCGACAGTTCTTAAAGTTTACACGTCTGTTAGCACTGCATTTCAAAACTTTGTGCTGATTGCGTGGTATTCTTGCATCCTTTGAGCCACAAATGGTTCAGTGTTGCAGCTCACCATTCTCTACAGCTTATTTGAAACATTATATGTAATAATTACTTGACAGTACCTGAGGGGAACGTAATGATTTTTGTCTTGCAATTCAAGAATAGATAAGATATATTTTGCTTCTGTTGCACAAAATACTGAGGGGAGTGGCATGTGTTGCATGTTTGGTTCTAAATTTGATTTACCAAATGGTCTTTCTGGTGGAGAATGAATTGACACTTTCCTTGCATGATTGTCTTGAAAGCAGGAAGTGTTTAATGAATTGCAAAAATATTAAGATCATATCTTTATAGATATGGTTCTAACCTTCCATGGTACAGCTTTTATCCCTGCCTGGTCCCTCTTGCTTTTGGAGTAGGCAGCTCACTATTGTGATTTGATTCAGCTGTGGATTTCTTCATCCTTTAACTATGAAAGTGAGCATGAGCAAGTTACTAGACAATTATTTCTGGGATTCACTAAGTGTAAGCTGAGGTGCGGTCTTTACAACTTTCCTGAAAAATGGCACTTGCAATCTGGAAAACTACATCCCAAATCAGTTCCATAGCTTTTGCAAACCTTCTGTCATATAGACATTCTTCTTGTCCTTCCTCCTTCCTGGAGATGAAATTGAGGATTATAGTTCATAGTGAAATAGGGGACATAAAGATTTTTCATATCTGCGCATTCACTAATCTTAGTAAAGAACCTGAGTTGCACATATCTTTTGAATGTTGCTTTTCTGGTCTGTTCTTGCCACTTCTGAGACATTTCTGTGTTTTGGAGTGCTATGCTAATGGATGTTTCTACCTTTTGGGTTGTTGGGTCTGTCTGCCTTAAAGAAGAAATTCCCTCAGTAATTGATGCTGTCCCTTTTTCATTCTATGTATTGCAACTCATGAGGAGTGTCTATTGTTTGGTTTTCTGTGTAGAGATTTGTGTAAAATAAACAATTTTAGATGGTGTAAACCGTAGAGAGTAATTTGGTATTGGTCCTTTTTGTTCTGCCACAACTTCTCAAACGTAGTTTGCCCTTGACTTGTCTACAAAATGGATTACCAGTCTGCAAAATGGGTTACAGCTGCAGGAGTCTATTGCATTGTCTTGAAAGTAAGAAAGAAAGCAAGCTCCCATCAGTTCCTTGGTTTTTTCTTCACAATATGCACTCAGTTGTTAGGTGAAATCATAGTTAAAGATGCGGAAATATATAATGAGAATGGTTTGAATAAATGTACAGAGATGTTTATTTTTAGAAAGGCATGAAGAAGGACAAGATGGCTGAAATTTAGTGGAAATGCAATCAGTGGGAAGTTAGTTTAGTCATTATAATGTTTCTTAATAATTTTTTTCAATCTTAGTTTTTCCTGTAAATATTTACCCATTTTTATGCTCTTTTCTGACTTAAAAGTCTCTGCAAAGAACACATATGCAGTTTTTTCAGTGATGTATGACATAAAAAATTGAAATTATGTGAATATAGTACTAAAATAAAAGAGTGGAAGTTGAGAAGTAGCGAGCTGCTATCCCAGATAGCAATGCAGATAGCCAGATACATTAGTTTGAATGATTTGGTATGTCACGGTTCCTTGGAAAATTCTAAATCTCTACTGTTCTTTATTGCTGGTCAATTCACCTTGAGATTGTGCTGTCTGCTGAAGTCAATGTGGATTGTTAATAAATCTAACCATAATGTTAATTGTGTTTTCTTGCATCAAATATTTGCCCGTTGGAAACATTGAGATGCTCTGTCAATCTCTGTGCTGCTCTTGTCATCTCTTCTATTTTTAAAGAGAACTCTCCTTACTCTGGCAACAGTGTACATAGGGTAAAATTTTTCAACCTGAAAATGATGAGAGTTAGTGTCTCTCCAGGAGAAAGGAGAGGTGTGGATAAAGCGACTGTTTAGAGCTCTCCTTGAGTCAATGAAGTAATGAAAAGTTAAAGCACTAATTAATGGAGAAGCACGCGATGCATTTTCTATGAACTACGCTTCTGAAGAAAATGCTGCTTTTACATGCAGGTCTTTGTACTGACTTACCATGTGTTTGCTCTCACAGGTGATCTGTAAAGCTTTGACTGGTTTAGAACTACATTAAGTGAGAAGAGGCTTCTTAATGTGGGCTTCTTCCATGGCAGTTAGTATTGAGTGAAAAGACTCTTAAGAATAATTCCTGGTTTGAAATCTCCTGAGGATGGTAAAAGAGCGCTGTTGGTTAAGGGACCCTTTGTCCTTGATGAATTCCATTTCTTTATTTTGGTGACCTTTTAATGAATTAAAATAACATGTATTTTATTCTTTATTTCTGTAGAATAAGAAACATGGTTACTTTACATTTCTGTAGTTAGCAGTCTTGGATCATAGTTGGGTTTCTGTTGTCTGTATTTTGACTTAAATACAGCTTTCAATGAGCACTTCTGTGTGCCAATGGCCATATTTTTCAGATATTATAAAATATTTTCCTTGCCTGCCTAGTGATTTGTCTGATAGTGACAACTCGTGCTCCCCCTTGATGCAGCTTCAATTTAAACCATTTGTCAGTCTCTAACTTTAAAAAACACCATGCTTTTCTAGCTAGATAGATAGGAACTATCTGTCTGTGTATCCATGTGTTAGACCAAAATGTTTACTTTCAAAAGAGGTCTTTTAAATCAGTGAAGATTTTTTCATATACTAGAAATACACAGACTTCTGTGGAAACTTTCCTTAAGCCAAAATTTTCTTCTGTTGATATGAAATAATCAGCTACATTACAGTGATTCAGAAAATCAGGTTTGAAATGTATGAATGGGTTCTCTTTGTAGAAGTGAATTACTGCAGATCACTCATTCATGAATTCTTCCTATTGCAGAATAAATGAATGAAGATGACTCATCTTGAGGACATTTTGTAACAGTCCCAAGTTACAGCTAAATGCTATTAAATGTTACTTGACACAATAAGAGAGACCATGTTCTATATGTCTCTGCAAAGGAAAATTGCCATTTTCATAACAGAATAAGAAGACTTATGTAAATTAGAATGAGTCATAAATGCTTCATGCTTTGAAATTAAATGAAGTATCAGTATTAAGGTTAGGCTCTGGATAAAAGTTAAGCAAGCTTAACCTAATTTTTTCTCCTTGAAGTAAGAAATAAAATACTTCTGAAAAGTCTTTTCAAGGAAGTCAAGAGGAGAAGAAGATACATCAATTCTGAGACTACAGTGGTGAAACACAAACTTTAGTTCATTCTAAGATCAGCTTGAGCTTTGCAAAACCAAACCTGCCCATTACCCAGAATATTTTGTGAATAAAACTGTTACAGAATCACAGAATGGTTTGGGGTTGGAAGGGACCTTCAAAGGTCGTCTATTTCCAGCCCCTCTGCCATGGGCAGGGACACCTTCCTGGGATGGTGTCCAGGGACTGGGATGCTCAGAGCTCCATCCAGCCTGGCCTGGAACACTTCCAGGGATGGGGCATCCACAGCTTCTTTGAGCAATCTCTGACAGTGCCTCACCATCCTTATGGAAATTTCTTTCTTGTATCCAGTTCAACTCTTTCAGTTTAAAATGTTGCCTCTTGGCCTGTAACAGTAGGCCCTGGTAAAAAGTCTTTCTCCATCTATTTTATAAACCCCTTTATATAATCAGAGGCTGCAATAAGGTATCCCCAACACTTTCTCTTCTTTAGACTGAAGAACCCCTAACTCTCTCAGCCTGTCTTCCCAGGAGAAATGCTCCAACCTTCTGACCATTTTTTTGGCCCTCCTCTGGACCCTCTTCATGTCCACGTCTGTCTTGTGCTGAGGAACCCAGGACTCCAGGTGGGAGGCAGAATCACCTCCCTCAGCCTGCCGGACATGCTGCTTTTGATGCAGCCCAAGATACAGTTGGCTGGCTGGGCTGCAAGTACACCTTGCCAGCTTGTGTCTAGTTTTTCATCCACCAGTATCCCCAAGTTTTCTGCAGGGCAGCTTTTATTCTATTTTCTATTCTTTTCTGCTGTGAGGCTTTGCTTGGTTTTGATTGTTTACAGATACTGTTAGAGCACCCAAACAGAGCATCTTAAAATCTGAAAGTAACTGCTATTTAAGTACATTTGAAGCAAAAACCCCCTGGATTTATCTTTTTCAAATATCATCTTGTGCTTTGGTGTTGAGTCTTATTTAAAACCAATTTATTAATATTGGAAGTGGTTAAAGACCTATCCTAAATTCCATACAAGTTGCCACAGACCCTGAGAAGGGACTTTGTTAGTTGCTAATGGTCTTTGGGAGATGCTTCCCTCACAAGACCACCATAGCATATTATCAAATCCTAAACCACTGTGTTAAGTGGAGGAAGTGTGTGCTGTCATTCTGTGGTGATTTTAGAATGTACAAGGATACCTGGCACTGCAGTAGTGATCACATTTATAGACTTAAAGGGTGACATCACCTCTAGAAATACTGTATCTTGTTTGTTAAATTACTCTGTATCCACATTAGCACTGGGCAAAGTTTAGGAATAAAAGAATGTTTATTTAAATACACAGCTCTCTAGTAATGGAACAAACTAGCAAAGGCAATAAGACACTATTAACAAGAGTTCTCTCCTAGAGCATATCTAGTCTTCTAGGTGGCTTAATTGCCTGAGTAATAGACCCCTTACAAGTAAACCCAGATGTGTATTACAAAGGTCTAGTGCTCTGGTTTTCCTGCTTCCATTAAGAGCCACTTACTGAAGCCAGCCAGAGAAGCTGCTCTGGGTGATCTTTTTCTTTCTGTAGCCTGAGAAGAAACTAATTCTTCATCCTTGTTTCCATTTACCTGTTTCTCATGTCTAAATACTGAAGTGCTTCATGACAACATGTGTAAGTTTATTTGCTTTCCTTTTAATCTTCAATGATGCTTTGCAGCTTTTCTCCACAGTAGCCTTCTGAAAACACAGATGTAAGGTTTTATATATCAGTTCATTAAAAAAAATCTAAAAAAACCCTCACAACAACCCCACCCTAAATGGTAAATTATTTCAGTTGTCATCTCCATTCCTTCTGTGTAGAAGACTAAACATATTATGTCAGTCTGAAACTGGATATGGATACTTAGATTAACATCCTTTTCTACGTATTAATCTTAGGATCTCCTTTGGAAGTATTTAGAGGGCCTTCATAAAAGGCATTGAGGGAAGGTAAGACAAATCAACTGAAAGTATGGGGGTCAGAGCAAGCTACAATGATTTGCAGCTAATTAACTCTTGATTAAGGATGTCCATATAGAGGGTCAGAGCTGAGTCTGTAGGAGTAGCTTAACTCTAAAGCACCTCTGTTTGGGAATGACCTTCAATATATACAATTTTTTTCAAAATTAAAGGGTTTTTTATTTCTGGGTATCTGCACTCAAACTAAAAATAATATTAATATTGGCCAGCTATGTGGGAGTATGACTGCAGAGGAGACATTAATTCCATTTAGTATTGAAACAAGATGAGGAGGGAAAGTGGTCACAAAGCATGGTTGTAGCAGCTTGATTTGGAGCTGTCTCATTCCAAAATAATTTTTAGTGGGAGCTGCTCTTTTTATAGCTTAGATTCATAAACAGGGTGCATGAATGCCCTTGCAAATATTGTTGAAGACTTAACTCTTCTACCTTTTACAAGTAGGTTAGCCTAAAAATTGGACTGAGATATGGCAAATAGCTTTCTGGTAAGCTAAAGAAATAATGATGGATTTAAGCCCTCACTGCAGTGCATGCAGTGCTCGTATGTTGGCTTTGACACATAGCACAAGTCCAGTTCATAAGTCAAGTACTAATGGCAGGTAAAACTTGACTGTAAGCCCTGCTGCTGCAGGTCTTCTAGTACAACTTTTGAACTAAAGCTGGGTTCAGACACAGCTCCTTGATTCTGTAGCCCATTTTGCAGTAAGGCAGAGGCAGTCTTCACTCTTGTCACAACCGTCTTTCAAATTTCTTGTGCTAACTCAATGAAAATTGCAAAGTAGTGCAAAACAAGGTTGTTCTCCTGACAAGAATAAAACATAGCAATCCAGAATTCTGTTCTTTAGATTAGCCTTTCTCTGCTCTGAGAGTAACCATGAGAATTAACCTTCATAACGGAGCTCCCTCAGCCTTCTCTGGGAACTGTCTGACCTTGTCCTCCATTAATTCTGATGACTGACCAGATCTTTGTGGTCCCAGTCTCATCAAGCCATTAAAGAAGCAGTCAGGGATGACACAAGAAGCTGTTATTGGAAAAACTTCCTTTATCATGCTGCTTTTCTGCCAGAGCAGCTCATATTACTGTTGTCCCCACTTTGTTAAAATACTAGACTTCTAAAACAGTCTATTCCCAGAAAAAATTGAATTTGGTAAAAGCTTGACTAAAAAGCAAACTAGACTTGTTTTATCCTCTTCTGCAGTAGCAAATTAAAGGAAAAAAAAGGAATACATTAATTCATATCTCTCATGATGTAGATTGTAGTGTGTCTTAGGAAAAACGTCGTTTTCTGCCACTGATTTCTGTTTAAAATGTGTTGAATAGAGTCACTATCTTTATATGGACAAAACATGTCTGTAACATTTTTGGCCTTGGCTATTTTCTCATTCTTCTAATAGATATTTTTTAAACTCTTGTTCTATCTTATTTTGTGCATTCTGAGATGTGTGTTCATAAGATACTGTATTCATTGTAAGGTGTTCAGTCAGGTTCTCCTTTTCCTGTTTGATTTTCCTGTATATTCAGATCAGTTAATCTTCCCTTGTACCTTCTTTAATCTTCTCCTTTATTCCCTCTTCTCACTACACTGCGATCTCCACACTGCAAACTGAGCCTGACTGTAGGAAGGTTCTGGAGACATTTGTTTGAAATATCAGTTCTTCAGCTGCATACTGAAGTCATCTAATTTTAGGTGTCTAAATGTGTGTTTCTATATGTGGCCTTGGATCTAAGCTCCCATTGAAACTAGTGAAGATTTAGTCACTAGCTATAGTACACTCAGTGCTTTTCAGCTGACATCAGTTTGCACTCAATAGCTCTCCAGGCTCCACTGTCTGTACCAACTAGGTCTCCACTTGCTATAATGGGAGTTTAAAGTCCTAACTTGCACGCAGACATATAATTTTAGATACCTAAATGAGATGTCTCAATTTTGGAACTAAACCCTGACTATTATAAGCTGAAATAAATAAGGCTACATCCTGAAAGTGCCTCATTTAGGTGTGTTGATTCACAGTTGTACCCTCAGTGAATGTCTTTGTCCTCAAGCACCTGAACTCTTTGAGCTCATCCATTTCCATCAGCATCTAACATCACATTTTACAAGGATGGTACTGGTTCTTGGAGGTGCATGTTGGGAATGAAGTTACAGCCCTAAGCTGCAGCTAGAGAATGCCCCTAAAACTCGGTTTCCATTACTCTAGTCAGACATGTCTAGTCCCCACAACTGGGAAGTATTAATGCAAGCTGCTAAGATTCAGGTGCTATTATTGCCTGAGTCTGAAATCAGTTGGATGAGCCTTGTATGAAGCATGTTAAGCTTGACAGGTTTGTGTCTGGCAATATTGTAATATTCCCATGGCACTGCAGTCAGTTAATCTGATTTCTTCTCTGACTATGCTGTTGATGGGAAAGAAATAGCCCTGTATTACTTGCCTTATGGGGGGAAAAGAAGGGAAGATAATTGGTAGGATCTCTTTTTGGTTTGTAGTGTAAGTAGGAAGTTTGTCTAATGTAACCAGTAAGCAGTTTGAATTAAATAAAAAAATTAGAGCTGTGGGCATTTTACTTAGTATTTTGACTTAATGTACAAACATTTAGCATAACTTAAACTGATAGTATTTTCTTTATCTTAATTGGATGCAAAGTGATTAACTGCAATAATAAAGATTCATGAAGATTGCTAGCATTAAAGAGTGGAAGAAGTCCCTTAATTTCATTATCTGATTATTTAAAAACAAATGGTGCTTTTATTTTGTAGAAACTCAAACAATGTTTTTAAATGGACTTTGTAGTGGATTTCATGACAACAGAGAGGCTAGAACTTTGTGCATAAAAGACTTTTTCTGGATCCTGTTTCACAACTATGTACAGTACAAATACAGGCTGGTGTGTCATCTGTTGGAAAATGCTGCACGTTGTTAGATGAGACCTCAGGAGAATTCCTTATAGTTCCGCCCTGTGCAATTCAAGTTGTATTGCTGTGTTCTTGATGTATAGTTGTAGCTGTCAAACTGTTCAGACTTCTATCACAGAATTACTGTTAATAAGAAATAGCTTTGAATTAATTTTGGTTTACTCTTGCCTTATTTGTACTTCAAAAAGTAGTCATGGCTGCCTTATCTTGTGCCACTGCCACTGTCAAGCCCTTGGTAGTTGTGAAGGATTGCAGACGCACTGGGAAGGAAAACTGTCTTCATGGTTGTGGAGCAGCTCTCATGGCCATTGTTTTTCCAGAATTCCTCAAAACAGAGCCACTTCCTCATACATGCCCGAGCTGTCACAACCATGCCGGCCAGCTTACAGGGCCTGACATTGCTATGCCTCTGTGCCTTCTCTGATGCCAAAAGCTGTTGACTACCCAGGAAGTTAGTCTCCCTTTCCTTCATTTTCACTTGTGCAAGGCTAATGTGCTGTCTGTTCTTGCAAGAATGTAATATCTAACTAAATGCTGCAACTTTGAATCCAGGAATTTTTAATTCTGTGCTTAGTTTTGCTTTTTTTTTTTTTTTTTTTGTTTGTAGTAATAGATAAATCAGCAGCACATGGCTTGATAGATGTGGCTGTGCATGTGTTATTAATAATAATTTAATAGCTATCTTTTTTTGACTGTCTGTGAAATGACTGAGGTTTTGTCAGCTTGCATGACTTACATAATCATGTCACTCTTCAAGTTTATTTAAAATCATGGTAATATAACTTCCCCTTCTTCCTTTTGAAGACATGCAACAATCTGTTTTACATCTAAAGCAGTTTATTATCCAATTGAGGGAAAGGAAGAAGAGACAGAAGATAACAAGGTCATTACATATAGGCTAGCTGTGCACAAATATAAACAGCTCCTGTGTAATGTGAGTTAAAGACCAGTTACAAGCATGTAAGTTCAGCCACTTAAAGCCATTAAGAAACAGTATAATCATAAGGGGTTTCAAAGTTGGAAGGGCCAAATTCAATGGAAGTGGATACGGCTATCCACGCTGCTGTTCTTGTTTCTTTATGCCAAAGAGAAGCTCTTTCTCACACTGCAAAGGGCTTTCCAGTTGTCCTAGAAAACTCAATTGTCTAGAGCAGGTGCTCTAGGACACCATCCAAAGAGCCTCAGATTTTTTCAAGTGTCTGTATAGTATCCAGCAATTTGTAGATGGGTCTCAGGTTAATGGTACTGGAGCTACTAGAGAAGCTGATGACACCTTCCTTTCCTTTTGATTAATCAGATATTCAGTGAGGATATGGTTTATCTCCTTTGCTTGTTCTCGATTTGTTTTTCCAGTAGCCCATTCCTCAAAAGTTTCACTTATCCTTTCGCTTTGATGCTCTATATATGGGCCATTTTCATAAATACTGTGTATAATGTGTTTCCTTGGATGATCTTCATAGTTCAAAGGTTGAATGGATGTGCTTTTCAAGGCAACTGAAGAAAGGAGCTGCAGTAAGGACTATAAATGCCAAACCAGTAGTGTATATTATTGCTTATTAATAATTCTTAAAAGGAGTTAATATGAAAATTGTAGTTTCAATAGAATGTGAGTAAATTACTATGAGAAGGAGAGTGAGTATTCCTCATGATGACCTCTTCCTAATGAAGTCTGGAAAATCTTATGAAGTATGGGGAGATCATCTAACGTAGATGGGCTGTGCTAAACAAAGACCACAACAGGGCTGTGGGCTGAGACAAAGCCCCAAAGCAGGGAAAGCTCTACTCATAAAACACAGCTTTAGCAAGCCAGTTCCCAAAACAAACCAAAGAACCAAAGCTAAGACAGTCAAATTCCTGGGAAGAGGCAGGCAAAGAACTGTTAGCTCCAGGAGCTGTAAGGTGATGATACTGCAGCCTTCTCTTCTAAGAAAGAAGAATGATTCAGAATGAAAGTTGAAGATGACAGATAGAAGGAGAAAAATGTGTCTACAGAGAGTGGTCAGCCTTTCTCCTCTGTTTTTCAAACAAGTTGTCTTCAAGGTACTCTCTCGAAAGATAGCATTTAAGTGAGGTGCTACTGTGTTGCATCCTCAGCTGCTTTAGACTTGAAGAGTTTGTACTCTGAAAGGCACCACTCTGTGGACAGAGTTAGCTCTTTTGGTTTAGGAAGCCAAGAGACATCTCAGTAAAGCTCTTAAGCAGCAGGTAGATTTGGAAAATTATATGAAACATACTTAAGTTTGCATTTATTCTTTTTGTTATGCTTTCCATATACTTTGTGTTTTGTTTCTTGTTTTGTGATCAGAGATTCTGGATCAGATTCTGTTAGATGTACCGAAAAAAGAAAGGTACTTTGACTCTTACCTAGATTAAAAATCCAGTTAAATCTGAAATCTTATCTGACCTTTTACTCTTATTTTTCAAATTATAGCACATACAAATAAAGCTACCTTGCAGGCAGATCCTTGGGGTGCCTAAAGCCCAAGGTGAGTTTGGGAATTTGAGAAGCTAAACTGTGTTTTTTCTGAAAGAGAATTTTTTTCTGAATTGGGGCCAAAAGCAGAGTGACAATCTCCCATTGGAGTGTGACACTGCTGGCAGAGCAGTTTTGGGGAGCATCTAGTGACCATGCAATGCATTAATGAGTGAAAATATTAATAAGTTACAAGGATAGTCTAAACAACTGGAACCAGTTAAAGTTCTTCCAACATGAATGAGTTTTTAAAATCACCTGCTAAGAGAGCTGAAAAATAAGAGTGAATGTCAATAAATATTGATCAGAAGTGCAGAGGACTGGCTAGTGTGAGTCTAACTTCCATTCATTTCCCTGATTTGTACTACAAATGGATACAAGAGGACTGTCAAGCATGAGGTTTTTGAGATTGATTATGGATGGTTTGATCACTTTTTCACTTCTGGCCCATGTGTGTTAGAACAGTGCAGAAACAACAGTGTGTTTCTGCACAACAGTGCAGGTTATAAATCTGACATGATATCTATGTAGCATTTTCAATAAAATATTTGTAAAAGCTATGGTTTTATGCTTACTGCGCCCTTCTAGTGTTTATGCAAAAGAAAATTGCATGAACAGGAGGAAAATGTGCCTTGGAAATACCCTGTCTTTTCTTTTAATTGCAGCTATATACACATCAAAGTTTCCTTGCATCACTTTCCAGCAAAGATATGACACATAGTAGGTTATTAATATGCCCACACAGCTTTCTCTGTTCATCCTCTGTCAGGTCTTTCAAATGCCATACAGAGCACCAATTTCTCCACAATAGCTTTCCAATTGTGCATTATGTTTATAGAATTTCAGTGTGTTGTCATTTTTTTTTAGTTACTGAGCCTTGTCCTCTCAATTGAAAAACAGATCCATTATTTTTAATGGGAAGGAATCTAGTCTCATGTTCGTGACAGTAGTTAAACAAAAGGGTAGTGCGTTTGAAGTTCTTTTCAGAAGCACATAAATGTATGTTGCTGCATCATCTTCTTGTATGGTGCTACTGTGCTGCTGGGTCTGGGCAAGTAATACAGTAAACATTTCTGTGTGGCTTCAGGAGCTGGAAAAAAGGTCTGAAGTGCCTGGGAACATTCCGCAGAGAAAAAGAGGTTTAATGTTGGGTAAGGTTACATCTATTTAGGGTATAGTTTTGGTGCATAGGAAGGCCAGTGGGATGCAGACAGGACTAGAAAATGCAGGTGTAAAGAATTGCAGGTATGCAGTGGAGTCTTGGGGCCAGATATCTGCATGTTGCCTGTCTCCTTGAAAGCATAGCACAGAATGGTTCTGATCATTATTTCCAAAGAACTTGAGCAGAGTCAGTATAAGCCTTTTTTAAAAAAAGATTCTAAATTGTGCATGAAATAGGAAAGGATTGAATGCTAAAGCATGATGCACAGCTAGCCTAGGATGTAAATATATTCTTCCTTAATCACTCAGTAATCAATGCACTCGGGTATCTTTCAGCTAATGAGACATTCTAGAAATACTTGGTATTTCAGCAAAGCTGATCATTCAGGCAACTCTAATGGCACAGGAAATCCATATTCCAGAAGTGGTAAAAGATCAACAAGAACATGCATTAGTTGTCTAAAGGAGTATTGTTTGAATAGTACCACTGAACTGAGTGAAATGCAGTTATGTACAATGCAAGGTTGTGCATAAGATTAATAAATTATAGATGGGGATCTCTTCACTTGAAACTTGATAAGGAGGAGGAAGAAGCAGGCAACCTATTTGACTCACAAGATAATATTTATCTCCAGTATAATGTATCTGTAAAGCTTACTGTGATCATAAAATGCATCAGGACAGTTGTTGTTAGTATATCTTGGGATGTTTAGTAGCATTTTACAGGATTCTGTTGAGATTTCAACTGTAATTTGATAACTCATGTTTGCAAAAGATGAAATTAAGCTGATTCCAGGTGTTGTGAAAAAGAACTGTTAGGATATTCAGGAGAAAATATAAAAACAAAGTAGAAGAGCTTGATTTGCTTGGCTAAAAATTACTTTTGGTAGAAAAAAACGGGGATTTAAAAAAAAAAAAAAAAATAATGCCAGAGCTAGTCTAGAGCCCAGTTGGCTATCAAATGGCTGTGAAATACTTTTATATAATTACAAGAAACCATCTGGCTACATATGAGAGTGGTGCTCTAGAACAGCAGTCCAGTGGGGAGACATATGGGTAAAAGAACTGCTTTGGAACTGGTCTTCATGCTTCTACATAGAATCCAATTATGGTGTATCTTCATGTATGATAATGGGGGAGAGGAATTAAATTGCAATTGCAGGTAAACAGACTTGATTCATGAGGTGTTTTTCAGGCCTTTAGCCCTCATGGTCCAACAGCAGAAAATTTACATCTCCTGCATCCAGACAGTAATGAAGCAATAAAAAGGTATCTGCACAAAGAGCACATTTACTTTACAGCTATTACGCAATTTTCTTGTCTCAGCTCCTTCATGGAGGGATATTTTGATCCATACATAATGTGTGGTAAGGAACTCCACCATATGCATATGTCTTTTTTCCTTTCTTTTGGTTTGGAATGACAACCATTACATGTCTGAGCCAAGTTAGTTGTGCCATCCCTGGCCTCTTGTTTGGCACAGGTAAATAGATTCCTTACATAGTTCTTTCTGGCTCCAGGTTCATTTTGGATGCCAAAGCAGTGGGTGTGTTACTTTCTAAAACGTATTTGGTTACAAAGCAAATTGAATATGAAGAGAACACTGCAGTGGTATAGGCTTATCTTTGTTTCTGGTCCCAGCTTACTCCTTTTCCAGATACTTCCTTTCTGATAATACATGTTTATTAACATTGCTGAAAGCTTTTTATCAAGAGAAGCCTGTGTCATAGATGCTCTTAGTATTTGAGCTTACATTCTTCCCCTGTGTGGTGACTTGCTTGAGATTTGAAGAAAATAATTCCTCGTTGAAGTGATCTGTAAAGAGTTCATTGTGGAGAATCAAGGAGTCTTAGTCACATAAAACACCAAAAAGACCAAATTCTAAACTTCAAATTCCAAAACAAGTTTAAAACATACAGATTTAAAAGTCTTTATTAGTTATTAGATTGCAGACCCTGAAAACCACTTTCGTATCGCTTTCAACAATATAATGTGAGGTCTGCAGTGCAAATTGGCTGATAGTGTTAAGTGATTTGTGTGATAGTAGAAGCATTTCACTGCAGAAGAGGCTGCAGATGTTTGTAGCAAGCATGTCACCTTTCTGTGTTGCTAGGTCTGACTGATAATATCAGTGCTTTTTTATGTGTATCTTGATTTGGGGTTAATTAATTTGGGATCAAATTTCTGTAAAGCTTTTTGAATATGAAAAATTTGTTTGTGGACCTTAAGTCATTAGCAGAACCAGAAATCTTAATCTAAATGTTTAAGTATTTATCATGTCAATTGAAATGTCAGCAATGTTCAAGATCAGTAGTTTTTCAGTCAGACTTTTATTTCCACTGTCTTCAGAGCATCCCTTATTGTAGCTGCATTCATAGGCTTGTTATTAGTGAAAAGACAGAGAGAAGTATGTCTGTGGGAAGAATTGTGATTGCAAGGGGTCATGTTTAAGATGCTTGGATTCCACCTTAATTGTAACTTAGCTTTAGCTGCAGAAATCTCAGATGCAACCCAGGTCGCCCACTAAATAATGATCTAATCCTAGCAAGTTTGCTGAATCCATTGCTTCTCCTGCTTTGACCGTGGAATTCCCTACACGCCTCTAATTTTACAAACCATGAGGCTGCAGAAGACAGTCAGAAGCCAGACATCAAAGAGACAGTATATAAATGTTGCCTCTCTATCTCTCCAAAAAGAAAGGCATCTTGTTTACTTGGGCTATATTAAGTTTATCTTGAAATGCAAACAGTATCATCAGCAGGAAATTGTTTAAAGCACTTGCCCACAACCGAAAAAATCTGAGCTCTGCAAGTATGACAGAAGCTAGACTTGTAGCTCCCCGATTCCAGCAGTGTCCCTTAGCCATGAGGCTCTGGGATATTCTGAATTGGCCTTTTCTTTTGTTGTCTTTTGGAGATGGGCATCTTCACCTCAAAAGATGATTCTGGAGGGAAAATACATAGGAAAGCAAGCTGCCTTTTTCTGTTGATGTAATGGGGATTCCTCTGTGATGTAGTTGAAGTTCTGGGTTCTGCTTCCTGTTTTAAAGGCTGGCTCTGAATTTTCCACTTAGAAGCTCTTGGATTAAAGGAGTCAAGCATGTTCCATTCCAGTTTCTAGTGGTCCATCTCCAGCAGAAGTGACCCAGGTTATTTCTTAGTTTGGTGTTCATAGGACTCTCCTAAATAGGAGCAAGCTGTGGTAAATGTGCAGAAGCAGGGACTTGTCCTCTGGAGGCAGCCAGTGAATCATGCTGCTGAAGCCAAGTGTTTGCTTTAGATGCTGCAAAGTGTAAGGTGTATGACCTCAGATGTTTTCAATTTGGTCTTAGGTCTCTCTTTTGTCATATGATTCTGTATAATTTGGGACTTATTCCCTACAGTTTGTGTCATGACGGGATTTCTCATCACAAATGTCATCTTTTGAATGGTCAGCTTCGGGGGTTTCTTCACTCACGATTTGAAACAAAACTGTGTAATGAACTGTTACTTCAAAAGTTATTTCATGGTTAAGAAACCTACCTCTGAACATTTGTTTGTGGAACTGCAGCGTTGCCAGAAACTTTGTTGGTGGACTCAAGTGAACACCTCACATGGAGACATAAAAATAATTGTATGCGGTGAATGTGAAGAGAGGTAGGCCTGTAGGACCAAACTCTTTCCATTGCTTAGTATTGTTACAAATAATCTTTTTATCTGATCAGAACAACAGACTCATCTAATATAAGAATTGCATCTAAGAGAGTAAAATTTCAGTGAGACGAAGCTGTTGGGTGGGAGGGTTTTTAAAAATCAGCACTTGACATTAACTTTTTACCTTATATGGAGAAAGAGATTTAGCCCTGGTTTTGCATCCTAGAACTCTAGTGGTGGAGCCAATGTCTTTCTAGATTTACCTATTTTTCCCTCTTCTGCTAAATCACATAGAATCCTGGATTATGGGATTTCTGGAAAGCTGAAATACCCCACATCCTGCTAACTTAGTTTTATATCTTCTAGTTAGGAATGATCACTCCCAAACTGGTCCCTTTAAAGAAAGATGTGTTTTGTATTTATTTTACATATAAGAAGGATTTCAGCTGTTTATAATAATAATGATTTTCGTTCTGCTGTGATTTTATTTTAAATGGACAATCTGAATCTGCATTGTATTCGTTTATATGATTAGATTGAAACCTAGACAACTCAAAGGTTTTCAAATGAAAGCACTTGTTATTAGTAGATTTCAGAGACTCAGAGTAGTACATCTTTAGAGATGTCTGCCTTGGACAGAAATAAAAATTTGAGTTGGGCACTGAATTTCCTCATGGCAGCCTTTTCTGATACGATTTTTTCACTGTAGATGATGTATTAATCCCAGTTTGCTCAAACAGATTTTACATATATATATATATATATAT